>CM024697.1:33876021-34437073 GCA_014182845.1 Corymbia calophylla | reverse complement strand
TGTCGGCTGGTCGTATTTCTTCTCATGCTTTGCTAAAGCGCCAACGTACAGTTGAGACTTAAGCATCACATCGCGAGGTTCCACGTCATAAAAAATTGGCAAAATTTCCTTTCCGTTTGGTTTGGATTTCTTGCAGTTCACTCTATGTTCAAGCTCAAGAAGGCATAATGGACTGGAAGCATAATTTGTAGACAAAATGGGTACACAGATCTTTGAATTATTTATTGCCCTCCGCAGCTCATCTCTTATTTTTTTTCCCCACAAGGAGTTCTTCCTCGTCGCAGAAAACACAGATGCCTGCTCCTCCCATAACATGGTAAAAGCAATCCACAAATCCTTGCCGAGTGTCCAGCCCTCTAAAACTCATGAAGATGTCGTAGACATTCGCCCGCGACACATCGCCACTCTTTCCAGTCCTCGAGCTCTTTCCCACGACCATTCTCACAGAGTAGCTTTGCCTGAAAAGGTAATTTTGTTTGTTGAACACAAGCTTAGAGAGAGACATCATACCGATTCTGCTCGTTCCGTGGATCAGCCCATAGGGCATCGCAATGGCTTCCGCCCATTCTCACTTGTATTGCGACTCAGGATTTCCTCTCCTCAAAGAACCATTAATGAAATGCGAAACTAAATTCTCGGAGCATAGGAATGAATCGACATCGCCGGCTCTTTGGGCGACTTTTCTCATAGCATCTTGCCAAATCACCATTGTAACATTCTCTTCGAGTGGTCCGTCGAGGCAGGACTTTTTCGAAATTTTCATATCATAGGGACGTTTATTATTGGAACTGACGTCTAGGCACGTCCGATATGCCCAAGAAGTCCAAGAAGATTGGGCCCAATGGACAGAAGCCCAACAGGAAATTTTCCTTTGTTGCTTTTATATCAAACTTGTGAAGAGCTTAGGCAATATTTCGAGTTTGCTACAATGCCATAAACTCAATTTCTCTATGCTAGAAAGTAAATGCAATATTAAGTTCAATGAAAGTACTGTCCCAAGGTAAAGTGTGTAGGAAACTAACATTTAAAACTGACAATAAACAGATCCAATCCGTGAATGTGGGACAAATATAAGATTATTCAAGAGTTGCCGAAAGTTCTCTCAGAAGACATGTGATTGTTTTATTCCATCTGAAGTTTGTATCATGTTGCACAAATTTTTTTTTTGCTTTTTTTTTTTTATTTTTTTCTTCTTCTTCTCTTCCTCTCCACCTAGAAAAAAGAAAAAAAGGACAAAAGAAATTTAAAAAAAATAAAGAAAAAAAATATTCTTTTGGCCAAAAAGTTTAAGGTAAATGTGCCACACAAGTATAAGTTTGGGTAAATATGTCAAGCGCTAATAAAAAATTTGGGATTTTCTGTCAAAAAAAGTGAAGTAAATATGTCATATAAGTACAAGTTTGGGGTTTTTTTGTGTCATAAAAAAGTTTGGGATAAATTTATTAGACTGCAAAATTTTAGAGTTTTTTAATGACATTTTCCCTTCTTTTATCAAGGCGCCAATCTGTCTAAACCTTAATGCAAATGAAAACCCATCATTGACCTCACTAACACTTTGCGTGAGCAGAAGATCAATGGGTAAGTTCATCCTAAAAATCCTTGCCCAAGATTGATCAGGATTAAGAAAATATAGACTTTTACATATGTAATCACCTGGGTCTAGATACGCTGAAATCAAGAATAGAGGCGCATGCTCCGTAATCGCCCATTTGCACTTCAAGCTTGGGAGGGCCTATCAGGCTGGTAGGTGTATAATTACCTCTCTTTTCCAAATTCCACACCTTGATTGTGCTATGAAGTTTCAAGCTAAAGTATAGACCTCTTGCCTTTATGTCTCACTTCATTTTTGTAAGCAAGCTTAGGACAATTATAGAAACTACATGGTGTCGAGTGTAGATTTCAAAGAATAAAGTCTTAAAATGAAAATATGGAAAATGAAAGTGCTTCTCCAGATAATGCTTTTGCCAAATAATGAAATAATGCCTCTACTTTGCTATATATGTAAATTCTTAAATTGTGTAGTGAGTGCCCATAGCTATTCCCCCATGGGCTCCGCTCCTTGTACAGTTGACTTTTGATGAACAGGGAAAATGCATTAAATTATGCACAATGCATGATTAAAAAAATAATTTTTATATTGTCCATTTCTGAATATTTTGCAGGTAAATCGGACATGAATTCTTGTTAAAAAAAATAATAATAAAAAAGGGAGAGAGCTCCAGTCCAATTCGGTCATTTTTCTAAGGACCTGGTCCGGCCCACATCAGCTTAACCAAGCCCAATTCACTACAGCCCATTACTTCGACCCAGTTCATTAAACCCATGAATTGATCAAGTCCAAGTGGATTTCTTCATCTTCGTTCCCTTTTTTAGGGGTCAAATCTTCGTTCCCTTCCGGCTTCGCCTGTTCGGCCACAGCGGTAGTTCCTCTGCTCGCCCCTGTTTCTCGGCCTGGGAGTTTGAAGTGCTTGAAGCTTATTCGTTGATCTGTCATCATCTTCGATCCTCAGCCTCATCATCATGGATGATCTCTCCCTTGCGGTGGACGTCAGTAATTTCAAGGTAATTATGCCTATGCTCTGTTTCGGTTGTTCTTCACGCGAAGCAGAGGCCTAGAGCTATATAGATATATTTTGTGTGAAAATTGACTGTAAAATTTTTCACAATTTGAACTTTGATTGTTGCTGATTTGATGATCTTAAAATGAATCATTGCTTTAATTGGGCGTCGAACCTCTTTGACCCTAATGTGTATCGCCTGTTCGATGATTTAACTCAGTGACCTCAAGATTGATTTCCTCTTGCCATTGATCAATTAGAACGTTAATAGTGCGACTTGAATGTTATTTCTCGAGACACTGACCTTGCAACATGATAACCATTGTGTTCTATAGAGAGTCCTTCAGTCAAAAACGTTATTGCATTTAGCTTAGAATCGAATCTAAGGCCTAGGTATAGTTCATACTTAGTCGCATTCACTAGTGTCAGGTGCATGCATGACTAGATTAGATCTTAGTTCATGGGAGCTCCTCTCCCGGGTCTTAATAATGAGGCGATGTATATTATTTGTCGGACTCGTATGGGTTCACTTTCTCGCGCTTTACTTTAGTGCCTTGTATTTTTGATGTGTAGCTTTTCGTTATCGTGACTTGATTTGATTTTTATCTCCTATGTTTGATTGAGTTGTGCTTTTGCAAATAACCATGCATGAGTATTTAGGATGCGCGAAGGATATTTAAATGAACAAGACCGTATGATCCATGTCTTTGAAATAAAACGATTTTTTATATCAAAAGAGGTTAATTAGACGTTAGCGCCATCAAATCCCTACCCTAAATCTCTTGTTTTATAGTATAAAGATTTCACTTGACTTCAAACCGACTTTAATAGATTAGTGTCGACTTCCGCTAGGTAAAATTATCTCGTTAATCATTTGAATACGTTTCGCAACCTTGCTCGCATTTAGGGTTTTGGAGAACTCACGCCAAGTAAGAGTGAGCACCTCAATTAGAGTGATTGCACGTTCCTATTCAACAAGCTGCTAAACTCGCTTCCCTCGCTTAGGAGGGTCGCGACGTTTATAGTTTAAGATAAATATATTATTCGTAATGGTTCATTTCAAAGTCTTGAATATTAAATTTACCCAATTCGTTTCTCTCGGTAGAAGTTCTTTGAAAGGATTTATCATAATGTTCCCATTGTCTGCAGTCATTGAATACGATATTGACCAGCAGAACTGATATTAACCTTGATTTTGCTAAGTGAAGATATTTCTAGGAAAAAGTGAAGATATAAATAGAAAGTCATCCAATTCTAAATAAGAATCGACTCCCAAATTTCTTGTCTATTCTATTAATTCAATCTATAAATTCAACCCAAAAAGGGAGTTAAGTATAAGATCCACCGGTCTTAGATTAACCATTTAGATCTATATTAAGCAAGTAGCATGTGCACATCTTAAAAGAGGTAGAAAAATGCAGTTGATATTTCCTTCTCTCTCCTGAGCTGCAGAATTTCTCATCAATTAAATTTGAAATTTTTAGCCTTTAAAAGAATTGTACAGGCCTTTCTAGGCGGTGACAACATTGTTGAAAGCACTACACAAATTTTCAAAAGAACGATGATAGCATTAGAAGCAATCTAAGAACCAAAATGTCAACAAATACTGAGTTTGATCGACGGAAATGGATGGAGTGCAAATTCTCAGGAAGGACAGCACACCAAATTCTGATGAACACTCATGATTACAGACAGATCACAAATTATGGAGTCTAACCTGGAAACCCCTTTCCAAGCAATGACTTGTAAAAATCATCCAAGTATGTCCAATCTTCGGATCATTCGTTTCTTCGCTTGGGTACTTCTTATTTGCTTCAAACGTCTGCAGAAAGATTTCTCAATTACTTCTGGCTTGAATGATTACGAAGCCTATTGGACACTTCCCGGTCTTTCCATTGCTTGTACGAGCTGACTACGCCTCCATACGAAGGATCTACTAACTTCGAGCAGTTGAGAATGGTTACGCAGCACCTGTCTCGTATTTTTGAGTTGAAGACATTAGTGAAACTTTCCAGTGACCTGCAACGGTTGAAATCCAATCTTTTGAGAGTCTCTAGTTCATCCAGTCCCACAACCGCTGGAAGCTCCTCGCATCCTCGAATTACCAAGTACTCCAGCCTTGTCAAATCCGATAGATCATCTAGACTTTTAATCTTAGGACATTCTTTTATTTCCAATTGTTCCAACAACTCCATTGAACCAAGACCTTGGATCGTAGTTAGATTTGGGCAACCAATCAGCTTCCACAGCTTCAACCTCTTCAACCTCGAAAGGCCAGCAAATCTCTCGAGGAGTTTTGACCCCTCCACTTCGAATTCAATCAACTGCTCAAGCCCATCGAGTTGAACTTCCTTCCAATGACATTGATAAATGCGCAAACGTGTCAAGTTTCTCAAGTCGCAATGAAATGACAAACTGGTTATTGATTCATGATATTCAAGTGACAATTTTGACAGAGATGGTGGAAGGAACATGAGAGATTCTTGGTCTGGTCCATCTTGCAAGAACAAAGGATGGTAGTTCTCATCATGACCACCATAGCTCAATTCCGCCAAATCAATTAGGTTTGAAAGATCCGGGACCCATTGCAGCAAACTCGATCCAAAGCTTAGGCTGATCAAGCTTGTGGGAAGCTTAGGCAATACTTCAAGTTTCCTGCAACACCATAAACTCAATTTCTCTAGGTGAGGAAGTAGTTGGATCGTTGCTGGAACATTTCTAATACAGGTTGCTTGCAAGTCAAGGACTCTCAAAAGCAACAATTCAGAAATGCCCTCAGGAATTTCCCACTTAAGAGATGGGCAATCCCTGCCGTGTAGCTCTTCCAACTCTTTTAGCATGAAAATACTCCTCGGTAACTCCCTTATACAAGAATTCGAAATGTTGATGACTTTCAATCTACTTAGGCCTCCAATAGATTCGGGTAACTGCAAACATTGTGTTCTGAGACATCCAACTCAAGTAGCGATTCCAAGTTCCCAATCGAGATAGGAAGTTTCTTTATATTAGTACGCGATAGAAAGAGAGACTTGAGTTCCCTTAGATTTCCAATAGAACTAGGAAGTTCATCGATTTGTGTAGATTGCAGTTTAAGTACGGATAAATGCTTTTGGTTGCCAATGGAGATAGGTAATCTTGTGATGGCTGTATATGAGAGATCCAGCTCTACCAGTGATGCCACTCTTGCAAATGATTCAGGTAGCTTCCTCAACTTTCTGCAGTTTCCTAAGTACAAGTACTCAAGCTTCTCTAGCTGCCCGATTCCTTTAGGCAACTCTATAAGATTTGTACACCCATCCACATTGAAGAAAATCAGACGCTTAAGCTTTTCGAGGGAACCATCAACCTCAATCAATCCTCTGCAATTTTTTAGGATCAATCTCTCTAAACTCAAATAACCAGAAAAGTTTGGAGTCCTGGTCATGTTGTTGCAGTTTGTGAGATCCAAAACTTTCAGCTTGTTGGCAACCTGTTACAACAATTAAAAGAGAGTAATGGGGAAATTCCATGCAAGTTAGAGGCAACGAAGGGTTACGTTGGAATTGTGTTGTACTTTGGTTGACTCGTTTTCGTCATTTAACCCCCATAGACCCATTCATTTTAGTATGAACTCCTATCCAACTTGATTCACATATATCCACCTATATATCAATTCAACTTCTTTCCCATAATATATAATAATCTTAAATGGCCTTGATTGTGAGTCCAGCTTAGTGTTAGTCGTGAAAGTCCTTGATTACTCTCCTCACGACTCATTTTATTTACAATAGGTTATTGCCTATATAGTTATTTTATAGTCAATAAGAGTTCCAAAAATAAAATAAAATAAACTCTACGAGAGACATTCAATTAAGAACTAGATAAACAAATAGCAACGTATCGTACCTTAATTTGACTCCATCCAGCCCAGTCCTCTGTGATGGCACTATAAGACAGGTTGAGAACTACAAGATTGCTTGGATAAAAATTGATGGCCAAGAGCTCATGAGGACACCTATTCCAGGACAAGTATCTTAACCTTGAAAGCTGCTTCCTAAAGTCTCCAACAAAGCATCCTCTGCGTAATTTGAGGAACCTTATATTTGGAAGCCTTGAAAAATCTTCGCTTTTATAGATTTCTAGTGCATTTCCATCCAAGCAAACTGCTTCAATGGCCTCCTTTCTCTGTCAGTCAATGGTTAATTAGCATAAGAATAAATGAAAATTGGCTTCATTCTCTCTCTCCCTCTTAAAAAAGGGCTCCTTATTAATAAATGAACTATTGAAAGAAGTATGGAATATGACACATAAACATATGGTTTCACCTCTTCCGTTCTAATGATTTTAACGGCTGTCTCAGGAACCCACAACCTACTATGCTTTCTTGGATCCATCAACTTTGTATCTTCACAGATGATTTTCCTCCCAAGATCTCTCAATTGGTCGTGCATCCAGAATTTGTTCTCATCAGTTATCTTTATCAAGGACATGCAAACAAGGACTTGAGTTGAATAATCTGGTAGAAACCCACAATCTTTCCACATGTAGAATGCATTTGTCTTGTCTTCATCCACAAAAAGACATGCGATGTCGAGAAAGATCTGTTTTTGCTCATGACTTAGGGCATTGTAGCAAATCTTCAGCATTTCTTGGACCTTTTGATGAGTTATTTCCCTTAGATTGTGCAATACACCTATCCATAAGCCTTTGTTTTGGCGACGAAGTAATGAGCCTATGACTTCGAGAGCCAAGGGAAGTCCTCCAGTAGTAGAAACTATTTGTCTCGAAAGACCGACATAATCATCTGGAGGAGGATTTCTTCCGAATGCATGTCTATTGAAAAGCTCAAATGATTGAACAGAATTTAATGGCTTCACTTCGTACTCTAAGGTTCGGTCAGCTTCTATGATGCTTCTGTTCCTAGTCGTCATAATAACTCTACTTCCAGAGCCGAAGGAAACATGCTTGATGGCTAGTTTCTCGATTTGGTCCTCGCTCACATCATCGAGAACAATGAAGACTTTCCTGTTGGAAAGTCGATGTGCAATCAACTTGATCCCATCATCAATGTCATTGATTCCATCATGAAAGCTTGAACCAAACACGTTAGATAATAGTTGTTTTTGTAAAGTTACAAGGCCAAAGCGGAGCGACAATTCTCGAACATTTCCCAAGAAGCAGCAATGACTAAAGAGGGGATTTAGTTTGTTGTAGACAACCTTAGCAAGAGTTGTTTTACCGATTCCGCCCATTCCATGGATTAGCACAAATCGCATGCCCCCGGAGCCCACATTCAGCAACTTTACTACTGCGTCCACTCGATCGTCCATTCCGACTAAATGTCCAGCGACGTATTTTTCTTTTATCTTCAGCTTCATAAGAATTTCTCGGGTCACCGATTTAATGAATTTCCAAAACCTGCAATGCTAGTGAGTCATCTAATTCGATATTGTAAAAGAAAACCTTAATACACTCAACAAGTGTTTGCGATCAACACAGCTAGTAACTCTTTCTAGATGAATGACATGGTTAATTATGTTACTAGAAATAGTTTTCAAAATGCACATGATATTCTTTCAAACTGCCTAAACGAAAACTTATCCAAGAAGATACGTAATGAAAGTCCAAAACAATAGTTATCAAGTGCTTGACACTTACGTACCCTTGCCTTTTCAACTCCCATCCTTTGATCTGGGCAACACTTTTGAGGGCATCCTCCCACTTTTGCCTCATCTGGGGGCCGAACCTCTCCTCATGCTCCTCCAAAGTGCTGACATATAGTTGAGACTTAAGCTTAACGTCACAAGGTTCCACGTCATAGAAGATTGGCAAAATCTCTTTCTCTGATGGTTTGTATTTCTTGCACTCCACCATGCATGCAAGCTCGCGAAGGCACCATGGACTCGAAACATACCCTTTAGAGAAAATAGGTATGTAGATCCTCGACTTTTCGATGGCCATAGATAGTTCGTCACCTATTTCTTTACCAACATGGAGCTCTTCCTCATCAAAGAAAACACGGATGTTCGCTTCTAGCATTTCATGATAAAGACAATCTGCAAATGTTTGGCGAGTGTCTGGCCCCCTAAAACTCAAGAAGACATCATAGTCAATTGCCGACGACTTACTGCCACTGGATTCAGCCTCCGAGCTCTTTGCCATTTCCATTCTCACAAGTATTTTCCCTGAAGGGTTTTCTTCTCTCAGAGCACTTGATCAAGAAAGGCTTGTTCACTTTGCGCTTGCATAAAAAGTGGACTAGGCCACCGGTGAGTTTCTTTCGTATTTCGCTTGAGACCTCTATTCCTAGAACTTTCCCTGGTTGAATGGTCTTTGAATAGTCCCAACGATTTTTTTACTAATCAAGTCTTCGTCAACTCTACAATGGCGTAACGAATCCGCCTAGCTTTTTCTCCCAGCTGGCTCAGCTTCTAGAAGGCTTGACTTTTGACGAACTCATTATACGCAAGTGGTTCTCAGTAGATATAAAATATTGAGGAAATTACAGTAGTAGTCCTTGGTGTTCTCGAGAATTCCTGCAGTCCCTGGCTATGCTTTGTTCTTTGACAGGCACAAAACAAATCGAGATTACAATTTTATTTTACTTCCTTAACTCTAGGATTTTTTCAGATACTGTTTTCAAATTTAGGTAATGTTTTTAAAATAGATTTATAAGAAGCTTTCTTTTACTTCAACAGTAAATTTTCCCATTTTATTAGATAATTCATTTCCTAAATCTATTTGAGGTGACTTTATCTTTCATTTTTTTGTTTATTTTTATTTATATTTTGTGGCGCTTGCACTCTGACTTTCTTTAATCTTAAGCAATTAAAACATTCATATAGAATTGTTGACAAGTTAATTCACCTAAATATTATTCATTACTTTCTAAAATTTGAATAATATTTTAAACTTTGGCTGGAAAGCTAAAAAGATGTTCTTATTTTTTATTAGGCCAAACAAAAAGGCCCCGATGTTTTGGTTGTATCCTACTTTGTCTTCATTTATTGATTTTTATGATTTGATTTCTAAGAAAGTTTGCCTCTATGAATTTTTGGGAGGAGAACATTAGAAGTACCATAAGTTATGTATGTCGCTCACTTTTTTGCCAGATCACTTAAGTATCAAATTTTTTGAAAAACAATATTTTCAGTGCATACCCCAATTTGTTTGGTTAGAAATTTTATGCGGTATTTTTTTTATTAATATCATAAGCTGACGTGACTCACTAGAGGTCTGAATCAGCATAAAAAGCCTAAAAAGACATCGTGTAGTAGGTTAAAAAATTATCACTTCGGTGCTAATTGCTGTAAAAAAAAATGATCACTTCAATGCCAATTGTTGTTAAAAAGTAATCATTTCAGTGCCAAAAAAATGCCACCTCAGATAAAATTTTTAAATATGAAAGCCGCATAATTTCTCTAGCCGGAATTTCTCACCGGAGGCACTTAAGTAATCGTTTTTCTCTGATTTTGGGACTTAAGTAAGCTAGCGAAAACTTTTGGCACTAAAATGAGTGAGCGCCGTACACAACTTACAGCACTTCTAATGTTCTTCACCCATGAATTTTCAATGCGAAATTAGGATTTTTCTTTTTTCATTTTAGCAATATGTCATGTGAATTTAGTGGTTGAGTTATATTCGTTTTCATTTTATTAGTTTGGTATCGGAACAAGTAACTCGTTCCCGCTTGAAGCATTGCCAAAATGTCCCTGGATTTATTGGTCTAAATATTTCATTGCCACTCGTTCCAGCCTCCGAGCTCTTTCCCATGACCATTCTCACTAGTATTTTTTTTCCCTGATGGTTTCCTCTCTCGGAGCACCTGATTAAGAAAGGCTCGTTAACTCTGAATTTCGTTTATATTACTCCTCAGACCTCTATTCCTAGAAGTTTCTCTAGTCGAGTCAACGTCAACTCTAAAATGGCGTAGCAAGTCCGCATAGCTTTTTCCCCCCGCAGGCTCTGCTTCTTTTAGACTTGACTTTCGACGAAGGCACATTATGCAAGTCGTTCCCAATGGAAATACAATATTGAGGAAATTAGAGTAGTAGTCCTTTTTTTTTTTTTTTTGATTTGAAATGTAAGTATCATTTATAAGATGACGTACAATAGCTTAAGGGCATTCCCCATCATTACAAAAGATAACTAAGAACTCAAAAAAATGGAGCGAGGGATTCTCCATATAGTAGCCAAAGTTACATTTATCTGGGAAGGTTTAAAATTTTTGTAAAATGATGCTCGGCCCCTGACAAGCTTACGAATTTAACCCTCCATATAGAGTAGTAGTCCTTGTTGTCTCCATGATTGACTTATTTTTCTTTTGGCTTTTGCACCCAATGACCGGTTTCTAGGTGAATAGGTCCCCATCTTGAAACTTGTCTAGGTGAATAGGTCCCCATCTTGAAACCTGAAATCTCCCTAATCAGGGCTAGAGACAACCTTGTTGACCTGGTTCCAGGCCAGTTCCAGCATTGAGCTGGTTGAGTTTTTTTTTTTTTTTTTCCCATTTTTTTAAACTTCAATGAAGTTTAATTCCTCTTTGCAGCTACAGTTAAAACACTGAAAAAAAAATTCCTAGAAACACTTAAAAATTGAGTAATATTTGCAATTTTAGTACATTTTAAGACGAGAGAAATAAGATTTAGTATCATTCTATGTTCCACTGATTTGGTGCGATTCAAAGTTGGAACAGTGATACTTGGATAAAATCGACAACTCAACATGATGAATTGGGAGCCAAACAAGTTATTGCCGGTTACAAATTGAAACCAGGCCGCATTGAGCTAGGATCAATGCTCGTTCCTAATTTTAATTGTATTAATTGGGTACTAGAGGAGGTAACTCCTTTTCTTTTGGCATGACCATTTTAGAGTGGACATGGTTTTTTTTGTCTAGCCTGTTTTGACTCACTCTTCTCTTTTTAAATTTTATTTTACCTTTTTGTAGAAAATGAGTGTTACAACACCACCCCCCCGGGGCGCCTGAAATTAAAGAAAATCGACATAGTTGGCCCTCCCAACAAATGAAGAAGTTGCTTTAGCCGGCCTCTCTCTCTCTCTTTATCTATTGCTTTTATATTAGCATAAAAGTTTAATTTTCTAGATATCTTAACTCATCAATTCATGGATGATATTTTTTAATAGTCGAAATATTCTCCATTTATGAGCACTTAAATTAAGCACTTTCTTAAATTTCTTGAACTTAAATACATCTTTAACCTTCTTGCAGAAGAACTTAATATTAATCTAAGAGCCTCGCTGTCATTTTTTAAAAGCAAAAGTAATATTTCAAATTCAGTTTGATCAATCTATCTAAATGAAATAAACTATGACTAGATTGTTAATGTCAACAATTTCTAATCAAAGTTAGCCAATAGAATTAAATCGATAAATCGTTAAAAATTTTAGGACTAAATTGACACGGTTAAAAAGTTTAAGACTAAATTGGCAAGTCATCGAAAGGTTTAGGACTAAGTGAGCATAACTAAAAGTTTGGATTGAATTGGGATTTAGGACTTTTTGGACAAATTTCCCATATGGCTTGCTATATGGGCACCAAGATTTTCCAAATGTGTCACTTACATTATAAAAAATCATTATATTTTTTTTTAAATAAAAATAAAAATAAATGAGGGGAAATGGTCCGTATATCTGGTTTCCTGTTTTCTTGTTTAATTAAGTTAACTTAATACTTGGTTTTTTATTTAATGCATTTTTTTTGTAAATATCTCAAATCTAATGTTTGTATAAAGATTCTGCATAGGGATTGCATTATATGCATATTTGCGCAATTAGGCATTGATAATCGAATATTTGCATAATTATAATTTCCATGTCAGAAGAATTGGAGTTCTCTTTGAATTAGTGTAGATGCATACTTAGGACAATAGGATCGCATGTTTTTTATAATTTTAATTCCTATTTTGCATGGGTCACATGCTATGAAAAGTATAAAAAAATAACTACATCATGCATGTTGGTAAATTAGATTGCGTCTTCATTAAAAAAATCACAAAAAATATGTTTAGGAATTCATTTGGGGAAATTTAGGTTTATTTGCATTATATTTGTATTATTCTCCGTGGTCCATTTAGATTACCTTACGCTAAATTTTCATACTTATCAGAAGGTCATTTTGGGAAAGCAACTGATTTTGGGTGTGTTGTCGCTTAGCAAGTTACATAAGCATATTTATATCCTTTGATACATTAGTTTATCTAAGAAAACTTGCGTAGACTTTCCATTTATCACTCACATGGTCCTATCCTAAAGCTTAATAACGAAGCCTTATTTTATTTTATCAAATGCGGCCCGAGTTTTTATTTTACTCGTATTTTATTTATTTTAACTGCTTTGTTTATTCTCATCCTATTCCAAGAACTTTCCCTAGTTGAATGGTCTTTGAATGGTACCAATGATTTTTTCCCTTGTCGAGACTACGTCAACTCTAAAACGGTGGAACCAGTCCGTGTAGCCTTGTCTCCCGGCGAGTTCCGCTTCTAGTAGACTTGACTTTGTCTCCCGTTGAGCTCCATTTCTAGTAGACTTGATTTTTTGCCTAGTCAAGTCTACGTCAACTCTAAAGTATTTCGGACTGATTTGTCTGATTAAATGCATAATCCAACTGTGTTTCGTGAACTTAACCGGCTCTCAAACACATTTCATTCGAATTTCCCGACTCACTCTTGAACATCCGAAGTCGAACAACATGAGATGCGTAGTGGTCTCTCGAGCATGGCAGTTCTTTCTTCTTTGTCACAGTTTTAGCAAGTGATCCTCAACGTGAATGATCATCAAATAGCGACAAGCAAATATTTTATGGCCTCAGGCAGCAACTTGTTCTGAAATCCCAACTACGCAAGATCAAGTGATAACGGCTCGTGTACTCAAATTTTTGCTTAAGCAAATCATGGGAACACTATACCCCAAGAGCTCCGGAAGGGAACATTGACTCTACTCGCTTTTCTACTATACTTTGCCAATGTTCATCTATGGTTTTCGCGGTCTCTATGGAATCAGGATGACTTCTCCATCAATTGTTCCCCTCCAGCTCATTCCATCCATCGAAACACCCAGCATGCAAAAATCCACAGTTAATGATAGACGAAAATCCTATTCAATCTCTGAATCCAGCTTATTCTGCCTAAGTGCAACGGACTTATAATCCTTGAATAAAGCCGAGGAAGATGCCAACAGATATCATTATCAGGTTTCAAGTAAAGCAATTCCTCTTGAGGCATATCATTAAACAGTTAACGTGCATCAGACATTTGGCCGCACTGGATCAATAGATAAGAAAAACTTCCTCACACCTCAAAACAGAGATGACAGAGACAATGTCAGAATAAGTGATTTCGACTTCTTCGATGAAGATCCTAGTTGTATCGATCGCGCGAGGAGTGAGGCACGGATCAGTTCCTGCTGTTGAGCTTAAGTCTGCGATGGGGACGAAGTGAAAGGAGCTTCGTCCATGGAGGTTGCGGTTTGCGGAGGAGAAGATGGAGAAGCAACTGAGAGAGAGCGACGGATAGAGAGTTTGGCGGGCCGAGCCCAACTGGAGTTGAAGTGATCGGGCTTTTTGGATGGGCAGTATTAGTGACCCTATGGGCTGGGTGCTTTATTCATTTATCTTTTATTATTTCTTCGTTAACTGAGCCGACCAATTCGATCGATAGTAATAGACAATGGAGGTGAGACAGATTTTGTTCGGTTCAGCGTGTAAATCCTGTGAATTGACATCAATAGTCTGGTAAAACAAATCACATCAAAGTGGAGCGCATTCTAGCATTTTCATCTTGCACACTCCAATACAAATGTTACGTAATTTCTGCCCCACAAGATGTATAACTTCCACATGTTTCATATGGTTTGTTTCATTAATACCCTAACCTTCTAAAGAAACATGAGAAGTAATCAATTCAGGTGATTGTCATAGTGGATAATCATGATATTGTTGCTAGACCATTGTTTTGTCAAACTTGGCAGGATCTGTTAGGTACATTGACCTTGTAATATCACTTGCCTATTATATCAAGTTTCTGACGGCCCTCAATTTCCAATGCTCCAGATTCATCTTATTAATGATTCAATTTCAGATGTGATTCGAAATTTGAAAACCAATCCTAGAATGGACCAGGGACAATATAGATTGCCAAATGGATAACAAGGAAAATGTGTTAAATTGAGCACAATGCATGATCCAAAAATATCTTCATATTATTACTACGATGCATATATTTTTGGGAAAAGCACTTCTCTGTGAAGTTTCTATGAAGCATTACTTGTAGATTCATTCGGGGTCTTTAATACCAAATTTGCCCAGTTCGTTTCTCTTGACTAACGTCCCGCCAAAAGAAATCCATAAACAGATTGTTGATGGCAAACTTAAAATCATCTATAGCATGAGCGCGTAGTCGTAGACTTGCAGTAGATGCTTTTCATTTTGATCATGATGCTCCCATTGTCTGCAGTCATTTTGAATGCCATTCTGTGGCATTCCTTTGGTAGTCTAAAGTCATTTAGCCCCCAAATATCTCAACTCAAGTCGAAAACCCCTCTGTCGTGCGACTAGCTATGAGTTGCAACCTACCATTGTTCATTCTCATCTCCCCCTAGTTTGAATCAAAGTTGTGCACCAACCAAGGACAAATTCCCCTTCAGCTAATAAAAGAAAATTTTCCACTTCAACGGTTAGGAGATCCAACAGGCATGTGCAAACAATTTAGTATTGCTTATTTTTGTTTATTATCTAATTGGGCAATTAATCTCATCAGTCTTTCATGAACACATCTTGTCCCGAATGAACACTTCCCCAAGATTTTACATAATGTTCAACATTGATAATGACATTATGAGGAAAACAACGGGAATCAATTGTCCGTTTTACCATGTTTTGATAAAAATGTGATAACTAAAGAAGTTATGAATACAATAGGACCGATAGAAGTGATATTGACCTTATTTATACTGACATACCACAAGTAAAGATATAAATTAAAAGTCAATTAATTCTAAATTTTGTGTCAACTATATAAATTCAATGTGAAAAAGGTGTTAAAATATAATATTCATGAATCTTGCATTTGCCACTGATATCAATATTAAGCAAATAGCATGTGCATATGTTATAAAGAGGTAGAAGTAATGCGGTTGATATTTCCTTCTCTCTCCTCAACTGCAAAAATTCTCATCAATTAGATTTTTAATTTTTACCATTTAAAAGAATTTGGACAAATTTTATGGATTCAAACAAGAACTAAAATTGTACCGATACAAGAAATGGTCGACTAATCTCATGCTCTCTTTCTTTTTTTCATCCTTTTAGGCTGGCTACGAACAGTGCTACCGATCCTAAGGATCTCCACCGCCGGAACAACTCAAGTCCGCATAGAGCCGAACGAGGATCTCGTTCCAACTTTGAGCATTTGCAAATGAATAGGCGGCCATCTGGTATTTCCGGGGATTAGGACACTAGGAGTGCCATAACTTTCGTACGGCGCTCACTTTGGTGCCAAAACTTTTTTTTCGCTCACTTGAGTGCCACATCGGAGTGAAATCGTTCAGTTAAGTGCCACTTCCGGCCAAAATGCATACGTGGAATTTTTTAATGATTTTTCTTTTTTTTTTTTTTTAATAAATTTCGGCCGACATGGATTTTTCGGGCAAAACGACGCCGTTTCTACTCTTTTTAGAATTTTTTTCGATTTTTTTTTTTTTTTTTTTTTTTTAGGGCCGGCGAGGGTCACTGGTGACCCTTGCCGGCCTTAAAGAAAAAAAAATCAAAAAAAAAATAAAAAAATAAAAAAATAAAAAAATATATTAAAATATTGTTCACCGGCGCCACGTCAGCTTTTTCGGCGGCCAAGTTAGCTTTTCCGGCGGCCACGTCAGCTTTTCTGGCGGCCACGTTAGAATTGGCATTCAAGTGAACGTTTTTTTAAACTTGTGGCACTCAAGTGAGCGAAAAAAAAGTTTTGGCACCAAAGTGAGCGCTGTACGAAAGTTATGGCACTTCTAGTGTACTTACCCCGGTATTTCCGAATTGAATATATTACCCCAACTTTCCAATGATCCGCAATGGTGAAAATGCAATCTTTTGAGAGTGTTTAGTTCATCCATGCCCTTAACCGCCCGAAGCTCTTCGCATTCTAAAATTTCCAAGGACTCCAGCTTTTTCAAATCTGATAGATCATCTAGACTTTCAATCTTAGCACAATTGCGTATTCCCAAATGTTCCAAAGACTCCATTGAACCAAGATTTGGATCGCAGTTAGATTTGGGCAACAAATTAGCCTCCACAGCTTCGACCTCCTCAATCTCGAAAGACCTGCAAATCCCTTGTGGATTTTTAACTCTTCCACTTGGAATTCAATCAATTGCTCAAGCCCATCAAGTTGAACTTCCTTCCAACCACATTGATAAATGTTCAAATGTGTCAAGTTTCTCATGTTGCAACCAAATGACAAATTGGTGATCGAATCATGATATTCGAGTGACAATGTTGACAGAAACAGTGGAAGGAACATGAGGGATTGTCGGCATGGACCATCTTGGAAGAACAAAGGACAATAGTTCTCATCATGACCACCGTACCTCAACTCTACCAATTGAGTTAGGTTTGAGAGATCCGACACCCATTGCAGTGACCTTGATCTGAAGCTTAGGTTTATCAAACTTGTGGGAAGCACAGGTAATCGTTCGAGTACACTGCCACCACATAATCCCAATTTCTCTAGGTGAGTAAGTAGTTTCATCGTCATCGGAACATTTCTAATAGGGTTCATTTCCAAGTTGAGAACTCTCAAAAGCGATAATTTCCAAATGCCCTTAGGAATTTCCCACTTTAGATGCAGGCAATTCTTGGCGTGTAGCTCTTCTAACTCTTTTAGCTCGACAATGCTCTGTAGTAGCTCCCTTATTTTACTACATGATAAAACGAGAGACTTAAGTTCATGTAGGTTCCCAATAGAACTAGGAAGTTCATCGATTTCTGTAGATCGCAATTTAAGTATTGACAAATACTTTTGGTTACCAATGGAGTCGGGTAATCTTACAATAGCCGTATTCGGGGGAAAGTACAGCAGGAGTGCCAAAACTTGGCACGGAGGGATACTTAAGTGCCAAAACTTACAAACGGTACACTTAAGTGCCACTTTTCAAAAAAAATGGACACTTAAGTGCCATGTCGCCGGAATCCTGCCGAAAATCCTACGTGGCAATTTTTTATTAATTTATTTGCCTACGTGGCTCGCCGGAAATTGAAACGACGGAAAATTAGTGCAAAATGACGTCGTTTTTGCGTTGATGTGGATTTTAAAAATTATTAATTAAATAATTTTAAATAATTTTAAAAATAAATTATTATAAAATTGATTAATTTAAAAAAAAAAAAGGGGGGGAAATCGGCAAGGGCTGTGCAGCCCTTGCCGCGCGTCACCGTCGTCGGGAAGGGCCGGCGACGGTGGGCGAGGGTCGGCTGGGGTCGCGGGCCCGGCCGGTGGCCGGCGACCTCGGCCGGCTGCGGCGAGGGTCGCGACCCTCCCAGATCCGGCGAGGGTCGCGGCCCTCACCCCGTCGAGCCAAGGGCCGCTAGCTGCCCGGACCGCACCGGATCGGGTGGTCGATGGCCCTTGGCTCGGCGGGCGAGGGCCGGCGACCTCGCCGGGCTCGGGTCGCGACCCTCGCCCGGATCCGGGCGAGGGCCTGCGGGCCCTCGCCGTAGGCCGACCAGGGTCGCGGCCACTAACCGAGGCCCGGCGACCCCGGCTGATCCTCACCCACCGTCGCCGACCCTTCCCTGCGACGGTGGCGGCGACGAGGGCTGTGCGGCCCTCGCCGATCCCTTTATGTTTTTTTTTTTTAATAAAATCGATTTTAATTTTTTTAAAATCTGACGTGGACAACTTTTTTTATTAAAATTGCCACATGGAATTTTTTATTTTGAAAAAATGCTCCGTCAGCAAATGAAGTCGTCGGAAAATGGACACGTGGCAATTTGGCCGGATTTTCTCGCCGTTGGCACTTAAGTGATCCCTTTTGCTCCGATTTTGGCACTTAAGTGTACCGTTTGTAACTTTTGGCACTTAAGTGTCCCTCCGTGCCAACTTTTGGCACTCCTGGGGTCCGTACCTCGCCGTATTCGAGAGATCCAACTCTACTAGTGTTGCCACTCTAGCAAATGACTTAGGCAACTTCCTCAACTTTTTGCAATTGCCTAAATACAAGTGCTCGAGCTTCTCTAACCCTCCAATTCCTTTAGACAACTCTCTAAGACTTGTACGCCCATTCACGTTGAAGTAAATAAGGCACTTAAGCTTTTTGAGGGAACCATCAACCTCAATTAGATTCAAGCAGTTTGCAAGGATCAATCTCTCTAAACTCAAATAATCAGAGAAGTTTGGAACCTGTTAAAACTTAACCTGGTCAAGTTTTTGCAATCTGTGAGACTTAGAACTTTAAGCTTCTTGGCAACCTGTTAAAATAGCTAAAAGATATGAAAAGAAAATTCCGTGTGAATGTACAAGAAATATATCTTTGTGTTGGGACTGACTTGCAATTGGGTAACTTATTTTCCTCATTTAACCCGTGCAGATCCGTTCATCTTGTACTAACACCCACCGAATCGGCTCCACATATATCCACCTATATATCAATTCAACTTCTTCCTTAGGATATGTTTTCCAATACAATCTAACTGTAAATGGCCTTGGCTACGAGACCAGCTTCGTTTAACCTGTGAATGGCCTTGATTAATCCATTTAGGAGCCATTTTATTTACAATTGGTTATTGCCTACATAGTTATGGTATAGTCAATTTTAGTTAAAAACATAAAAAAGAGACAATGCCATTGAGATAGAGATAAACATAGACAGAGACGGATGGTACCTTGATTTGACTTCATCCAGCCCAATCCTCCGTGATGGAACCATAAGACAGGATGAGAACTACAAGATTATATGGATGGAAATTGATGGCTAAGAGATCTCGAACACACCAACGCCAAGACATGTATCTTAACATTGAAAGATGATTCTCAAAGTCTCCATCTAATTGTCCCTGAAATAAATTGAGCAACCTTATGTTTGGAAGCCTTGAAAATGTTTGGAAGCCTTGAAAACTCTTTGCTTGTATAGATTCCTGACCCAATTACACTTAAGTAGATTGCTTCAATGGCCTCCTTTCTCTGCAATAGAATGTCAAAGTTGCATAAGAGTATGAAAAATGTTTTTAGATTCTCCCTCTGGATTATAAAAGGTGTGACATCTTGAATTTCGACCCATCTCGAGGTATATGAAATTGTTATTTTATTAATGCACTGTTAGTTACGTTTACTTTGAGCTGGCCCCTCATAAGTTAACTAACTAGTCGAAAAGGAAATTAAGGATCGATACGCATACGACCAGTGAATTCAATTAGGGATAGGCCACTTGACCATAAGGATTAAAGAGGGATGATACCATACTATTGCATGCTAATTAGCGAACAGAAATAAGTTGATTCGATAGAAATACGATGTCGGATTGCGGGTGATTTCGCACGACTTCGATACTGATTGCGAACAATGTTAAGCTGATTTTCTTTTGGCTCTGTACTCAGCGTGGGCAATAAATCTCTCATGATTACATGACAATCGAGGATTGCCCTGATTTGAATAGGTACGATTGTGGATTGAAAAGCTATCAACCATGGGTCAAACGCACGAGAACCCCTAAATGCTGCCCGATAGTTAGGTCATACTAAAGTCGCGATTGATTGATTTTAACCACGAATTTCAATCCGGTTTCGGGTATCGAACTTTCAAGGATGTTGAGACTAAAATATTGGACGTTGCCTTATTGATTCTCGAATTTATCGATAAGCCCGAAAATTATCGGAAAAGGATTTAACGAGCTGAAAAATTGGAACCAAGTGGAGTTGGACCGACCGAAGGCCCAATAGGCCTTGTGCCTTTGAGACCGAAAGTTCCTTTATATCAGTTTCCGATAGAACAAGAGACTAAAGTTCTTGTAGGTTCCCGATAGAATTAGGAAGTTCATTGATTTTTGTGGATCCCAATTTAAGTACTGACAAGTGCTTTTGATTACCAATGGAGTCATGTAATCTTGTAATAGCTGTATATGAGAGATCCAACTCTACTAGTGATGCCACTCTTGCAAATGATTCAGGCAGCTTCGTCAATATTTTGCAATTGTATAAATACAAGTACTCAAGCTGCTCTAACCCTCCGATTCCATAAGGCAACTCCCTAAGTTTTTTACACCCATTTGCATTGAAGTAAATTAGGCACTTAAGCTTTTCGAGGGAACCATCTACCTCAATCAGATTATAGCAATTTTTAAGGATTAATCTCTCTAAACTCAAATAATCAAAGAAGTTTAGAGTCCTGGTCATGTTGTAGCAATGTGTGAGATCTAGAACTTTAACCTTCTTGGCAACCTGTTACAGTAGTTAAGAGAGAGTAAAGGGAAAATTCCGAGCGAAATCAGAGGCAATAAATGATTGTGCTGGAACTTAGATGTAATTGCATTGACTAATTTTCCTCGTTTAACTCACCTAGATCCTGTCATAAGTACTACTGATCCACATATATCCACATATATATCAATTCAATACAATCTAATTTAATGGCCTTGATGAGGAGACCAGCTTAGGTTTACTTGTGGAATGGTCTTGAGCAATCCAATATAAGCCATTTTATTTATAACAAGTTATTGCCTATATAGTCATGGTATAGTCAATTGCAGTTGAACACATAAAAACTGCGTGAGACAATCCAAGTTAGATAAAGATAAACAAATATAGTGAAGGTGGTACCTTGATTTGACTCCATCCAGCCCAGTCCTCATTGATGTAACTATTAGACGAGTCCAAAACTACAAGATTTCTTGCATGGAGATTGATGGCCAAAAGCTCTTGAGAGCAGTCACGCCAAGACATGTATCTTAGCTCTGAAATCTGGTTCTCAAAGTCTCCATCTAAGTTTCCCCCAAATAATCTGAGGAACCTTATGTTTGGAAGCATTGAAAACTCTTCGCTTGTATAAATTCTTGCCGGTAAGCTAATTGCTTCAATGGCTTCCATTCTCTGCCATTTAATGATAAAGTAGCGTAAGAGTAAATGAAAAATGTTTTCAAATTCTGCCCCCAATTAAGAAAGGGCTCCTAATTAATAATGAAACATGGATAAAAATTTACAATTCAATGGTTGTACGTATTGTTTCACCTCTTCTATTCTTATGATATTATTGGTCGTCTCACGTAGCCACAACCTGCTTCGCTTTTCTGGATCCATCAGCCTCATATCTCCACAGACAATCTTCCTTCCGAGATCTCTCAATTGGTCATGCATCCAAAATTTGTCGTCGTGAATTATCTTTATCAATGACATGCATACAAGGACTTGAATAGAATAATCCGGGAAAAACCTACAATCTTTCCACATGTAAAATGGATTGATCTTGTCTTCATCCACAAAGAAACAAGCAATGTCTAGAAAGATTTGTTTTTGCTCATGACTTAGCACATTGTAGCTGATTATCAGCTTGTCCTGCACTTTCTCATGAGGTATTTCTCTTAGTTTTTCCAGTATATCTATCCATATGGCTTTGCTTTGACAACGAAGTAATGAGCCTACAACTTCAATAGCCAATGGAAGTCCTCCAGTCGTAGAAACTACTTGTCTCGATAGACTAACATAATCATTTGGAGGAGGATTTTTTCCAAAAGCATGTCTATAGAAAAGCTCAAGCAACTGAATGGAAGCCAACGGCTTCATTTCATACTCCAAACTATTCTTGGCTTCCATGACTCTTCTGTTCCTAGTTGTCAAAATAACTCTGCTTTCTGAGTAGAACAAAACTTGCTTGATCGCTAGTTTATCGAGTTGTTCCTCATCATCTACATCATTGAGAATGATGAAGAGTTTCTTGTTAGAAAGTCGTTGCACAATCACCTTGATCCCATCGTCAACATTGTTGATTTCATCTTGAAAGGATGGACCCAACGTAGACAATAGTTGTTTTTGTAATTTTACAAAGCCAAAGGTGACCGACGACTCTCGGACATTTCCCGGGAAGCAACAATGACTGAAGTGGGAATTTAGTTTGTTGAACACAACCTTAGCAAGAGTCGTTTTACTGATGCCTCCCATTCCATGGATTAGCACAAAGTGCATGCCCCCGGAGTCCATGTCCAACAACTTCATAATGGCTTCCACTTGATCGTCCATTCCAACTAAATGTTCGGTGACATATTTGTCTTTTGTCTTCAGCTTCATCGCAATCTCTCGTATCACTGATTTAATGAATTTCTAGTGCCTGCCACATTAATAAATCAAACAAGTCGAAATTGTAATCAAATATGGCTAATACTGCTTAGTGGATGAATTACGCGATTGACTATTACCAAAAATAGTATTCAAATCACAGATGATATTCATTCAATTTCAAGTAGCCTAAACGAGATCTTATCCATGTTTGCATACATAATGAAAATCCAAAACATAAGTTATGGAGTACTTCAGGACACTACATACCCTTGCTTTTTCAACTCCCATCCTTTGATTTTGGCTACATTGTTTAGGGCATCCTCCCACTTTAGCCTCATTTGGCGGCCAAACTTCTTCTTATGCTCCTCTAAAGCACCGATGTATCGTTGAGACTTAAGCTTAATGTCACGAGGCTTCACGTTGTAGAAAATCGGCATAATCTCCTTCTTGGATGGTTTGGATTTTGCGCACTCTACCATATGTGCAAGCTCGTGAAGGCACCAGGGACTACAAGCATAACCTTTAGAGAAGATAGGTACGTAGATCTTCGACTTTTCGATGGCCTTTGGTAGCTCATCAGCTATTTCTTTACCGACATGGAGTTCTTCCTCGTCGAAGAAAACACTGATGTTTGCTTCTAGCAAATCGTGGTAAAGGCAATCCGTGAATCCTTGGCGAGTGTCCGGCCCTCTAAAACTTAAGAAGACATCATAGTCAATTGTCGACGAGACAGCGCCACTCGTTTCAGCCTCCGAGCTCTTTCCCATGTTCATTCTCACAAGTGTGTTTGCTTGAGGGTTTCCTCTCTCAAAGCACCTGATCAAGAAAGGCTCGTTCACTACGTTTGCATAAAGAGTAGACTGACAGGTCACAACTAAAATTAATTTATATTATGCTTGAGACCTTCATTCCTATAACTTCCCGTAGTTGATTGGGACACTATTAATGTCAAAACTTTCATACGACGCTCACTTTCATATCAAAACTTTTTTTTTTTTTCACTCACTTGAGTGTCACAAATTTGAAAAATCGATTACTTGACTGTCACTTTTAACGTGGCCGCCTGAAAAGCTGCCGTGGCTTGAAAATCCTTACCCACAATCTTCGTATATAAAAGCGGTTGGGTCTAGATAGGCTATGATCGAGAGAGGAACCACATGCCTAGATTCGCCCATCAACACCTTTGAGTTAGTCAAGGTCTAGTGGGCTACTAGGTGTATTTGCACTTTGAGCCTCGGAGCGTCTAGCAGGTTTCTAGGCATATATTTACCTTTCTTGTTACAATTTCACACCTAAATTACGCTTTAAAGTTTCAAATTAAAAGTACAGACTTTATACCTTTGAGTCTAATATCATTCCCATAAGCATGAGAAAATTATAGAAAGTGAATGGTACCAAGTACAAATTTTTATGAAGGGAGTCTCAAATTGAAAATACAAGTAAAGAAATAGTGACTCTCCAGATAATGTTTCCGCCAAAGTAGTTTATCCCCTTTGTTATATAGGCCACCTCTAAAATGGTGTAATCGGTCATAGGTGAATGTTTAAAATGTATTTCTAATTAGCAATCTCAACGAAGAAATTTTTTGTAGTGCCTCCCCTTAGATACATTCATCCTTCCAATAAAATGGGTTGATTACATCGAGCATTATATGGTCAAAAACAAGTAGGGGTAAGTGGTTCCAAGTTTCATACAATGGTTCCAGGTTTCATACAAGTTTCACCTGAAATTTAGAATCTACCCGTTAGAAAAGATTCCTCATTTTTTGGAACTTAGAACATATCATGTATACCTTGAAACCCAAAACCTAGTATGTCACTAGGGTTTATCCAGGTTCCACTTGTATAATTGATTGAACGATTGTCGTAAATTATCACATTTAATGATTATCACTTACTACTATAATTTATTGACCACAACTTATATTTGACACATGAAAAATATGAAACATTAACAAAGCAAAAGTTTTTGGTATAAAATGGAAACTAAAACCAGTGTTTTCAGTTTATACACTCATTATTGAAACGCTATGGAATATCGAAAGATTGCATAGACATAATTTCAAGAAAAACACAAAAACCTTATTCAAGGTTCTAAAGTACAGGTTCCAGGTTCCAGGTTCCAGGTTCCAGGTTCCAGGTTCCAAGGTCCAATTTCCACTAACTTAAAATCTGGAACTTATTTGTCAAAACAGGTTCCTCAATTTTTGGAACCCGACAAGTACCCACTGGTCTAGTTCTCAGGTTCACTGCAACCATGCTCACCCCTAGAAATAGGCTCCTGATGCATGTCATTCCTATTTTAGCTTAATCATGAGATCTCTTGACTTCAAATTTAGTCCCCATGACCATGCTTTTTTGGTTCGATGCATATTTTGATGGTATTTAATGCTATTCTTATATATAGACGACCTAGTTATAATTGGCGATAGTCATATTGTCATTTCAAAACTCAAGTAATATCTTAATTAACAGTTTAATGAAAAAAAAAAGATTTAGGTGACTTGGCTACTTTGTAGGCTTAGATGTTAATTCAAAATCCTCCCTAGTTATTATCTTTCACAAGCAAAATAAGCCAATGATCTTCTAAGCTGGACTCATTGACAAGAAGGCCGCTACAACTCCTATTGAGACAAATGCCAAATTTGATGCAAAATATGACTCCTTTTTAAATCCTACAATCTATCAATAGCTAGTTGGCAGCCTTGTATATCTCACTATCATTCGGCCTAACATCATCTATGTTCATAATGTTTGTCAGTACATGATCACGCCCCATATGACTCATTTTAGTGTAGTCCTTCGAATTCTTCACTACATCAACGGTACATTTTTTAAAAGGTTTTCACTTTGCTACTCCTTTTGCCTTGGAGTTGACAACTTATTCTGATTCTAACTAGGCTAGTAACCCTGCATGATTGCCGCTCCACTATGAGCTACTATTTCTTTTAAGGCAACACACTCATTTTTGGCCTAGCAAGAAGCAGAACACTGTCTCTTGTTCTAATTCAGAAGCAAAATATCAAGATGCTTCTGATACGTCATCAAAGCTATTATGGTTGCGATGTCTATTGGAAGATATTGGAGTGCATTATCATAGCAATACAATCATCCATTGTGACAACTACAATGCTATCCAAATAGCAAATAACAGTAATTTTCATGAACACACCGATCATATTGAAATAGACTCTCATTTCATCATATACCATGTTTGTCGTGGTATTGTTTGACAATATGCAATCAGTGGTGGGCTTAGTCCCTTGTAAAGTTGACTTTTGACTGCTTCACAATATGCAAGATTCATTTTACTTGCCCTTATAATGTTTTCATCGAATAATAAAATAATGTCTCCTCTTTCCTATATACATCAATCCTAAAACAGTGTAATCAGTGCTCAGCTTGACTCGGCCCCTTATAGAGTTGACTTTTGTTCCACTTTCATAGATAATGTTTTCACCAACCAATGAAATAGTGTCTCCTCATTATGCAACATTCATTTCACTTCAACCTTAAAATGGAGCAATTAGTGGTGGGCTTAGCCCCTTGGAGAGTTGACTTTCGACTAATTCACAATATGCAAGATTCATTTCACTTCTTCTTATAATATTTTCACCAAATAATGAAATCGTGTCTCCTCTTTCCTATATACATCAACCCTAAAACAGCATAATTAGTGCTTGACTTGGTCCCCTATAGAGTTGACTTTTGTTCCACTTCCCTAGATGATGTTTTCACCAACCAGTGAAATAGTGTCTCCTCATTATGTAAGATTCATTTCACTTCAACCCTATAATGGAGTAATTAGTAGTGGGCTTAACCCCTTGTAGAGTTGACTTTTGACTACTTCACAATATGTAAGATTAATTATACTTCCCCTTATAATATTTTCACTGAATAATGAAATAGTGTCTCCTCTTTCCTATATACATCAACCCTAAAATGGCATAATTAGTGCTCGGCTCGGCTCCTTATAAAGTTGACTTTCGCTCCACTTTCATAGATAATGTTTTCACCAACTAGTGAAATAGTGCTTCCTTGTTATGCAAAATTCATTTCACTTCAACTCTAAATTAGAGCAATCAATGGTCGGCTTAGCCCCTTGTAGAGTTGACTTTTGACTAATTCGCAATATGCAAGATTTGTTTTACTTCCCTTTATAATGTTTTCATCAAATAATGAAATAGTGTTTCCTCTTTCCTATATACATCAACCCTAAAATGGTTAATCAGTGCTTGGCTTGGCCACTTATAGAGTTGACTTTTGTTTCACTCCCCTAGATAATATTTTTACTAACCAGTGAAATAACGTCTCCTCGTTATGCAAGATTCATTCACTTCAACGCTAAAATAGAGTAATCAATGGTGGGCTTAGCCCCTTGTAGAGCTAACTTTTGACTAATTCACAATATGTAAGATTCATTTCACTTTCGCTTATAATGTTTTCGCCAAAAAATGAAATAGTGTCTCCTTTTTCCTATACACATCAATCCTCAAACGGTGTAATCAGTGCTCGGCTCGGCCTCTTATAGAGTTGACTTTTGTTCCACTTCCCGAGATAATGTTTCACCAACCAGCGAAATAGTATCTCCTCGTTATATGAGATTCATTTCAATTCAACCCTAAAATGGAGCAATCAGTGGTGGGCTTAGCCCCTTGAATAGTTGACTTTTGACTAATTCACAATATGCAAGATTCATTTCACTTCCTCTTATAATATTTTCACCACTCTCTTCTTTACTATATATATCAACCCTAAAACCACGTAATTAGTGCTTGGCTCGGTCCCTTATAGAGTTGCTTTTTGTTTGACTTCCCTAGATAACGTTTTTACCAACCAATGTAATAGTGTATCCTCATTATGCAAGATTCATTTCACTTCAACTCTAAAATTGAGCAATCAGTGGTGGGTTTAGCCCCTAGTAAAGTTGACTTTTGACTAATTCACAATATTCAGGATTCATTTCACTTCCCCTTATAATGTTTACACCATATAATGAAATAGTCTCTTTTTTTCCTATATACATCAACCCTAAAACAGCATAATGAGTGCTCGGCTTGGCCCCTTACAAAGTTGACTTTTGTTCCACTTCCCTAGATAATGTTTTCACCAACCAGTGAAATAGTGTCTCCTTGTTATGCAAGATTAATTTTACTTTAACCCTAAAATGGAGCAATCAGTGGTGGGCTTAGCCCATTGTAGAGTTGACTTTTGACTAATTCACAATATGCAAAATTCATTTCACTTCCCCTTGTAATGTTTTCACCAAATAACGAAATAATGTCTCTTCTTTCCTATATACATCAACACTAAAACGGTGTAAACAGTGCTCGGCTCAGCCCCTTATAGAGTTGACTTTTATTCCACTTCCCTAGATAATGTTTTTACCAACCGGTGAAATAGTGTTTCCTTATTCCTATATACATCAACCCTAAAATGGCGTAATCAATATGGGCTCAGCCCACTGTAGAGTTGACTTTTGACTGTTTCACAATACGCAAGTTTCCTTTCACTTCCCTAGATAATGTTTTCACCAATTAGTCAAATAGTGACTCCTCTTTCCGATATACATCAACCATAAAATGACATAATTAGTGGAGGGCTCAGCCTCATGGAGTTGACTTTTGACTATTTCACAATTTGCTAATTTCATTCCACTTCCCCAGATAATGTTTTCACCAAATAATTTATTAGTATCTCCCCTTTCCTATTTATATCAAACCTAAAATGGTGTAATCAGTGATGGACTCGACCCCTTGTAGAGTAGACTTTTGTTCCACTTTCCCATATAGTGTTTTCACCGAATAATAAAATGGTGTCTCCTCTTTTCTTTATACATCAATCCTAAAATGACAATCAATGGTGGGCTCTACCCCTTGTAGAGTTGACTTTTGATTTATTCACAATTTTCAAATTTTGCAGCCTTCAAATCAGCAATCATTTTTCTTTTTAGGAAAAATATCACCAAAATCCCCAAACTTTGCTTAGTGTAACAAATTTACCCCAAACTTTTTTTATGACACAAAAAATCCAAACTTGCACCCATGTAACACATTTAGCCCAAACCTTTTCTATGACACCAAAAATTTCAAGCTTTGCCAATTGTGACACATTTACTATAAAATTTTCTTTGTGACACAAAAAACCGCAAACTTGTACCCGTGTGATATATTTATGTCAAACTCTTTAGCCGAAGGACATTCTTATCTTTTACGTTTTAAAATTTTTCCTCTTTTTCTTTCCTTTTTTTATTTTTTCTTTTCTGTTTTTTTTTGGTGGAGAGAAGAGAGAAGAAGCCAAAAAGAAAAAAAAAAAAAAAAAGAAAAAGAAAAAAGAAAAGTGAAGAAAAAGAATTTTTTTAAAAAAACTAAAAAGACGAAAAGGCCCTTCAGCTAAAGAATTTGAGGTAAATGTGTCACTCTAGTACAAGTTTGGGATAAATGTGTCACGGTTGGTAAAGTTTGGGATTTTTGGTGTTACCATAAAAAGTTTGGAGTAAATATGTCACAGAGGTTCAAATTTGAGATTTTTTTGTGTCACAAAAAAAGTTTAGGACAAATTTGTTACACTTGGCAAAGTTTGGGATTTTTGGTCACATTTTCTCTTCTTTTAATAAGGCCCCGATCTGTCTAAACCTCAAGGCGAGTGAACACCCATCATTGACCTCATCAACACTTTGCGTGTGCAGAATATCAATGGGTAAGTTGATCATAAAAGTCCTTGCCCAAGATTGCTCAGGACTAAGAAAATATAAACTTGTACGTGTATAATCGGCTGGGTCTAGACACGCTGAGATCAAGAAAGGAGGCGCATGCCTGTATTTGCCCATTTGCACTTCAAGCATGGGAGGGTCTAGCAGGCTGGTAGGTGTATAATTACCTCTCTTTTCCAAACTCCATAGCTTGATTGCGCTATGAAGTTTCAAGCTAAAAGTACAGACCTCTTGCCTTTGTGTCTCACGTCATTTTCATAAGGAAGCTCGGAACAATTATGGAAACTACATGGTGTCGAATGTAGATTTCAAAGAGTAGAGTCTTAAAATGAAAATATGCAACGTCAAAGTGCTTCTCCAGATAATGCTTTTGCCGAATAATGAAATAGTGCCTCTATTTTGCTATAAACGTGAATTTTTAAAACGTGTAATTGGTCCCCATAGCTACTCCCCGTGGGCTCCGCTCCTTGTACATTTAACTTTTGATGAACTCGCAATATGCGAAGCTCGTTCTCAATGGATAACGGGGAAAATGCATTAAATTATGCACCATGCATGATAATAAAAATAATTTGTACATTGTCCACGTCTGAATTTTTTGCAGGTAAATCGGACATGAATTCTTGTTAAAAATAATAATAATAAACTTATATAATAAAGAAGGGAGAGAGCCCCAGTCCAATTCGGTCATTTTTCTAAAGGACCCGGTCCGGCCCACATCAGCTTAACCTAGCCCAATTCACTACAGCCCATTACTTCGACCCAGTTCATTAAACCAATGAATGATCAGGTCCAAGTGGATTTCTTCATCTTCGTTCTCTCTCTCTCTGTTTTTTTTTTTGGTCAAATCTTCGTTCCCTTCCGTCTCCGCCTGTTCTGCCACAGCGGTGGCTCCTCTCCTCGCCCCTGTTTCTCGGTCAGGGAGTTTGAAGTGCTTGAAGCTTATTCGTTGATCTGTCATCATCTCCGATCCTCAGCCTCGTCGTTATGGATGATCTCTCCCTTTGATTCGATCTCTCCCTTGCGGTGGACATCAGTAATTTCAAAGTAATTATTGCCTATGCTCTGTTTCGGTTGGTCTTCATGCGAAGCAGAGGCCTAGAGCTATATAGATATATTTTTGTGAAAATCGAGTGCGATTGAAGTTTACTTTTTCATAATTTGAACTTTAATTGTTGCTGATTTGATGATCTTAAGATGAATCATTGCTTTGATTGGGCGTCGAAGCTCCTTGACCATAATGTGTATCGCATGTTTGATGTTTACCTCAGTGAATTCAGGATTGATTTACTCTTGCCATTGATCAATTAGAACGTTAATAGTGTGACTTGAATGTTATCTCAGGACACTGACCTTGCGACATGATTTCCATTGAGTTCTATAGAGAGTCCAATCAAAAACGGTATTGCATTTAGCTTAAAATCAAATCTAAGGGCTAGGTATAATTCATACTTAGTCGCATTCACTAGTGTCAAGTACATGCATGATTAGATTAGATCTTAGTTCATGGGAGCTTCTCTCTCAGGTCTTTATAATGAGGCAATGTATATTATTTGCCTGACTCGTATTGGGTTTATTTTCTTATACTTTACTTTTGTGGTCTTTACTTTAGTGCCTTATATTTTTTTGATGCGTGGCTTTTCATCATCATGACTTTATCTGATTTTTATCTCTTATGTTTGATTGAGTTGTGCTTTTACAAATACATCCATGAGGATTTAGGATATGCCAAGGATATTTAAATGAACAAGACCGTATGATTCATGTCTTTGAAATAAAACGATTTTTGATACCAAAAGAGGTTAACTAGACGTTAGCGCAATCAAATCCCTACCCTAAATCTCTTGTTTTATAGGATAAGATTTCACTTGACTTCAAATCGACTTTAATAGATTAGTGTCGACTTCTGCTAGGTAAAATTATCTTGTTAATCATTTGAATACGTTTTGCAACGTTGCTCACAGTTAGGGTTTTGGAGAACCCATGCCAAGTAAGAGTGAGCACCTCAATTAGAGTGATTGCCCGTTCCTATCCAACAAGCTGCTAAACTCGCTTCCCTCGCTTAGGAGGGTCGTGAGTTTTATAGTTTAATATAAATATATCACTTGTAATGGTTCATTTCAAAGTCCTGTATATTAAACTTACCCAATTCGTTTCTCTCAGTAGAAGTTCTTTGAAAGGATTTATCATGATGTTCCCATTGTCTGCAGTCATTGAATACGATATTGACCAACATAACTGATATTAACCTTGATTTTGCTAAGTGAAGATATTTCTAAGAAAAAAGTGAAGATATAAATGGAAAGTCACTCGATTCTAAATAAGAATCGACACCCAAATTTCTTGTCTATTATATCAATTCAATCTATAAATTCAACCCGAAAAGGGAGTTAAGTATAAGATCCACCAGTCTTAGATTAACCACTTAGATCTATATTAAGCAAGTAGCATGTGCATATCTTAAAAGAGGTAGAACTAATGCAGTTGATATTTCCTTCTCTCTCCTGAGCTGCAGAATTTCTCATCAATTAAATTTGAAATTTTTAGCCTTTAAAAGAATTGTACAGGCCTTTCTAGGCGATGAGAACATTGTTGAAAGCAGCACTACACAAATTTTCAAAAGAACGATGATAGCATTAGAAGCAATCTAAGAACCAAAATGTCAACAAATACTGAGTTTGATCGACGGAAATGGATGGAGTGCAAATTCTCAGGAAGGACAACACACCAAATTCTGATGAACACTCATGATTACAGATAGATCACAAATTATGGAGTCTAACCTGGAAACCCCTTCCCAAGCAATGACTTGTAAAAATCATCCAAGTATGTCCAATCTTCAGATCAATCTTCGCTTGGATACATCTTATTTGCTTCAGACGTCTGCAGAAAGATTTCTCAATTACTTCTGGCTTGAATGATTACGAAGCCTATTGGACACTTCCCGGTCTTTCCATTGCTTGTACGAGCTGACTAGGCCTCCATACGAAGGATCTACTAACTTCGAGCAGTTGAGAATGGTTATGCAGCACCTGTCTCGTATTTTTGAGTTGAAGACATTAGTGAAACTTTCCAATGACCTGCAACGGTTGAAATCCAATCTTTTGAGAGTCTTTAGTTCATCCAGTCCCACAACCGCGGGAAGCTCCTCGCATCCTCGAATTACCAAGTACTCCAGCCTTGTCAAATCCGATAGATCATCTAGACTTTTAATACTAGGACAGTCTTTTATTTCCAATTGTTCCAACAACTCCATTGAACCAAGACCTTGGATTGTAGTTAGATTTGGGCAACCAATCAGCTTCCACAGCTTCAACCTCTTCAACCTTGAAAGGCCGGCAAATCTCTCGAGGAGTTTTGACTCCTCCACTTCGAATTCAATCAACTGTTCAAGCCCATTGAGTTGAACTTCCTTCCAATGACATTGATAAATGCGCAAACGTGTCAAGTTTCTCAAGTCGCAATGAAATGACAAACTGGTTATTGATTCATGATATTCAAGTGACAATTTTGATAGAGATGGTGGAAGGAACACGAGAGATTCTTGGTGTGGTCCATCTTGCAAGAACAAAGGATGATAGTTCTCATCATGACCACCATAGCTCAATTCCGCCAATTCAATTAGGTTTGAAAGATCCGGGACCCATTGCAGCAAACTCGATCCAAAGCTTAGGCTTATCAAGCTTGTGGGAAGTTTAGGCAATACTTCAAGTTTCCTGCAATGCCATAAACTCAATTTCTCTAGGTGAGGAAGTAGTTGGATTGTCGCCGGAACATTTCTAATATGGGTTGCTTGCAAGTCAAGGACTCTCAAAAGCAACAATTCAGAAATGCCCTCAGGAATTTCCCACTTAAGAGATGGGCAATCCCTGCCATGTAGCTCTTCCAACTCTTTTAGCATGACAATACTCCTCGGTAACTCCCTTATAAAAGAATTCGAAATGTTGATGACTTTCAATCTACTTAGGCCTCCGATAGATTCGGGTAACTGTAGACATCGTGTTCCTGAGACATCCAACTCGAGTAGTGATTCCAAGTTCCCAATTGATATAGGAAGTTTCTTTATTTTAGTACGTGATAGAAAGAGAGACTTAAGTTCCCTTAGATTTCCGATAGAACTAGGAAGTTCATCGATTTGTGTAGATTGCAGTTTAAGTACGGATAAATGCTTTTGGTTGCCAATGGAGACATGTAATCTTGCGATGGCCATATACGAGAGATCCAGCTCTACTAGTGATGCCACTCTCACAAATGATTCAGGTAGCTTCCTCAATTTTCTGCAATTGCCTAAATACAAGTACTCAAGCTTCTCTAGCTGTCCAATTCCTTCAGACAACTCTATAAGATTTGTACACCCATCCACGTTGAGGAAAATCAGACACTTAAGCTTTTCGAGGGAACCATCAACCTCAATCAGTCCTCTACAATTTTTTAGGATCAATCTCTCTAAACTCAAATAACCAGAAAAGTTTGGAGTCCTGGTCATGTTGTTGCAGTTTGTGAGATCCAAAACTTTCAACCTCTTGGCAACCTGTTACAACAGTTAAAAGAGAGTAATGGGGAAATTCCATGCAAGTTAGAGGCAATGAAGGGTTATGTTGGAATTGAGTTGTAGTTGAGTTGACTCGTTTTCGTCATTTAATCCTCATAGACCCATTCATTTTAGTATGAACTCCTATCCAACTTGATTCACATATATCCACCTATATATCAATTCAACTTCTTCCCCAGAATATGTAATAATCGTAAATGGCCTTGATTATGAGCCAGCTTAGTGTTAGTTGTGAAAGGCCTTTATTGCTCCCCTCACGACTCATTTTTTACAATATTTATTGCCTATATAGTTATTTTATAGTCAATAGGAGTTCCAAAAATTAAAATAAAAAAAAAACTCTACAAGAGACATTCAATTAAGATCTAGATAAATAAATAGCAACATACCATACCTTGATTTGACTCCATCCGGCCCAATCCACCATGATGGCACTATAAGATAGGTTGAGAACTACAAGATTGCTTGGATGAAAATCGATGGCCAAGAGCTCATGAGGACACCTATTCCAGGACAAGTATCTTAACCTTGAAAGTTGCTTCTTAAAGTCTCCAACAAAGTATCCTCCGCGTAATTTGAGGAACCTTATGTTTGGAAGCCTTGAAAAGTCTTCACTTTTATAGATTTCTGATGGATTTCCATCCAAGCAGACTGCTTCAATGGCCTCCTTTCTCTGTCATTCAATGGTTAATTAGCATAGGAATAAATGAATATTGTCTTCATTCTCTCTCCCTCTTAAAAAATGGCTCCTTATTAGTAAATGAACTATTGAAAGAAGTATGGAAAATGACATGCAAACATATGGTTTCACCTCTTCTGTTCTAATGATTTTAACAGCTATCTCAGGAATCCACAACCTACTATGCTCTCTTGGATCCATCAACCTTGTATCTTCACAGATGATTTTTCTCCCAAGATCTCTCAATTGATCGTGCATCCAGAATTTGTTGTCATCAGTTATCTTTATCAAGGACATGCAAACAAGGACTTGAGTTGAATAATCTGGTAGAAACCCACAATCTTTCCACATGTAGAATGCATTTGTCTTGTCTTCATCCACAAAAAGACATGCGATATCGAGAAAGATCTGTTTTTGCTCATGACTTAGGGCATTGTAGCATATCTTTAGCATTTCTTGGACCTTCTGATGAGTTATTTCCCTTAGATTGTGCAATACACCTATCCATAAGCCTTTGTTTTGACGATAAAGTAATGAGCCTATGACTTCGAGAGCCAAGGGAAGTCCTCCAGTAGTAGAAACTATTTGTCTTGAAAGACTGACATAATCATCTGGAGGAGGATTTTTTCCAAATGCATGTCTATTGAAAAGCTCGAGGGATTGAACGGAATCCAATGGCTTCACTTCGTACTCTAAGGTTCGGTCAGCTTTTATGATGCTTCTATTCCTAGTCGTCATAATAACTCTACTTCCGAAGCCAAAGGAAATGTGCTTGATGGCTAGTTTCTCAATTTGGTCCTCGCTCACATCGTCGAGAATGATGAACACTTTCCTGTTGGAAAGTTGCTGGGCAATCAACTTGATCCCGTCGTCAATGTCATTAATTCCATCATGAAAGCTCGAACCAAACATGTTAGATAATAGTTGTTTTTGTAAAGTTACGAGGCCAAATTGGAGTGACAATTCTCGGACATTTCCCAAGAAGCAACAATGACTAAAGAGTGAATTTAGTTTGTTGTAGACAACCTTAGCAAGAGTCGTTTTACCGATTCCGCCCATTCCATGGATTAGCACAAATCGCATGCCCCTAGAGTCCACATTCATCAACTTTACTACTGCATTCACTCGATCGTCCATTCCAACTAAATGTCCAGCGACGTATTTGTCTTTTATCTTCAGCTTCATAAGAATCTCTCGGGTCACCGATTTAATAAATTTCCAATACCTGCAATGTTAGTGAGTCATCTAATTCAATATTGTAAAAGATAACCTTAAGACACTCAACAAGTGTTTGCAATCAACACGGCTAGTAACTCTTACTAGATGAATGACATAGTTAATTCTTTTACTAGAAATAGTTTTCAAAATACACATGATATTCTTTCAAACTACCTAAACAAAACCTTATCCAAGCTTGGGTACATAATGAAAGCCCAAAACAAAAGTTATGAGGTGCTTGACACCTACGTACCCTTGCCTTTTCAACTCCCATCCTTTGATCTGGGCAACACTTCGCAGGGCATCCTCCCACTTCCCCCTCATCTGGGGGCCGAACCTCTCCTCATGCTCCTCCAAAGTGCTGACATATAGTTGAGACTTAAGCTTGACATCACAAGGTTCCACGTCATAGAAAATTGGCAAAATCTCTTTCTCAGATGGTTTGTATTTCTTGCACTCCACCATGCGTGCAAGCTCGCGAAGGCACCATGGACTCGAAACATACCCTCTAGAGAAAATAGGTATGTAGATCTTCGAGTTTTCGATGGCCATAGATAGTTCATCACCTATTTCTTTACCAACATGGAGCTCTTCCTCATCAAAGAAAACACGGATGTTTGCTTCTAGCATTTCATGATAAAGACAATCCGCAAATGCTTGGCGAGTGTCTGGCCCTCTAAAACTGAAGAAGACATCATAGTCAATTGCCGACGACTTACCGTCACTGGATTCAGCCTCCGAGCTCTTTCCCATATCCATTCTCACAAGTATTTTCGCCCGAGGGTCTTCTTTCTCAGAGCACCTGATCAAGAAAGGCTTGTTCACTTGGCCATTGGTGAGTTTCTTTCATATTTCGCTTGAGACCTCTATTCCTAGAACTTTCCCTAGTTGAATGGTCTTTGAATAGTCCCAACCATTTTTTAACTAATCAAGTCTACATCAACTCTAAAATGGCGTAATGAATACGCGTAGCGTTTTCTCCCAGTAGGCTCGGCTTCTAGAAGGCATGACTTTTGACGAACTCATTGTATGCAAGTCGTTGAAATTACAGTATTAGTCCTTGGTATTCTCAAGAATTCTTTTTCTGTCCCCGGCTATGTTTTGTTCTTTGATAGGCACAAAACAAATTGAGATTACAATTTTAATTTTCTTTCTTAACTCTAGGATTTTTTCAGATACTGATGTTTTTAAAATAGATTTATAATGTGACACCCTGACCTTCATGCACGCGACAACCCTTATTGTCTTTAGTCAAATGAATGCAACATCCCTAAACGCGTTGCCGACCTTTTTTTTATCTTTCAGTTAAGTGCGGGCGGAAGCGATAAACAATCCCCAATCAACACAATAATAAAGATAGTTGGGAAAACCACAACAACAACATCATCAAAGCACAAATTTAGTTTAATTACTAGTTAACCTTAGGAAGTTTACATGTACAAACCCTTCCAACAGCAACTTCCTATTAAGCCAACAAAAGGAACTAGCAAGGCCAAAGTTAATCTACTCCTTCCAAACACGATCACGAACTACATCATTTGTCGGTTTCCCATTTTATGGACCTAAAAATGGTTAAATAACGACGGATGATATATAAATCTCAGTGAGTCAACAACCTAAGCCTCGATTAGGAAGTTAACTCGCCTCGGGATTACCTAAACATACAACCATATATTGACGGTAGATCAATAGAAAAGCAACCATTGCTTTGCCTTAACTACATACATGCCTAGGTAGTCTAACCTCATAATCAACAATTGACGGTCAAATCAATTCGTGGACATTATTACCTTACCTTGGCACATACCCTACACAATATAAACTCACACATGCTAGAAAAAATGCAATTAGGCATTCACACAATCAGAGCACAATTCATATTTCCTCATGCGCAATGCATTTACGTGTGTTCCGATTATTATGAACCTTAGGGCCACGGCACAATTTAAAGATTAGCCGTCTTCCGGCATAATCGAGCATTTATCACGGCCACTCAAGGCACGCCTATCTCGGACACACCCGCAATCATATGAGGTTGTTATCACAACCATGCAAGGCACACCCATAATCATACGGGAGTTTTGTCACGGCCATTCAAGGTACACCCGTAATCAGTCAGGGTTTCATCATAGTCACAAATGGCACACCCATCCTTGAACAGAGGTATTATCACGGTCACGAATGGCAAGCTTGTATCATACGAGGGTAATGGGCTTTTTTATTATGCGATCACGCAAGCACTTTAACCACTCAAGCCAATTTCATTTTTTCCTCATTTAGTCAATACAGACATAGTTGTGCTCGCATATCAAAATACTGTAACTTTCACATGTAAGAATGCATTAAAATAATCACACGTGATCACCTGTGCATATTTAACTCGTCAAACCTTGCATGCTTTCTTTTTAAAACATACTCGCCCCATTTAACTTATAAAACCCAACATATAAACTCGATACCTCGGGATTTACATTTATGTGTCCATAAAACCTTCTTTAAAAATTAGTAAACGAGGTTTTCACATTGAACAAATATTTTTCAAGTCAGGCAAGTATTCAATCAACATAGAACGTGAAGAAAATTAATCTAAGGTTCAAGCAGCAATCAAGTATAGAGCAACACATATCACCCTATCGCAATAGGTTAACAATTTAATTATGAATAATAATTAATAATTAAAATTATCCATAATTAAATATAATTAATTAATTCCAAAAATAATTAACTAATTAAAAATAGAATTAATTACAAATAATTATAAATAAAATAGTTAATTATAATTAACTATTATTAATCAAGATTAAATAATAAATCACCATTTATCCTAGTTAACCCCAGTTAATTAACACTAAGTAGGATTGTGAAATTAATTAATGTTAATCATAGTTAACTAAACTAACCACATATCAATCATGATTAATTAGACTAATCACACATTAACCATAGTTAATTAACTAATTATATATTAACCATAGTTAATCCTAACTAATCCCTAATCTAGATTAACTATAATCTAACTATTCTTAAGCAAGTTTAACGGACTAATCGAGGGATTAGAGCATTAACTCACCTAATAGGGATTCCAACAACATAGGCACAATGGTGGCAATGAGGACTACTTGTGGCTATGTCCAGAATGGTGAGGGGTGGCAATACGAAAATGAGTCTCAGCGGTGGGGGTACTCAGTGGTGGTGGAATCTGAGAGAGGGGGAGGAGTGGATGGTGGCACGGTGACTTTGGGCAGCTCCTCGGTGGGCGGATGGGTGGCAGTGGCAATGGTAGGGACGGCGGGTGGTGGCGGTGTGAGACAAATGAGGTGGCAATGGATGAATTGGGGGTGGGGGAAGATGAAGACCGAAAGGGAGGAACGAAGGAAAGAAAATGAAGAGGGAGGGGCGGACGTGGGAGGAAACGAGAGAGAGAGAGATACCGTGCGTAGGGGAGGGGAAAAAGTGAGTGGGAGGAGAGAGAAAATAAAATAAAATAAAATCCTTTTTTTTGGCAAGCTTTCTTGGCAAATTTGCAAAATCCTTCTAGAAAGTGTATTTTGGTCAATTCCTCTTTTGGCCACAAATTTCTGAAATTGCCCTTGGGTCAGAAATCAAGAAGTAGGCCTAGGAATCGGGCTCAATGAATAGTAATGGACTCGCAAATTTGTTAGGTTCAAAATGGGCTAGAATTGGAATTGGACTCGAAAATAGGCTTGAAAATTGATTTGGGTTTGGTGGGCTTGGGTTGGACCCACATGGTCGAACCTCAATGGGCTTGAGGCCCGTTGGGCCTTCGTTCAACCTAACTCCTTTTTCGGCTCTAAATCTTAGCCTGAAAATCCCTTTTTTGCTAATTTCATGCAAACTAATGAATTCAAGGATTAATGAGGTGATATCCAACATTTTAGTTTGACGTAATTGAAAGTTCAACACCCAAAATCGTATTAAAATTCACAGCTAAATTCGATCAGCTACAGCTTTAATAAATTTCAAACGAACGGATGGCTTTTAGAAGTTACGCGTATTTGATCCATTGTTGAAATATTATTAATCCATGTTTATGTTTCCTCGACTCATGGATGACCTTGGTTTTCATGTAATTGTGAAGAATTGATTGCTCATTTCAAGGTACATGATCATTTGAAATCAATTTAAGATTGTTTGCAAGCTATATAATGGTAATACGAAATCACTCATGATCCAATTATATTTTTTCTGCGAATCAACCTACAATCGTTCCTTGATCAGTCTATATAGGCACGAGATCATCCCTCGTCAATCTTTATGGTCGAATCATCAATCCATGGTCAAGTTCTTTTGTTGTGCGTGCTTGAATTTTTAATAGTCTTTTTCTTTTGATTAGTATCTTATGAATGGCCAACTCCAATTAAATGTAAGTAATAGCGCATTGGCAAAATAATCATTTTATATATACCGAAATAAATTGAATTCAAGACGTCACATATAAGTAGCTTTTTGTACTTGAACAATAAACTTTCCCATTTTATTAGCTAATTCATTTCCTAAATCTATTTGAGGTGACTTTATCTTTCACTTGTTTGCTTATTTTTATTTTTATTTTGCAACGGTCGCACTGTGACTTTCTTTAATCTTAAGCAATTAAAACATGCATGTAGAATTGTTGACAAGTTAATTCACCTAAATATTTTTCATTACTTTCTAAAATTTGAATAAAATTTTAAACTTTGGTTGAAAACTAAAAATATGTTCTTACTTATTATTAGGCCAAACAAAAAGGCCCTGATGTTTTGGTTGTATCCTAGTTTGTCTTCATTTATTGATTTTTATGATTCCATTTCTAAGAAAGTTTGCCTCTACGAATTTTCAAGATAAGGACATTAGAAGTGCCACAAGTTATGTACATTACTCACTTTAATGCCATAAGTTTTCACCGGATCACTTAATTGCTAAATTTTTTGAAAAATGATTTTTTCAGTGCCAACGCTGATGTGTTTGGCTAGAAATCTGAGGTGGCATTTTTTTTATTAATATCATGTGCTTACGTGGCTCACCAAGGTCTGAATTAGCATAAAAAGCTTAAAACGATATTGTCTAGTAGGTTAAAAAGTTATCACTTCAATGTCAGTTGTTAAAAAAATGATCACTTCAGTGTTGATCATTGTTAAAAATAATCATTTCAGTGCCAAAAAAATGCTACATTAGACAAAATTTATAATTTATAAAAACCACATAATTTCTCTAGCTGGAATTTCTTGTTGGAGGTACTTAAGTTACCGTTTTTCTTCGATTTTGACAACTTAAGTGAGCCGGCGAAAACTTTTGGCACTAAAGTGAGCGCCGTACACAATTTATAACACTTCTAGTATCCTTCATCCATGAATTTTCAATGTGAAATTAGGATTTTTCTTTTTTCGTTTTAGCAATATCTCATGTAAATTTAGTGGTTATATTCATTTTCATTTTATTAGTTTGGTATTGGAACAAGTAACTCGTTCTCGCTTGAAGATTGCCAAAATGTCCCTGTACTTTTTGGTCTAAATATTTCATTGCCACTCGTTCCAGCCTCCGAGCTATTTCCCATATCCATTCTCACAACTTTTTTTTTCCTGATGGTTTCCTCTCTCGGAGCACCTGATTAAGAAAGGTTCGTTCACTCTGAATTTCATTTATATTACTCCTTAGACCTCTACTCCTAGAAGTTTCTGTAGTAGAGTCAACGTCAACTCTAAAATGGCGGAATCAGTCCGCTTAGCTTTTTCCCCCGGTGGGTTCTGCTCCTTGCAGACTTGACTTTCGACGAAGGCACATTATGCAAGTCGTTCTCAATGGAGAGAAAATATTGAGGAAATTAAAGTATTAGTCCTTGTTGTTTCCATGACTGATTTATTTTTCTTTTGCCCTTTTGCACCCAATGACTGGTTTCTTGGTGAATAGGTCCCCATCTTGAAACCTGAAATCTCCCTAATCAGGGCTAGAGACAACCTTGTTGACCTGGTTCCTGGCCAGTTCCAGCATTGAGCTGGTTGAGTTTTTTTTTTTTTTTTCATAATGAAGTTTAATTCCTCTTATGCCACGCCTTTATTTAAGCATTCCTTGTTTTGCAGCTACAGTTAAAATACTGAAAAAAAAAATTCCTAAAAGCACTTAAAAATTGAGTAATTTTTGCAATTTTAGTAAGGTTTAAGACGAGAGAAATAAGATTTAGTATCATTGTATCTTCCACCGGTTTGCTGCGATTCTATGTTGGAATGGCGATACTTGGATAAAATCGACAATTCAGCACGATGAATTGAGAGCCGAATAAGTTATTGCCAGTTATCAATTGGAAACATACCACATTGGACTAGGATGAGTGCTCATTCCTAATTTTAATTGTCTTAATTGGGTACTAGAGGAGGTAACTCCTTGTCTTTCGGCATGAACATTTTAGAGCGGGCATAGTTTTTTTTTTGTCTAGCCTGCTTTGACTCTCTTTGCTCTTTCAAACTTTTATTTTGCCTTATTGTAAAGTATAATAGTTAGACCCCGCACCTAAAATTAAAGGACATGGACATAGTTGGCCCTCCCAACAAATGAAGAAGTTGCTATTTCTGCCAAGAATTTCGCTTAATCTCCCCCCCCCCTCTCTCTCTCAAATGTTGGATTAAAAATTTTCATTTTTTAGCTATTGCTTTTACATTAGCAGTACAAGTTTAATTTTCTAGATATCTTAACTCATCAATTCATGGATGATTTTTTTTTAATAGTCGAAATATTCTCCATTTACGAGCACTCAAATTAAGCAGTTTCTTAAGTTTCTTGAACTTAAATACATCTTTAACCTTCTTGCAGAAGAACTTAATAATTATCTAAGAGCCTCGTGGTCATTTTTTAATAGCAAAAGTAATATTTCAAATTCAGCTTGATCAATCTATCTAAACGAAACAAATTATGATTAGACTATCAATGTCAATAATTTCTAATCAAAATTGATCAGAAAAATTAAATTGAAAAATCGTTTAAAATTTTAGGACTAAATTGACATGATTAAAAAGTTTAAGACTAAATTGGCAAGTCGTCGAAAGGTTTAGGACTAAGTTAAAATAACTTGAAGTTTGGATTGAATTGGCAATTAGGACTTTTTGGACAATTTTCCCATATGGCTTGCTTTATGGGCACCGAGATTTTCCAAATGTGTCACTTACATTAAAAAAAAATCATTATAAAAATTTTTAGAAAATCAAAAATATAATTAAACGAGGGGAAATGGTCCGCATATCTGGTTTCCTGTTTTCTTGTTTAATTAAGTTAACTTAGTGCTTGGTTTTCTATTTAATGCATTTTTTTGTAAGTATCTCAAATCTAATGTTTGTATAAAGATTCTGCATAGGAATTGCATTACATGCATATTTGCCCAATTTGGCATTGATAATCGAATATTTGCATAATTATAATTTCCATGTCAGAAGAATTGGAATTCTCCTTGAATTAGTATAGACACATACTTAGGACGTTAGGGTCGAATGTTTTTTTTTGTAATTTTAATTGCTATCTTGCATTGGTCACATGCTATCAAAAGTATAAAAAAATAATTACATCATGCATGTTGGTAAATTAGATCGCGTCTTCATTAAAAAAAATCACAAAAACATATGTTTAGGAGTTCATTTGGGGAAATTCAGGTTTATTTGCATTATATTTGTATTATTCTCTGTGGTTCATTTGGATTACCTTACGCTAAATTTTCATACTAATTAGAAGGTCATTTTGGGAAAGCAACTGATTTTGGGTGTGTCGTGGCTTAGCAAGTTACATCCGCATATTTATAACCTTTGATACATTAGTTTATCTAAGAAAACTTGCATAGACTTTCCATTTATCACTCACAGGGTCCTATCCTAAAGCTTAATAACGAAGCCTTATTTTATTTTATCAAATGCGGCCCGAGTTTTATTTTACTAGTATTTTATTTATTTTAACTGCTTTGTTTATTCTCATCCTATTCCTAGAACTTTCCCTAGTTGAATGGTCTTTGAATGGTACCAATGATTTTTTCCCTTGTCGAGTCTACGTCAACTCTAAAACGGTGGAACCAGTCCGCGTGGCCTTTTCTCCCAGCGAGCTCCGCTTCTAGTAGACTTGACTTTGTCTCGTGGTAGACTTAACTTTGGCTGTATTTGGTTTAGCATTTCTAAGGGGCTTTCAAGCCTAAAAGATGCTTCAGCTTTGGAGTCGACTTTCAACTGAAAGCCGGCCTTCAAAATACCAAAAGCCCAAAGCTAGTAGGAACCAGCTTTGGGCTTTCAACATTTGGCAGAATGCTAAAATTAATTTTTCCCTTCTGAAACTATCCTCACTAATTCTTTATATTTTCGATTTTGCCCATGATTATTATTTTTAATTGAAAAAGGAGGCAACTCTTCATCGGACCGGTAAAGGGTTTAGTTCAATTTTCAAAAAAAAAAAAAAAAAAAAAAAAATATATATATATATATATATATTATACCCCTCAAAACCCATTGCAAAAGTTTTTTTTACCAGACGCACATTCAACTCAAAGTCTATTTGCAAAGAAATTTTACCAAACACAATTACATTTGCTCAAGTAGCTTTGGACTTTCAACATTTGCATTAAACTCAAAACCTATATATAAAGCTAAACCAAACGCACTATTTGTCTCACTAGTCAAGTCTATGTCAACTCTCAAGTGTTTCAGACTGATTTGTCTGATCAAATGCATAATCCAACTGTGTTTCATGAACTTAACCGGCTCTCAAACACGTTCCATTCGAATTTCCCAACTCACTCTCAAACTGATTTCATATCCGAAGCCAAACCACATGAGATGCAGATTGGTCTCTCAAATATGGCAGTTCTTTCTTCTTTGTCACAGCTTTAGCAAGTGATCCTCAACATGAAAAATCATTAACTAGTGACAAGCAAATATTTCCCGACCTCAGGTAGTGACTTGTTCCGAAATCCCAACTAAGCAAGATCAAGCGATAACGGCTCGTGTACTCAAATTTTCGCTTAAACAAATCATGGGAACACTTTACCCCAAGGGCTCCGGAACAGGAACACATTGTCTCCACTCACTTTTCTACTATACTTTGCCAATGTTCATCTTCGGTTTTCGCGATCTCTATGGAATCAGGATGACTTCACCATCAATTGTTCCCCTCCAGCTCATTCCATCCATCGAAACACCCAGCATGCAAATCCACAATTAAGTGGTAGACCAAAATCCTATTCAATCTCCTTATTCGGCTTATTCCACCTAAGTGCAACGGACTTATAATCCTTGAAATGAGCTGAGGAAGACACCAACAGATGATCATTATCATGTTTCAAGTAAGCCAATTCATCTTGAGGCATATCATTAAACAGTCACCGTGCATCGTCCACTTGGCCGCATTGGCTAAATAACTAGGAAAAACTTCTTCACACCTCAAAACAGAGATGACAGAGACTATGTCAGAATGAATGATTTTGAATTCGTCGATGAAGATCCTAGTAGTATCGATTGTGCGAGGAGCGAGTCATGGATCAGTTCCTGCTGTTGAGCTTGAGACTGGCGGGGACGAAGCAAAAGGAGCTTCGTCCATGGAGGTTGTGTTTGCGGAGAAGAAGACGGCTCCATATAAAGGAAGATGGCGAAGCAACTGCGAGAGAGCGACGGAGAGGGAGTTTGGCGGGCCGAGACCAACTGGAACTGTAAGTGATCGGGCTTTATGGAAGGGCTGGATTAGTGACCCGATGGCTGGGTATTTGTTATTTATTAATTTTAATTGTTAATTTTTACAAAAAAAATGCATGTTTGATTTGCTGGAAAAATTCAGATGTCAACAAACTTAGCCTTTTTTTTTTTTTTTTTTTTTTTTTTTTTTGGTAAGGTAAGATTGTAATATAATCAACCAAAGAACTGTACAACAGGGGGGGAGAACATGGTACCAACATCCACTCAACAGGACAACATGTCACTGGAGTAGAAGGGTACCCCGGTCACCAAAGGAAAAAAACAACTGGTTACAAGAGACAACCACACCAAAAGACAAAGACAGCTGGTTACAAGAGAACCCAGTTCGTCCTACATTAAGCCTAGGGCGGCTCCACTCCAAAAATCTGAGGGTCTATCCCCCAGCTCCGCTGCATCCTTCTGTTTCTGGGGTTATCTTCCACCGATTTGAAGGTGAGGCCTTTATCCTTAACCATCTTTATGAGGTATAGCTTCATGGAAGGAGCGTAGAGGTTATGACCACGGAAGAGAATATCATTCCTGGTCTTCCAAATGATATAGCACAATGCCCCAAAAGAAAATCGAGCTATCTCTCTGTAAAATCCTTTCCCAGATATAGAATTTATAGCCCAGTGAAGATTATCCAACCACGAGGAATTGGTCCAAGGAAGATTACATTTTGCAGCCCAAAAGTTTGACAGAGTATTAGAGATACAACAGTCAAAAAAGAGGTGATTAACAGAATCAGGCCTAGAGTTGCATAATGCACAGACAGAATTAGGAATCCTGCTAAATGTCATGAGATAGACCTGTGTGGGTAGGCGATTCTTGGTTATGAGCCAGAGGAGGAATTGATGTCTAGGGGCTAGTGCCTTGTCCCAGACAAAAGAGGACCAGTGAACCGGGTTTGATTTGCGCCGGATTATGGCCCATGCCGAAGCTGTTGAAAAATTTCCAGCTGTATCATGCACCCATGTAAAGGTGTCTTGACCATCTGAGAGATGGGGTATCGGTATTTGCCACATTAACAGCTCCTGGCATATCAGGGACCCATCAGAGGAGTATAGGTCTTTTACCTTTGCATGTCTAAGAAGGTCTGATTGGTAAATATCACTGTCTGAAAATATTGAGTTTAGAGAACCAACGTCAAGCCATGGATCAAACCAAAGCGATATAGATTCTCCATCTCCTACCTTCTATCTGAAATGGGGTTGAAAGTCATCTCTTAAAGCCAGGATCTTCCGCCACGCCCAAGAGCAATGAGTAGGGGTTGAAGCAATCCAAAAATTCTTCCTTTTGAGATATGTGGCATGGATCCATTTGCACCATAATGATTCTTTATCGGTGAATAGCAACCAAATATGTTTAGCCATGGCTGCTTTGTTGCTATCCCTGATTCTTCTTATTCCAATGCCACCTTCCGAAGTAGGAAGGCACACATCATCCCATGACACATTTGCACCTCTCGGCCCCATGGCTGGGCCCTTCCAAAGGAATTGTCTACAAGTTTGCTCAATCTTATCCACAACCGAGGAGGGGAGCCAAAATATAGAGGCCCAATAAGCTTGGATGGCGTGTAGCACCGATTTAATAAGTTGCAATCGGCCTGCAAAAGAGAGAAACCGGTGAGTCGAAGATTGGACTCTAGCGGTAAGATGGCCTACTAAAGCATTGCAATCCACTTTGCTCAGGCGCGATGTAATGATGGGCACTCCCAAATAGCGCATAGGAAGGGAACCAAGATTGAAGCTAAGAGCTTGTAGTATCTGATTCTTAGTAGATTCAGAGCCGCCCGATATATAGACTTCACTTTTGCTGGCATTAGGCACCAGTCCGCTCCAAGAGGAGAATAATGTGAGCCCTCCATGGATGCATGATATAGAAGCAAGACTCGCTTTACTAAAAAGAAATACGTCATCCGCAAAAAACAAATGGGATAGCCGTGTAGCCTTGCACCTCCAATGGTAGCGAAAATCTGGATACCGGGTATGAGAATTTAAGATTCCTGAGAAAACCTCCATAATCAAGGTGAAGAGGTATGGAGACATAGGGTCACCTTGTCTTATACCCCGCCCACTTGCAAAGAAACCATGAAGTTCGCCATTTATGGATAAAGAAAATTTTGGGGTTCGAATGCACTCCATAATGAGCCTTGTGAGATGGCCGGGAAATCCAAAAGCTTGAAGAGTTGACTCTAAGAAGCCCCAGTCAAGGGTGTCATAGGCTTTCCTGAAGTCCACCTTAATGGCACACTTTGGAACATTAGGCTTGTTGTGAAACCCACTAAAAAGTTCTTGAGCAAGAAGGATATTGTCGCTGATTCTTCTTCCTTTGACAAATGCCGTTTGAGCCGGACTAATCAAAAAAGGGAGAACCGCAACAATTCTAGAAGAGAAAATCTTAGTTATACACTTATAAATTGTATTACAGCAGGCAATAGGACGAAAATCAGACACTGATGTCGCATTAGGGATTTTTGGCACCAGGGCAATGATGGTATTGTTAACTTCCTTAAGCATACATCCAGACTCAAGAAAATCCAAAACCGCTTCAGTGACTGATGGGCCAACCTTATCCCAGTTCTTTTTGAAAAAATCGGCATTGTAACCATCAGGTCCAGGAGCTTTATTTCCAGCCAATGAAAACATGGCATCCCGTACCTCAGACGGAAGAAAAGGTTGGGAGAGCAAGTTGATCTGATCTTCCTGGAGAGGGGAGTGAATAACATCCCTGATCTCCTGAATCGATGGCCTCACCGCCATACTTGCCGGAACTAGGAGGTCTTGGAAGTATGAGACAAAAACCTTTTGTACTTCCTCCAATTCGGTTACCATTTGACCTGAGCTATCCAACACCGAGATGATACGATTACGAAGGTTTCGATGATTGACAGAGTGATGAAAGAATTTAGTATTATGGTCCCCTTCCTTGAGCTAGCGAATTCTTGACTTTTGTCTAAAAAATGCCTCCTCAAGAGCGCGGAGTTCATAGTAGTCTTTGAGTTGAGCCTGTTCCTCCACCGCTAGCGAGCTGCTCCCAGGGTCTAGATGTAGTGCCTCTTGTGTAGAAAGAAGGACTCTTTTAGCTGTAGCCACCCTCGTGGAGAGGTCTGAATAAGCATCTCTATTTAGACATTTAAGTCGACCTTTAAGCAATTTGAGTCTTGTATAGAGCTTGTACATGGGTGAGCCTGGAACATGGGTCTCCCAAGACTGGTTGACTAGTGTGGAGAAGTCAGGGTGGCTCATCCACATATTAAAGAATTTAAAGGGAATACGCTTGGCAACAGGAGCAAGTATTCTCACTGCCATAGGAGTATGGTCTGATAAGCCCGGGGCCAAAAAGGATGCTTCCGAGAAGGAGAAAGCAGTGCACCAGCAGTTGTTGACTAGCACCCTGTCAATTTTTCGTTGCTTCCTTTGAGGCCCGGAGGAGGTGGACCACGTAAATCGGAAGCCCACATACCGAAGGTCGAATAGTTCAGCTTGGTCCAAGCATTCCTTAAATTCATCAAAAGAGGGAAGCCAAATATCCGGGCTCCCCATGCGATCTGAAGAATCCCTGATGGCATTGAAGTCTCCCGCAACCATCCAAGGGCAATCCTTGAGTGAAGAGCTCAAACTAATAAGCTCCCTCCAAAGGGGTCTGCGAGCAACAAAAGTATGTTCTCCATACACCACCGAGAGAGATAGTGTAACTCCCGAGCTCAAAAATTTTATATCTCCATGTATAAACTGGCTAGAACTAGTCCGAGTGCTAAAACATACCAAAATCGGATTCCATCCCACCCAAATACGCCCTTGGAAGGAGTGCTCATAATTAGACACCCATATCCAGCCAGGAAGAAGCCCAGACGAGATAATAGAAAAACTAGTAGCTGGAACTTTGGTTTCCAAAAGGCCAACACAGCATATATTATTAGAGCGCACAAAATGTCTAACTTCAGCTTGCTTTACAGGGTTCATCAGACCCCTTACGTTCCAAAATCCAAAATACATAGCTGGCTAGAAAGACCGCTGGATGACTATTTTCTTTTTGGCCTTCTTCTGCTTACAGCTGGTTTAGCCTTAACAGAAGTTGTCCCAGGTGAGGATCCCGACCTGTTATCCTGCTCAGAATTTATTGCCTTGGCAAGAGGAGTAGCAGGGGGGAGCCTTAGCCTACTAGCCTGCTCAACCTTCACCTCAGGTAGTTGACAATCAGTTATGTTTGTCACCAAACGCGCAGAAGCAGTTCTCACCTGCTGACCTTGACAAGCAGCTAATGCAAGTTCTGGTATATTAGAAGTAGAGAGGCCAGCACCATCAATACCTTTAGGTCGACTGTTTGCAATATCAGAGGACTCTATACCAGTATCAGCACCAGCAGCTTCAAACTTAGCCTTTTATATTCCAGCAAATTCACTCTTTCAGCACTTTTGAGTTACTGCATCTTTATCATCCTCGTACCCTCTAAATTCCTAGTAATTGCACTCTAAATACCTCTACTTTCGAAAGGCATTTAGTTTCCTTTCAAAAAGCAACAACAAACCGACGTTCGCTGAAGTACTCCAGGAATGCAATTGTCTTCATGGTTAGCGAGAGAGGGATGAGATTTGAGGAATTTATGGTCACTCTACCTTTGGCACTAGAAGTGGGTAATTAGTGATGTTGCTTTCTTTTAACTCAGGAATGCAATGGGTTACCTATCTTTTTACTGCTTGTTTGTTAAGTATTGAAATGGCTTTGAATTAGGAACAGCAATTGGATGAAGCTCATCCGGTAAAATGTCCCAGATTCTTCAAGTTGCCAGACCCATACTTTTATCCAACACCTTATGTGTAATGCGAGTATTAAGCTAGAAGATGCGGCACATATTGAATATCAAAAGTTCACCCCAAAAATAAAAAGGTTTTTAGAGTCACAAATGTAACTTGCTACTAATATTATTGGCCAACATTAATTAATGATAGCCTGCTGATATGATTGTACAAGGAATGGTTTCAAATTGTGGAAATGCTAGAAAACTACCAAGCATGTTGTACACGAAAATAGGATCAGGTTACTTCAACTCTCCTTGTAGCCAAAACTAATTCATCATGAGTCTGTGATTCTTTGCACTCCTGACAACGTTCGTACCTTTGTTATTGACTGACTAGAGTATTGCAGCAAGATTTTGAGCTAATTTTTGTAATGTGGTAACGAAAGAAGAGAAGAATTTGATGGACGGAGAAAACCTGGTTGAAAAACAATTCTACGGATACGGAAAGATGAAAAAGAAGTGTATATTCCTTTCTAGGTGGTGAAAACATTGTGGAGAGCACTTCAGAAGGTTTTATAATAACGGCGAAAACCTGCGAAGCAATCATAGACTACATGGCGAAAATGTCAGCAAATATCGTGATTGATTGACCAAACTTGGTCGACCTAACATGCGGGGAATGTAAACTGCAAGGAAGGACGATACTCTGAATCATGACAAACCCACATTACCAAAAACCTAGTACGCATGAATATTACACCCGGATCACAAATTATGGTGTCTAACTTGAAAGCCACTTCCAGAGCAATGGCTAGTGAAAATAGCACGGGTTGATTAATTGGGGAAGCTGAAAATTCTTGAAATTGAACTTGAGAGAATGGCCGCCTCATCATAGTGACAGGCGAGGCGTGAATTTCAAATGTTTCCATTGCTTGTACATGCTCACAGTCTCTTCAAACCAATCATCTCTTAAATTTGGGCAGTCGAAAATTGTTAGTGAGCACTCGTCTGATAATTTCCAATTAAGTACATTAGGAAAACTTCTCAGTGATATGCAACCTATAAATTCCAAATGTTTGAGAGTCTCTAGTTCATCCAGGCCCTTAACTGTTAGAAGCTCTTCGCATCTTCGAATTACCAAGGACTCCAGCTTTTTCAAATCCGATAGGTCGTCTAGACTTTCAATCTTAGGACACTTGTCTATTTCCAAGTGTTTCAAGGACTCCACTGAACCAAGACCTTGGATCGTAGTTAGATTTGGGCAATCGATCAGCGTCAACAGCTTTAACCTCTTCAAATTCAATAGACCCCCAAATCCCTCGAGGTGTTTTAACCCTTCCACTTTGAATTCTATCAACTGTTCAAGCCCATTGAGTTGAACTTCCTTCCAAAGACAGTGACTAATGTGCAAATGTGTCAATTTTCTCAAGTTGCAACGAAATGACGAGCTGGCTATCGATTCATGATATTGGGCAAACAATGTTGATAGAGATGGTGGAAGGAACGTGAGGGATTGTCGGCATGGACCATCTTGGGAGTAAAGATGATGCCAGTTCTCATCATGACCACCATATATGAGATTTACCAATTCAGTTAGGTTTGAGAGATCCGAGATCCATCGCAACGAACTTGATCCCAAGCTTAGGCTTATCAAACTTGTGGGAAGCTCAGGCAATAGTTCGAGTTTGCTGCAACCACATAATCCCAATATCTCTAGGTGAGGAAGTAGTTTGATTGTCACCGGAACATTTCTAATAGGGGATAATTCCAAGTGCAAGACTCTCAAAAGTGATAATTTCCAAATACCTTCGGGAATTTCCCACTCCAGATGCAAGCAATTCCCAGCATGTAGCTCTTCCAACTCTTTTAGCTTGACAATGCTCAATGGTAGCTCCCTAATCAAAGAATTTGAAATGTTGATGACTTTTAATCTACTTAGGTCTCCAATAGATTCTGGTAATTGTAAACATTCCGTTTCTGAGACATCCAACTCAAGTAGAGATTCCAAGTTTCCAATCGACACTGGAAGTTCCCTTATTTTAGTACTTGATAGAAAGAGAGACTTAAGTTTCTGGAGGTTCCCGATAGAACTAGGAAGTTCTTTGATTTCCGTATATTGTAGTTTAAGAACTAACAAGCACTTTTGGTTACCAATGGAGTCGGGTAATTTTGTGATAGTTGTATTTGAGAGATCCAACTCTACTAGTGATGCCACTCTCGCAAATGATTCAGGCAGCTTCCTCAACTTTTTGCAATTGCCTAAATACAAGTACTCAAGCTTCTCCAACCGTCCAATTCCTTCGGGCAACTCCCTAAGACTTGTACATCCATCCGCATTGAAGTAAATCAGGCACTTAAGCTTTTCAAGGGAACCATCAACCTCAATAAGTCGTCGGCAATCTTCAAGGTTCAATCTCTCTAAACTCAAATAATCAGAGAGGTTTGGAGTCCTGGTCATGTTGTCACAACATGCGAGATCAAGAACTTTAAGTTTCTTGGCAACCTGTTACAATATCTAAAAGTGAGTAAAGGGAAAATTATGCGCGAAATTAGAGGCAATAAATGATTATGCTGAAACCTAGATGTAATTGGGTTGACTATTTTTCTCATTTAACCCGCATAGATCTGTTCATCTAGTACTAAAACCTATCCAACCTTATCCACGTATATCCACCTACATATCAATTCAATACAATCTAATTTAATCGCCTTGATTATCAGACCAGCTTAGTCCGCTTAGTTTTACTTGTAGGATAGCCTCGATGAATCCATTTATGGGCCATTTTATTTACAACAGGTCATTGCCTACATAGTTATGGTATAGTCAATTTTAGTTAAAAACATAAAAATGGCATGAGACAATTCAATGGAGATAAAGATAAATAAATATAGCAACAGAGTACCTTGATTTGACTCCATCCAACCCAATCTTCTGTAATGGAGCTATAAGACAGATTGAGAACTACAAGATTGTTTGGATGAAAATTGATGGCGGAGAGCTCTTGAGGACACCCATGCCAAGTCATGTATCTTAACTCTGAAAGTTGATTCTCAAAGTGTCCATCTAATTGTCCCCAAACTAATTTGAGGAACCTTATGTTTGGAAGTTTTGAAAACTCATCGCTCGTATAGCTTCCTGGTGCATTTCCATTTAAGCAAACTGCTTCAATGTCCTCCTTTCTCTGCCATTCAATGGTAAAGTAGCATAAGAGCAAATGAAAAATGTCTTCATCCTCTCTCTACTATAATAAAATGGCTCCTAGTTAATAAATAAACTATTGAGAAAAGCATAGATTTGGATGGTTGAACATATGTTTCACCTCTTCTGTTCTTATGATATTAAAGGCGGAAAAAGGATCCCACAACCTGCTCTGTTTTCTTGGATCCATCAACCTCATATATCCACATACAATTTTCCTCCCGAGATCTCTTAGTTGATCATGCATCCAAAATTTGTTATCATCAGTTATCTTTATCAAGGACATGTGAACAAGGACTTGAATTGAATAATCCGGGAAAAACCTACAATCTTTCCACATGGATAATGCATTTGTTTGATCTTCGTCCACAAAGAGACATGCGATGTCGAGGAAGATCTGTTTTTGCTCATGACTTAGGGCATCATAGCTGATCTTCAGTCTATCTAGAACCTTCTCATGAGGTATTTTCCTTAGATTGTCCAGCACATCTATCCATGAGGCTTTGTTTTGGCAATGAAGTAATGAGCCTATGACTTCAAGAGCCAATGGAAGTCCTCCAGTCGTGGAAACTACTTGTCTTGAAAGATTGACATAATCATTTGGAGGAAAATTTCTTCTGAAAGCATGTCTACTAAAAAGCTCGAGCGACTGAACAGAATCTAACGGCTTCACTTCATACTCGAATGTTTGGTTGGCTTTTAAGACACTTTTGTTCCTAGTTGTAATAATAATTTTGCTCCCTGAGCTGAGTGAAACATGCTTGATGGCTAGTTTCTCGAGTTGTTTCTCCTCATCCACGTCATCCAAAACTATGAAAACTTTCCTATTAGAAAGTCGTTGTGTAATCACCTTGATCCCATCGTCGACATCATTGATTATGTTGGGAAAGCCCGAACCAAACATGTCAAATAATAATTGTTTTTGTAAAGTTATGAGGCCAGAGCTGTGTGACGATTCTCGGACATTTCCTAGGAAGCAACAATGGCTAAAGAGGGGATTTAGTTTGTTGAACAGAACCTTAGCAAGAGTTGATTTACTGATTCCCCCCATTCCATGAATTAGAACGACGCGCATGCCCCCGGAATCCACGTCTAGTAACTTCAGAACAGCTTCCACTTGATCATCCATTCCAACTATATGCTCGGCCACGTATTTGTCTTTTGACTTCAGCTTCATCACAATCTCTTGTATCACCGATTTAATGAATTTCCAGTGCCTGTCACGTTATGGAATCATCTAAGTTGAAAATTGTAAAAAATAAGGACACTTGGCAAGTGGTTGCATCAACATGGCTACTAACGCTTACTAAATGGACTACACCCAAAAGGAAGAGACGTTTTAGGTGCTCTTGGAACACTGCGTCTCTATGATTTAAACAAATAATCATGTAGCGAATATCATGAGCTTTTTACTTTTTATTTGCTTCCGAAACGGCGACACTTTGAAAGTGCGATTGACATAAATAGATGGGAAGCCTGCTTCGTTACCATGTAAGGAGAGAAGGCAATTTTAAGGAGGTAATCCACAATTTACGAACACAAAGATATACTAAATTACATCTATCAATGAAAAGAATACCAGGTTCTTGCTTTATTTGGTTTGGACGAATGACATGGTTACCAAAAATAGTTTTCAAAACACACATGGTATTCATTCAGTTACAGACCACCTAAACGAGATCTTAAGCAAGCTTGGGTATACATTGAAAGTCCTAAACAAAAGTTATGGAGCACATTAGGAAACGTACATACCCTTGCTTTTTCAACTCCCATCCTTTGATTTTAGCTACGCTTTTGAGGGCATCCTCCCACTTTAGCCTCATCTGATGGCCGAACTTCTTCTCATGCTCCTTCAAATCCTTGACGTACCATTGAGACATAAGCTTAACATCACGAGGTTTCACGTTGTAAAAGATTGGCATTATCTCCTTCTCAGATGGTTTGGTATTCGTGCACTCCACCATGTGTGTGAGCTCCCGAAGACACCAGGGACTCGAAGCATAACCTTTAGAGAAGATTGGTACATAGATCTTCGACTTTTCGATAGCCATCGGTAGCTCATCAGCTATTTCTTTACCGACGTGGAGCTCTTCCTCATCAAAGAAGACACGGATGTTCGCTTCTAGCATTTCATGGTAAAGACAATCCGTGAATCCTTGACGAGTGTCCGGCCCTCTGAAACTCAAGAAGACCTCATAGTCAATGACCGATGATTCACCACCACTCGTTCTGGCCTTCAAGCTCTTTCCCCGGTCCATTCTCACAAGTATTTTCGCCTGAGAGTTTCCTCTCTCAGAGCACCCGATCAATGAAAGGCTCGTTCCCTTTGCGCTTGCAATTAAGGAAAAAAAAAGAAAAAGAAACTGGCGGAGACCTCTATTCCTCGAGCTTTCGTTTGCCTTATCTTTTAACCGTCCAAAAGTGAAATAAATAAATAAAAGAAGATATTTCGAGTCTACGTCAACTCTAGAAAGGCGGAATCAGCCCCCAGAGCTTTTTCCGACATTTGGCTCCGCTCCTTTAGAGTGACTTTTGACGAACTCGCAATAATGCAAGTTTCGTTCTCATCGGAGAAAAAGTAGAAATATATAGGATTATGTGATATTTTCAAAAAATATTCGAGAGTACTTCAACTCTAAAAATATACTTTGTTTTTTGATGGGTCACAGACAAATCAAGATTGTAATTTTTTTTATTTACTTAGCTCTAGGATTCTTATCGAATACTATTTTCAGAATTAGGTGATATTTTTAAAACAGATTTATGACTGGAATTCTTTAACTTGAACTGTATATTGTTTGCGTTATTTGCTAATTTATTTTCTAGATTTGTTTGAAGTGACTTTTATTTTGCCTTTTTTAAAAAAAATCTTACAGCACTCACACCTTGATTTTCTTTAAATTAAGCAATTAAAACTTTCATGTGCATTCACCTGCAAATTTTTCATAATTCTCTAAAATTCAAAGTGTATTATAAAGTTAGGTAGGAAATATGTTTAGATGTTCATGCGTAATGAAAAGAATATAAAAATAATTACATTTTGCATGTTAGTAATTCAAATTGTTTCTTCATAAAAATAATCACAAAAAAATATGTTTAGATGTTCATTTGGGGAAATTTAGATTTTTTTGCATTATAGTTGTATTATTCTCCGAGGATTGTGTTCTATTTAGATTAGATTATGCTAAATTTTCATACTTATTAGACGGTCATTTTAGGAAATCAACTAATATCATTGTCGGTTAGCTAGTTACATCCATATATTTATATATCGTTTGATACAGTATTTTATCTTTAAAATTAGCATAGATTTTCCATTTGCCACTCACACGGTCTGTCCTAAAGCTTAATAGCGAGGCCTTATTTTATTTTATTAGATGCAGCTCGAGTTTTGATTTTATTCATACTTTATTTATTTTAACTGCTCTGATTAGTATTTTTTTTTTTATCCTATTCTCAGAATTTTCTTTAGTTAAATGGCCTTTAAATAGGAAGATTGTCCAAAAAGTCATAAATTTATTGCACTTTTGCCAATTTAGTTCTAACTCTTTCAATTTTGTCAATTCAGTCATAAATCATTTCATTTCTTGCTACTTGAGTCCATCCGGTCAATTTTCATTAAAAATTACTGACATGGACACCGGCAAATGCCATGTAGGATTGCTTGCCAATATGAACAATTTTTAATAATATTTTTTTTTTTTTTTTTTTTTTTTTTCTTTTTTTTTTTTCTTCTTCTTCTTCATTTTGCCGATGGCCAGCCACTAGAGCCCAACGATTGGCCATGCTGGGCCAATTGGCCTCACTGACCATAGGTGAGGCGTGGCCTAACAAGGCCGACCTCGCCCAAACCAAGAGAGGCTAGCCCTCACCTAGGCTATGGCGGTCTTGCCTGGCATCGCATTTGCTTGGCTGATGCCTAGCGAGATAGCCTTGGCCTAAGCGAGGACCAGCCTTGCCCAATATAGCCTGGGTGAGGCTGACCTTTGCTGGGGCTTTGCCTAGGCAAGGGCTTCCCTCGCCAAGGCTTGCCCTTGCCAAATTGCACCTCGCCTAGGTGGGTGAAGCCAGTTGACTTGCCATGGCTGGTGGCTGGCCACCAGCAAAAGGAAAAGAAGAAGGAAAAAAGAAAAAAATTATAAAAAATAAAATTAAAAAATTATTGAAATATTATTAAAAATTATTCACGTTAGTGTCGATGGTCCCATGTGGCGTTGTTGGCATCTCCCATGTTAGTGATTTCTGGTCAAAATTGATTGGATGACTCAATTGGTAATAAATGAAAATGTTTATGATTAGATTAACAAAATTGAAAGGTATAAAATTTAATTTGGAAAAAGTGCAATAGATTTAAAAAAATTTGGATAATGTTCCCTCTTTGAATAGTACCAACGAATTATTCGCCGGCAGAATCAGTCAGCGTTGCAAGTCTTTCTCGATGGGCATCAAATATTGAGGAAATTATCCTATTAGTCCTTGGCTATGCTTTCTTTTTTGACCCGCAAAGACAACTTCAGATTACAATTTTATTTTACTTTTTAACTCTAGTATTTTTCAGATACTGTTTTCAAACTTAGGTGATATTTTTGAAATAGATTTATGATTATATTTCTTTTACTCAAGCAGTAAATTTTCACGTTTTATTAGCTAATTTGTTTCCTAAATCTATTTGAAGTGATTTATCTTTTACATTCTTGTTTATTTTTTTTTATATTTTGCAGCACTTGCACTATGACTTTCTTTAATTTTAAGCAATTAAAATTTTAATTAAATTTTTTTTTTTTGGACCCTACATATAAATGTTGACCTGTTCATTCCACCTATATATTTATCATGACTTTCTAAAATTTGAATAATATTTGAAGCTTTGGCTGGAAAGCAAAAAAGATGTTGTTACTTTTTATTAGGCCAAAAAAAAGAGGCCCTGATCTCTTGGTTCTGTTCTACTTAGTCTTCATTGATGGAATTTTTATGGTTTGATTTGTAAAAAAGATTGTCTCTATGAATTTCAATGTCAAAATCGGGATTTTTTCTTTTGGCTTTCATGCTTTTTACGTGTGGTTCAATTTTCTTTATTTTCATTGTTTCGGATTGAAAATGGAGCAAGTAACTCGTTTTCACTTGATAAAGTATTGCCAAAATGTCCCTCCACATTCGACCTGAAAATTTCAATAAATCAGTTTTTCCTGGATATTTTCTGCTAGGAGTTGGCAAATGACCTATTTAGACGGTTTCCAAGCAACTTCCCTTGTCCACAATTCAAAGATGACAACTGAGTGATCGATTTGAAATGTCCAATCTTCCCTTAGTTGAATGGTCCTTAAATAGTACCAACGATTTTTTTCCCTAGTCGAGTCAATGTCAACTCTAAAATAGCTAATCAGCCCGGGTCGCTTTTCGACTGGTGGGCTCCGCTTAGACTTAGACTTTTGACAAGCTTACGTTACGCAAGTCGTTCTCAATGGAGGAAAGATTTTGAGGAAATTACAAGATTTCATTTTCGGTCCCAGTTATGCTTTGTTTTTTTTTTAGAAATTTTATTTTACTTCCTTAACTCTAGTATTTTTCCAGATACTGTTTCCAAACTTAAACTTACGTGATATTTTTAAAATAGATTTATGATTAGATTTCTTTTACTTGACAGTAAATTTTCCGTTTTATATATTAGTCTCCTATGTTTGTTGGGATTGATATACATATATATATTTTTTTGAAGAGTTAGTCTTTCGTTGAGTGCCGTTGGTTCTTCCGACTTCTATCTATAATGTATTTATCTTTTCAACGTTTTTCGTATTTAATTAGAGAATAGAGATTGCGTCCTTCATTTTAAAACTTCAGTTCATAACTACATTAACCCTATCGGTTGTCTAATCGCTGAAAATTTTTATTCCATGCATGTGCACTTCTTTCAAAAGTGATAATGGTCCAATAAATGGGGGGACACGCGGCAAATAGCGGTAATTGGTCTTGTTTTACCCCAGTATTTGGTTCTTCATACAACAAAGGCTTTTCTTTGTTATAAATAAATTGATGGAAGCTGATATGTGACCACACGACATGAACATAGTACAAACATATCCCTATTGAGCGTCAACATATTGAGTGTGACATTTGATGTCAATTGGGTCCATATTATTGTCTTATTTTCTATGTCGCCACCTAATCTACTCGAAGTATTGCCACCCATTTGGCAATATCTATTAATCCATGATGTCATTTATTTATTTATTTATTTATTTACGACCCTTCATTAGAATGGATTCTCAAGAGTATCACTTAATAACATGTATTTTATCCAAATCACAACACCAAAAAAATAGCCCTCATAATACACAAGCCCCTGCAAATTTCAGATGAATGATTAATAATTAGCTCTTCGTGGTTGAACGACCGTCAAATGTCGACAATAGCCTCGGCAATAAACGATCATCCACGACTTCGCTAGTGTACAAGGAGCTGCTCAATCACGTCGGCAACTCGATCAAGGAAACCGGCCACAAGACTATTTGGAAGACCGAAGCCAGTCGGTGGCCGAAATTCAAACGGATTTTCACCGATGGGAGGACGAGGGAGGGAGGGAGGGAGGGAGAGAGATTTTGTAAGTTTTTTGACTCCATCCAGCCCAGTCCTCTGTGGTAAAACTATAAGACAGGGTGAGAACTACATTACTGCTTGGATGGAAATTGATATCCGAGAGGTTTTGAGGAAAATGATACTGGACATGTGTTTTAACCTTGAAATCTATTTCTTAAAGACTCCTCTAAGTGTCTGCCGGCTAATTTGAGGAATCTTATGTTCGGGAGCCTTGAAACTCTTTGCTTGTATAGATTCCCAATCCATCTATGCAGACTGCTTCAATGGCCTCCCTTCTCTACCATTCAATGATGAAGTAGGATAAGAGTAAATGAAATGTACAGAGAAAAGTACAAAGTCCAACGGTTGAACATATCGATTTACTTCTATATTTACGATATTAATAGCCATCTCAAGAACCCACAACCTACATTGATTTCTTGCATCCATTAGCCTCGTATCTTCAAGACAATTTGCCTCCTGAGATCTCTCAGTTGGTCAAACGTTGTTAGTTGTCTTTATTAAGGACATGAAAACAAGGACTCGAATCAAATGATCCAGGAAAAGGCTACAATCTTTCCAATTGTAGATTGCATTTGTCTTGTCCTAGTCCACAAAGAGACATGCGATGTCGAGGAAGATCTGTTTTTGCTTGAATCAAGGCATTGTAGCTGATCGTCAACTTGTCTTTGACCTTCTCTAGAGGCATTTCCCTTAGATTCTCTAGTACTTTTATTAATGAGGCTTTGATTTAGTGACAAAGTAATGAACTTATAACTTCAAGAGCTAAGAGAAGTCCTCTGGTCATAGAAACTACTTGTCTCGAAAGACTGACATGATCATCTGGAGAAGGATTTTTTTTTGAAAGCTTGAGCCTGAGGGAATAGCCAACTCATTTTCTTTTCCCCTCTTTCTTCCTGGACTTTCCTTTGCTTGTACACTTTGACTGTGCCTTGAAGCACATCATTATCTTCTAAATTTGGGCAGCTGAGAATTGTTAGTGAGCACTCGCCTGGTACTTTCCAATTTAATACATTAGGGAAACTTCTCAATGATCTACAACTGATAAACTGTAAATATTTGAGTGTGTCTAGTTCATCCAGGCCTTCAACTGCCAAAAGCTCTTCGCATCCTCGAATCACCAAGGACTCCAGCTTTTTCAAATCCGATAGATCATCTAGACTTTCAATCTTAGGACACCATTGTATTTCCAATTCCTCCAACGACTCCACCGAGCCAAGTCCTTGGATAGTAGTAAGATTTGGGCAATTGAAGAGACTCAACCTCTTCAAACTCGAAAGACCGGCAAATTTCTTGTGGAGTTGTAAGCTTTCCACTTCGAGTCCAATCAACTGTTCAAGCCCACACCTGTCTATTTCCAGTTGCTCCAATGACTCCACCAAACCAAGTCCTTGAATAGCAGTAAGATTTGGGCAACTAGTCAGCCTCAGCAGCTTCAACCTCTTCAAATTTGAAAGACCAGCAAATCCCTCAAGGAGTTTTAACCCTTCCATTTCAAATTCAATCAATTGATCAAGCCCATCGAGTTGAACTTCCTTCCAACGACATTGATAAATGTACAAACGTGTTAAGTTCCTCAAGTTGCAACGAAATGACAAACTATGTTTTGATTCATGATATCGAAGTGACAATGTTGACACAGACGATGGAAGGAACTCAAGGGAGTGTTGGCATGGACCATCTTGGGAGAACAAAGGACGACAATTCTCATCATGACCACCATAGCTCAAATCCACCAATTTGGTTAGGTTTAAGATATCTGGGACGTACCGTAGCGAACTTGATCCGAAGTTTAGGCTTATCAAACTTGTGGGAAGCTCAGGCAATAATTTGAGTCCACTGCAATGACATAATCCCAATTTCTCTAGGCGAGGAAGTAGTTTGATTGTCATCGGAACATTTCGAATGGCGGTAAATTCCAAGTGCAGTATTCTCAAAAGCGATAATTTCCAAATGTCTTCAGGAATTTCCCACTTTAGATTCAAGCAATGCTTGGCATGTAGCTCTTCCAACGCTTTTAGCTTGACAATGCTCTGTGGTAGCTCCATTATCAAAGAATACGAAATGTTGATGACTTTCAATCTAGTTAGGTCTCCAATAGATTCAGGTAACTGTAGCAATCGTGTTCCAGAGACATCCAACTCAAGTAGTGATTCCAAATTCCCAATCGACATAGGGAGTTTTCTTATGTTAGTATCTGATAGAATGAGAAACTTAAGTTCCTGTAGGTTCCCAATAGAATTAGGAAGTTCATCGATTTTTGTAGATCGTAGATTAAGTACTGACAAGCACTTTTGGTTACCAATTGAGTTAGGTAATCTTGTGATAGCTGTATTTGAGAGATCCAACTCTACCAGTGATGCCACTCTCACAAATGATTTAGGCAGCTTTCTCAACTTTTCACAATTGCCTAAATACAAGTACTCGAGTTTCTCTAACTGTCCAACTCCTTCGGGCAACTCCATAAGATTTGAACACCCATTTGCATTGAAGTGAATTAGACACTTGAGCTTTTCAAGGGAGCTATCAACCTCAATCAAACTATAGGACTTTTTAAGGATCAATCTCTCTAACCTCAAATAAGCAGAGAAGTTTGGAGTCTTGGTCATGAGGTGGCAATATGTGAGATCCAGAACTTTAAGTTTCTTAGCAACCTGTCACAATAGCTAAAAGAAAGTAACGGGAAAATTCCATGAAAATTTAGAGGTAGTAAATGGTTTTGTTGGAATTGAGTTGGAATTAAATACACTCATTTTCCTCATTTAATCCACATAGACCATTTCATTTTAGTGTTAACAACTATCCAACCTAATCCACATATATCAACCTATATATCACTTCAAGTTCTTCCCAGAATATGCAATTAATTATAAATAGTCTTGATTACAAGACTAGCTCTGTTTTACCTATGAATGGCCTTGATTACTCAATTCATGACCCGTTTTATTGACGACCTGTTACTACCTATACCAATATGGTACAAATAATAGGAGTTCCAAAGAAAAATTTGTAACAAAAAATTTAATTGAGATCTAGATAATCAAATAGCGAGAGATTGTACCTTGATTTGACTCCATCCAGCCCAATCCTCTGTAATGGAACTATAAGATAGGTTGAGAACTACTAGATTGATTGGATGGAAATTGGTGGCCTAGAGTGCACAAGGACACCTATTCCAAGACAAGTATCTTAACCTTGAAAGTTGATTCTTGAAGTCTCCATCTAAGTGTCCACCATCTAATTCAAGGAACCTTATGTTGGGAACCCTTGAAAACTCTTCACTGGTATAAATTTCTTGTGCAGATCCCTCCAAGCGGACAGCTTCAATGGCCTCCTCCTTTCTCTGCCATTCAATGGCAAAGTTGGATAAGAGAAAATGAAAAATGTTATCAAATTCTCTCTCTACCACGCGTAATGAAAAAAAGGGCTCCTAGTTAATAAATGAAATATTGAGAAAAGTTTAGAATTTGATGATCAAACATATCATTTCACCTCTTCTGTTCTTATGATATTATTGGTTGTCTCCGAAACCCACAACCTACTCCACTTGCTTGGATCCATTAGCCTTGTATCTTCACAGACGATTTTCCTACCAAGATCTCGTAGTTGGTCGTGCATCCAGAATTTGTTGTCATCAGTTATCTTTATCAAGGACATGTACGGGTGCGTTTGGTATGGCATTTAGAAAAGTTCTCCTTGGGAAATAGCAAAACGGTTTAGCTTTAAAGAACTTTGAGGAAATGTAAGAGATCTGTTTGGTAAATTCTCGCTTTCAAATGCAACTTTGAGAAGAATGCTTTGTTTGGCATAAAACACATTTGAAAAGCCCCTTTAGCGATTAATCTAAGCTTTTAAATTTTTATATGCTTAAAATTTAAAAAAATGTTTACAACTCTTTTAATTTATATTTGACAACAATGTTAAAGATGTCATATAAACAATTTTATTAAAAATAATTTTTTTGCTAAAAATATCAAATGAAAAAAAATTCATGTACCCTTTTTTTTTTAATTACAAGAAGAATACTTTCATTATAATAAATATAGTAAAACATACTATATGGCCCCAAATAACCGGTAGGATTTGGATATCCAGCGTCCACTTTATGACATGACAACCATGGAAAGTTCGCAAAGAAAGAGAAATCAAGGAGAAAAAGAAAGCTTCGTTCCAAGGTCTAAAACCATTGGCAAAATTAGGACTTAAGAGCCTCATTACAGGCAAGGCAATGTTAAACTTTGGTCTGAACTTCCCCAAACAACAGCTTGGAAACATGCAGACATTTGCGTGTGATAAGTTCGAACAGGGTCAATGTCAAGGAATGTGCTTGGCAGGACCAACTCATAATTCAATTTATCCATGCACTGCAAGTCTGCAATTCTGTTTAAAAGTGCTATTTGCACCGCAGGCAAATGAACTCTCCTTTCTTCTAAGAACAAAGATTTCATTACAGGATGCTCAGGACAAAATCAATTTTTGTCTAAATCCTAATTCGGGAGATCCATAAATCACGGTGCAAAAGCGAAGGAAAAACACAAGGTAATGCCTGCCTTCTCCAATATATAGAATCATCCCGATCTAGCACGTTGCAGTCCACATAATCTCTCTGATCAGGAACTTCTGTGACCACCTTCAATGATGATTGCCGACTCCTGTAGCTAAGAAGACCTGCCTTTCGAGTACCTAACTTAGCTTGTCCCCCTGTGGTCCTGTTTGATGTGGGACTTGCAATCCATTTCTGGGAATCATCCCATTTAGACGGCGCCAGTTTCGAAAATGGAGCAATGGGCAATCTTTGTTGAGCCCTCTCTGCCTTCTGAAACTCAAAAACGGACGACACTCACACCATCATAATCCATGGGAAGGTCTTCTTGCTCTCTGAATCTTGAATGGACTTCCTTCAGTTGACAGTCCTCGGCCATCTCTAAATCAGCCATTGTTGAAGCCGAACATTCAAGAAGAACCGTTACAACGTCAACATCCTTGCAATTGTCCGAACTGTCACCACCTGCAGAGATTTCACACGAATCTGTGTTTAACATATAGATCATAAGTTTTGACTTGTGGTCTACTTGATTTCAAAGAAACATCCTATGCCCCAGACCCCACATCAGGGTTACTAGGCAAATCAAGTTATCAAACTTAGAAAAGAAAACTCAGAGAATGGAAGCATTCCATGAATCAAAATAAAAAATTTCCAGGGATTAGCTGTAAAAGAAAAGGAGGGGAGCTTTTACCTGCATCATCTGCATTGTTTAACTCAGATCTCATGTCGTAGCCCAAAGAATCAAGACACTCCTCTTCTTTTCTCTTTTTCTCAACTCCACGCAGCATGTTCCTCAGCTTCCTGGGAGACAACCCCCCACCAACATTACCCTGTGCACAACCAAATGTCCCAAGCCAAACAATCAAGAACGACCCAACACGCCCATTCTCAACAAATCTCCAAACACATTGATCTCAAAAGATCCCATAACAAGAATAAAAAAGAACCAATTCAGGCAGAATGCGAAAAGACACCCATGATTTCCGGAAACCCGAAATGCCCATCTCTCACTTCACTCGTTGCCAATGCCCCACATTCAAGACCCGGATGCAGATTCCCATAAAAACCCACAACTACGCGAGCAAAAGCGAAACGGGTAGTACTCAAAACCTGAGGCTTTTGGATCCTTTTGTAATCCATGGAGCGAGGAATCTCCGCAGGGGGCCCGGGGGTGGGGGCGTTCGGAAGCTACTCGAGGAAACCTCGACGCATCACGAGGAACGTGCAATGGCGAGCTGAGGTGAGCTGCTCCCCGAATCTCTGCTTCAAGTCTCTGCTTTGAGAAGCAATCAACACATTGAGCGAAACCAAGCAAAATCCAGAATCGCAAAACCCAGAATCGGAGCAAGCAAAATCCAGAATCGAGAAATTCCTCCCTTTACAAGCAAAATCCAGAATCGGAGCAAGCAAAACCAAAGATCGGAACTCCTTGCCAAAACACCCAAAATCGATTTTTACCTCAGAGTTTGCTGCGGTTGTTGCCGGCACAGTTGAGCGAGAAGCAGCAAAGCTTAGCGTCGGAAGAGGAGCCCTCGTGACGTGCGTCGGAAGAGGAGCAGCAGTCGTCGCGTTGGAAGAGGAGCTGAGGTTGTTGCCGGCAGGAGTACTAGAGCGTAGGCGTCGTGAGGGAGAGAGGGAGAGAGCGTGGAGTTGCAAAGGAAGTTTCACGTTTTTAAAAAGGGTAAAAATGGATTTTCAATGATATTTTAAGGGCAAAATAGGCAAACGATCATTTTTCATTAATTGATGGCTTCAGCATTCCGAAAATCTTTGAAAAGCTTAAAAAAAGGGGACTTGCTTTGAAAAGATTCAAAACGCCGATCTTTTCACTGAAAACTCCTTTGGGGATGGGTTGCCAAACACCCCAAATTTTCCTCAATGGGCTTTGGGGCCCCAAGGGGCTTTCTAAATGTCATACCAAACGCACCCGTAGACAAGGACTTTAGTCGAATAATCCGGTCCATATCCACAATCTTTCCACATATAGAATGCATTTGTCTGGTCTTCATTTAGGAAGAGACATGCGATATCGAGAAAGATTTGTTTTTGCTCATGACTCAAGGCATTGTAGCTGATCTTCAGCTTCTCCTCAACCTTCTCATGAGGTACATCCCTCAACTTGTTTAGTAGATTTATCCCTAAGGCTTTGTCTTGGCGACGAAGTAATGACCCTATGACTTCAAGAGCCAATGGGAGCCCTCCGGCCATAGAAACTACTTGTCTCGAAAGACTAACATAAATCATCTGGAGGTTGGTTTCTTTCGAAAGCACGTCTGCTAAAGAGCTCAAGTGATTTAACTAAATCCAATGGCTTTACTTCGTACTCTGAAGTCTGGTCAGGTACAACTATGAGGCTTCTGTTCCTAGTTGTCATAATTACTCTACTTCCTGAGCCGAATGAAACGTGCCTAATGGCTAGTTTTTCAAGTTGTTCCTCATTATCCACATCATCAAGGATGATGAAGACTTTCCTGTTAGAAAGTTGCTTCATGATCACCTTGATTCCATCGTCTACATCGCTGATTCCGTCGTGAAAGCTTGAACCAAACAAGTTTGATAATAATCGTTTTGTAAAGTTTCAGGGCCAAACCTAAGCCACGATTCCCTGACATCTTTAAGAAAGCAGCAATGATCGAAGAGGAAATTTAGTTTGTTGAAAACAAGTTTAGCAAGCATCGATTTACCGCTTCCACCCATTCCATGGATTAGCACAAAGGGCTTGCCCCCAGAGTCCACATCCAACAACTTCTGAACGGCTTCCACTCGATGGTCCATTCCTACTAAATGCTCTGGGACCCATTTGTCTTTTATTTTGAGCTTCATCAAAATTACTCGTGTCACTGATTTAATGAATTTCCAGTACCTGCCACATGGTGAATCATCCAAGTCCAAAGTGTAAAATATAACCTGAGGACATTCAGCAAGTGGTTGCAATCAACATAACTAGTACCCTAGGGATGTGAATAGGCCCATTCACTTCGAGTCCCACTAATACCCGACCAAATCCGGACACTAAGGGCGTTTGTTTTTGATGATACAACTCAAGATCGGACCTGCATAGAACCTGAACCTACAAAACGGTTTGGATTGACTCGGGTCAGGTCATTTTTTTCCCTAGAAAAATGCCTCGCTCAGCCTCCACAGCCTCACGCAGCCTCACCTAACCAGCCACCAAGGTCTCCGACCAATCTCCTAGCCCCCTCCATCATCGCTACCAAACATTTTGACCCAAGCATGGTCGCTGTGCTCCTTCCCCTCGAAGTCGCTCGTCGAATCGCACTTCTCGGCTGAGGCGGAGGATTCTCTCCCTCAGCGGTTCTCCTTGAAACGTTACCCTTGGCCCACCATCGTGGATTTTGAACATGGTGTCGAAAATCAGCAACAATTCGTGATGGAAATTCCAGGACCTTCGAGAACCTTCCCTACCAATTCGCAAGACCTTGGTGAAGGTGTTGAAGAAGTTCCGGAGCAAGATCCTTTCGACAACCATGTGCTTCATGGCACAGCAATGAAGACGCGGTTGCGCAGCTCTGTCACTGTATCGGCTCTCAGTGTCCATGGTAGTTCAATGTCTGGATGAGGGGGAAGGACCGGATGCGCTCGGGGACACAGGGCTGCAAGAGGAGGTCAGCAGCTGAAACGTGGAGGAATTGGGCACTGGCGTCATCTCAAGAGATGAAGACATGGCCGGAGGCGTTGGGGGGAGAGGCGGCTGGTGAGGGGAGGGAAGAGGGAGCGTGTGGATGTGAAAGAGAATAGCCAAAACCAAACCGAACCAAATTGTCTGAAGTTCGTTGCTAAACTTACTATCTAAAACTCAATGAATCCTGACCGGAAAAGACCAAAAACCTTTTGCCCATGTCGGTTCTCTTCGGTTTAGGCGATTTTTATTTATATTACACCTTTACTACCGCTTACTCCAATGCCACGTCTCATGAATTAAACAAATAATCATATATCTAATATTATGAGCTTTTTTTTATGTATTTGGTTTCGAAATTGTGACACTTCCAATAAGGGCGACTGACTTGAATGGATGGAAACCTACTTCAATACCATGTAAAAAATATCTTGGAAAGGAGAGAAGGTAACTTTTTAGGAGGTAATCGACAACTTACAAACATAAAGATAAATAGAATTAGATATATCAATGAAAGAATTTGAGGAAAAAACAAGAAAATACGAAAGGAATGCTCCTTTCTTATCAACCCATTCATCTCCGCTCTAAGCTTTCCAAAAAGAGCAGAATTTTGGCTGAATACTTACCCGGTTCTTGCTTATTTGGTTTGGATGAACGACATGGTGGATTCTGTTAGCACAAATATTTTCTTCAAAGGCACATGGTATTCATTCAATTTCAAACCGCCTAAACGAGGTCTTACCAAGCTTAGGTATATAAGGAAAGTCAAAAACAGAAGTTACGGAGTAGTTTAGCATAACTACATACCCTTGCTTTTTCAGCTCTCTTCCTTTGATTTTGGCAACACTTGTGAGGGCATTCTCCCACTCTCGCCTCGTCTCACAGCCAAATTTCTTCTCATGCTCCTCCAAAGCGCCGATGTACTGTTGAGACTTAAGCTTAACATCGCGAGGCTTAACATTGTAGAGAATTGGTATAATCTCCTTCTCGGATGGTTTGGATTTCACACAATCCACCATCTGTGTGAGCTCACGAAGACACCATGGACTCGAAGCATAGCCTTTAGAGAAGATAGGTACATAGATCTTCGACTTTTTGATGGCCATCGGTAGCTCATCAGCAATTTCTTTGCCAACATGGAGCCCTTCCTCGTCAAAGAAAACACGGATATTTGCTTCTCGCATATCGTGGTAGAGGCAATCCGCAAATCCTTGACGAGTGTCTGGCCCTCTAAAACTTAAGAAGACCTCATAGTCAATCACCGACAACATGCTACCACTCATTTCAGCCTCCGAGCTCTTTCCCATGTCCATCCTCACAAGTGCTTTCACCTTAGAGATTCCTCTCTCAAAGCACTTGATCAGTGAAAGGAACGTTCACTTAGTGTTTGCATAAAAGAGAGGCTGAGGAGTCACTACTGACTTTCATTTATATTATGCTTGAGACCTCTTTCCTAGAACTTTCCTTTGTTGAATAGCCTTTATATAACGCCAAACATTTTTTGCATAAAAAATAGACTGAGAAGTCACTACTGACTTTCGTTCAAATTCAGTCGGCTACTGGCAGTCGTCTGCTCTATCTTACGCGTCTACATCCGACTGGAAAAGTAACGTTTGTAATTTGAAATTTGTTCTTTTGCCGGTGACATAAAGAAAATAAAGAAAGAAGACAGAGTTCGAGGGTCATGCGAGGAGCTTTTTACAGGAAAAAACACTAAATTAACACATCGGGAATCAGGTACACTGATCCTTCTTACTTTTAGCAACAAAAAAGGAAATGCTTCATGACACACTTAACGAGATTCGTTTTTCGACATTCAATGTGCATTAACATGTACTAAAACTATTTCGAATTATTCTTAGAACCCTATTCTTTCCCATGCGCCATTGGGGCACTAGTTATAACAAGATTTGTAATATTGAAAGAATTTTAATTTATGCTTATATTATATTGGACAATGCATGATTGCTTTGCGTTGGCATCACGTGAAATAGTTCTTTTTGCTATTTCCGTCAATTTTTATGAGGAACAACAAGAATTTTTTCCCAGATAAGGAAATAGCATCTCCCCATATAATGTTTTTGCCAAATAATAAAATAGTGTAGACAAAAAAAAAATTTGTTTAGTCGACAAAGAAGCTAGTTTTAGCCAACGAGAAATATAAAGGGAATTAATCTAGTCTTGAAGCATGGGTGTCCATAAATGAGGCTCGACCTAATAGACAAAGGGCCACGACTACATGATTTGCAATGAGCCGGACACAAAGTAGTTATCTAATTCATGAAGTTGACATATCAGATGCAACCATTAGTACTCGTAAAAAATGAAGATCAAAGTAGCAGTGGAGAATTGAAACCAATGTGAAAAATCAATTAATAAACACCAGTTATTCAGTTTCTTCTTATTTATCTTTACATTCTGTATACCTTTATATTGTTAGACACGATTATCTTCAGTGTCAATACTTTTAATTTCTCATCAATTATGTGTTCTATCCAAGAATCAATAAATGATTATTCATAACCTTTGCCAGGTGCGTCAAACTTTGAAATGCCGTAATCAATCCCTATAGCCCTTTCTCCCGGTGGGCTCCGCGTCCTGTAGACTTCTCTTTTTTAAGTCAAGACCTGTAGACTTGACTTTTGAGGAACTCATCATGTGCAAGTTTGGTTCTCAATGGAGAGAAAATATTGAGGAAATTACAACATTTCTTGTTGTTTCCGAGGATTTCATTTTCGGTCCCCGGCTATGCTTTGCTTTTCCGATGGGGACAAATTGAGATTGTAATATGGTTTTATTCCTTAACTCTTGAACTTTGTCAGAATTAGGTCATATTTTTCAAATAGATTTATGATTGTTTTCCTGCTTTATTACCTAATTTTTTTATTTAGATATGTTTGGAGTGACTTTTTTTTTTTGAATGAAACAAATAAGTTAGTCTTTATTTAGCCATCATTCCTGTACTTGATTCTTCCCCAACGTCTTCCATCTAAAATCTTTTCATTTCTTTCCACGTTTTTCAGATTTGATTAGAGAAAAGAGATCGCCAACTTCATTTTTAAACTCGAGCTCATAATTGACTCTAGTTAATTGCTACCCTAACCACTTTTGATCTATGCACGGGCACTTCTTTCTAAGGTGATTGGTCGTGGCAAACGTCGGTGCTTGGTCTTCGCATAGTGTTTTATAACCGGAGGTATTGAGCCAACGAGTCAGTTACAACCTCTATTCGATTCTTTCCATGTTTATCAGATTTGATTAGAGAATGGAGATCACCATCTTCATCTTTAAACTCGAGGACATAATTTACTCCAGTTATCCTAGTGATAGTCTAATTGCTACCCTAACAACTTTCAATCTACGTACGCGCACTTCTTTCTAAAGTGATTGGTCCAATGGATTGGGACCACGTGGCAAATCCCAGTGTTCGGTCTTGGTTTAACGAAACAAGAGGTGGTTGTCTAACGTAATTCCTTCTTTTCTTTCTTATTCAATGGTTTTTGTTATCACTATAATTGAAAAATATTTATAAAAATTTTATGGTGTGTTTAGGTTGGTGAGAATATGCAATGTAGGTGCGATTCAAATGTTATCGTCTTCAAACGTGCAAACCTTTTCATTTTAACTAATTTGTCTTAACCTTAATGCCAGTGAAAATCCCCTCATTGACCTCACCAACAATTTGCATAAAATTTAGACTGAATTTCGTTTATATTACGCTTCAGACCTTTATTCCTAGAGCATGTCCTAGTCGAGAGTCTACGTCAACTATTGAATGGCGTAACCAGTCCGCATAGCTTTTTCTCCCGGTGGGCTCCGCTTCTCGTAGACTTGACTTTTGACGAACTAAAGATTCTCAATTGATATCAAATGTTGAGGAAACTACAGTGTTAGTCCTTGGTACTCCCATGATTTCATTTTCGCCTTGGCTATGCTTTGTTTTTTAACGGGCACAGACAAATCGAGAGGACAATTTTGTTTTACTTACTTGACTGTAAGGTTTTTTCTTTTTTTCAGATACTGTTTTCAAACTTAGGTGATATTTTGGAAATAGATTTATGATTAGATTTCTTTACTTGAACGGTAAATTTTCACGTTTGATTAGGTATTTTGCTTCTTAAATCTGTTTGAAGTGACTACGTTTTTTTTTATATTTTGTAGCGTTCGCACTATGACTTTGTTTAATCTTAAGCAATTAAAACATTCATATAAAAATGTTGACATGTACATTCACCTACATATTTATCATAACTTTCTAAAATTTGGAAAATATTTCAAGCTTTGGCTGGAAAGCGATAAAGATGTTATTACTTTTTATTAGGCCAAACAAAATGGCCCTGATCCCTTGTTTGTTTCCTAGTTTGTCTTCATTTATTTTTATGGTTTAATTTGTAAAAAAGCTTGCCTCTATGAATTTCAATGTGAGAATGGGATTTTTCTTTTATCGTTTTTCGCTTTTGCACGTTAAGCGATATGTCATATGAATCTTGTGTTTTAGTTATCTTCCTTTTCATTGTATAAGTTTGGTATTGAAGCAAGTAACTCATTTTCGCTTGATGAAGCATTGCCAAAATGTCCCTGTACTTTTGGTCTAAATATTTCAATGAATTAGATTGTCTTGGACATTTTTAGTTGGGAGTTAGCAAACAACTTATTTGGATGGTTTCTAAGCAACTCCCCTTGTCCACAATTTAAAGATGGCAACCACGTGAACGATTTCAAATGACCCGATGAGCCGACACCACCACCCACCACTGCCACCACTTGTTCTTATTGGAGAAATATCTCAAAATGATTTTGATAATGTCCAAACCATCCTTAGTATAGTGTTTATTATGGTATGTGCAAATGTTTGTAACAAGGATCACGTGATATCCATGGTATAATCTAGTGGATAAAAGAATGCGATGTGTCTTGATAAGGATTTTTCATAAATAGAACCAATGCATCTAAAAGATTAGCTATTTCTGATGTCTATGTTAATGCTGTGAATATCGATGCTGTGGCAACAATGTTCATTTGATGATGTTCATCGGTTAAGCAAACAAATTGTTGTGGCAGTGAATTAGCATAGCAGCAGAATTTAGATGGTAATAGTAATCGAGAAGCTCGGTTGTCTGATAGGTTTGTCAAAAACTATAGTGAAAGGACAGCAGCATAAACTACTTCTAGGCAATCTGCAAATGTTTAGGAATAGAATTGTATAAATAGTTCTATCTTCGGATAATAACACCAATGATACCTTTAATGGCTCTTTACTTCTTTAATTCACCTATAACCGATAGATTGAAAATGATTATAAAAAAGAAGACCTTAGAAGCCAATTGTTAGAGAGCGACATGTGCTAAAGTCTGAAAATTTGCTACTCGCTATGTTAAAAGCGAAACTCTCTTTTGGTTGTTTGTTTGAGTATTGTATTCATGTTGTCTGAGTAATTTTACTAAAAATTAAATGTACAAGAGTAAGCTTGAACTCAAGTTCTTCAAGAATTTTTCTTAACCAAATAGCTTGACAAGTGCATGAAGTTGCAACTACGAACTCAACTTTGATTGTTGATAAAGTAACAATTGGTTGCTTCTTTGAGGACCACGAGGTAGCTCCTAAACCCAACATACTGTCATGATAATTTTTTTAAACCGAGTCCTCTCCGTTTGTAATTTGTGGAGACTTTTTAAAGAGGCAACATCATGGTTCGGTCCTTGAGAAACTTTCTAAATTTTGGGCTTTTGGCCCCCTCTTTTCCCGGAAAAATAACAACATTGCTATTGTGTGGTGAAGGGCTAAATTTCTGGCCTTTGCCTATGTGGGAAATAGATGCAAAGAAAATTGGAAGTAACGAAACAAGTGGGTGGTTGTCTTAAAAAATTTAGAATTCTTTTTGTAAGGTATGATTATGTTGGTGAGAATATGCGATGCAGGTGCGATTCAAATGTGCAAACAATTTTCTCATAATAAGGTGCTAATTATCTTATCCTTGATGCGAGTGAGAATTCATCACTGACCTCGCCGACACTTTGCGTGATCTAATTCTAAGTGGCAGAAGATCAATGGGCAAGTTGAGCCTAATAATCTTCACCCAAGATCGATCATGATTAAAGAAATGTCAATGTTTCAAAATTTCACCCCAAATTGCGCCTTGATGTTTCAAGTTAAAAGTATATAGTTCTTGCCTTCGAGTGTAACCTCATTGCCGTAGGCTTGGGACAATTATACAAAGCAAACGGTGTCGAGTGTAGATTATATAGAATAGAATCTTAAAATGAAAAAATGGAGGATGAAATAACGTCTCTCCTTTACTATATACGTCAACTCTAAAATGGCGTAATTAGTCCTTCAGCCTTGCAATAGACAAGTTTAGTTCTCGACAGAAATCAAATATTGGGGAAATAGTGATATTACTTTCATGGTGTTTCCAGGATTTCATTTTGGTCCCCGACTAGCTTTGTTTTTTAGCGGGTCAACAAACAAATCGAGATGGTAATTTCATTCCTTGACTCTAGGATTTTTTCATACACCATTTTCAAAACGAGGGGATATTTGTTACATAAATTTATGATTAAATTTCTTTTGCTTGAACAGTAAATATTCCCTTTTTATTAGCTAATTTGTTTCCTAAATCTGTTTGGAGTGAGTTTTATATTTCGTGTTTTTGTTCTTTTTTTATAATTTTGCGGTGTCCACACTTTAACTTTGTTTAATCTTGAGCAATCGAAACTTCCATATAAAAATGTTAACATGTACATTAACATATAAAATTTTTCATAACTTTCTAACATTTGAACAATATGTCAAAAATATGGCGGGAAAGCAGAAAAGCTGTTCCCACTTTTTATTAGCCCAAAAAAGAAGAAGAAAAATCCTGATCTCTAGGTTGTTTTTTAGTATTTATGTATGGATTTCTACGGTTTGATTTGTAAGAAAGTATGCCCCTTTGAATTTCGATGTGCAAATTGAGAGTTTTGATATTTTGTCCTCGTTTGGCGCTTTTGCGAGTTTAACTAGTTTTTCCTTGATTAAGTATTGCCTATATGTCCCTCCGTTTCTGGACTTATTCAATATGGAGTTGGACCATACCAAACTCAAAGATTGCAAATGTCTGTATTGTTAGCGAGGGAGGGATGAGATCTGGGTAACCATGGGCCAATAAATGTGCATCTATTCCTTAAGAAGTGGTCATTATACCTTTGACACAGGAAGTTGGTAATTAGTGATGTTGTTTTCTTTAAACTCAGGAATGCAATGGGTTGCCTTTCTGACAACATTGATGTATGTGAATTTTTCTTTCTTGGGTCAACTATGTATGCGAAGTTTGCATGCCGCAGGATTCTCTTTTATTTATATCTTTGGACAGATGGTTGTGTAATGCAAGTTTCCTATTTTTTACTGCTCGTTTCTTAAGTATTGAAATGACTTGAGTTAGGAACAGCAATTGGATGAAGCACGTCCAGCAAAATGTCTCGGTTGCTTTCTTGTACCTTATGAGCGGTACAACATTGATCGCTTGAAGGTGGACTACATGAATTATTTGGAATCCGGGATCCCTTCAAAAAGAAAGTGTTCATCTTTTCATTTTTCATCAAAACATGTAGAGGCTAGAACTATGATGAGTTAACATGTTCATGGGCCTACTTATTCGGTCATTTTTGGAATGCTAGCTTGACTGTTCTTTCATTTTAACTTGGAAGTCTGACACTGTTTTGCTTTACCTTGGCCAAGCTGCAGTTTTCGCCTACAGAACTGTCTTTGATACCCAATGTTACATAGTTTGGCACTACATTTCTCACTCCTGACCAATTCAATGGACGATTTACATCGCCTCGGGTCTCGTGACCTCAGGTGGCGTCGTATTCTTCTATATGGTGGGGGACCCACCCAAATGCCTTCCGCCGGGGGGGTTTGATTTAATGTAAAGACGAGGCAGTCTGCTATATGAAACGAACTTTTTTTGCTGTTGAAATGAATGTGCGGGATGACAAGTATGGAAATTTCTTGTCACTTCAAGTTGCTTATACCCATGCTTATGTCAAACACTTTATAATGATCCTGTTAATCTAGAAAATCTAGAAGATGTGGCACAAATTGAATATCAAAAGGTCACCCCAAAATTGAAAAATTTTTAGTAAGTCAAAAACTTTCTGCCAATTATCAACTCACATTACTAAGTGATAACTTGTTGATATAATTATAAGGAGATTCTTTTCCATTTGTGAAAGTGCCTGAAAACTGCAAGCATGTTGAACTTCAAAACAGGCTCAGGATACTTCAACTCTCACCATAGGCAAAATTAATTCGCTTTGACTCAGATTGTATGCACTCAGATTGTACTACAGCATGAGTTTGTGCTAGTTTAGACAAGCGTATCCCCTAATGCTTGCGGGATTTCAGAAGCATTGCACATCAACCTTTCCTATGTACAATTAAGAAACTTTCATAGTAAGGTGCTTCTGCATGCCCCCATAGAGTGGGACGATATGTTTGTGTGTGTATGAGAGAGAGAGAGAGAGGGGTTGGTTAGGGTAACACCAGCTCAAACCCCTCCACCCTTGCCTTTTCAACTCCCATCCTTTGATCTGGGCAACACTTTTAAGAGCGTCCTCCCACTTTCGTCTTGTCTGGGGCCCGAACTTCTCCTCATGCTCTTCCAAAGCGCCAACGTACAAATGAGATTTAAGTTTAACATCGCAAGGTTCCACGTCATAGAAAATAGGCATTATCTCCTTCTCGGATGGTTTGGATTTCTTGCACTCCACCATGTGCGCGAGCTCGCGAAGGCACCATGGACTCGAAGCATAACCTTTAGAGAAGATGGGTATGTAGATCTTTGACTTTTCAATAGCCATTAGTAGCTCATCACCTATTTCTTTACCAACATGGAGCTCTCCTGCATCGAAAAAAACACGGATGTTTGCATCTAGCATTTCGTGGTAAAGGCAATCCGTAAATCCTTGACGAGTGTCCAGCCCTCTAAAATTCAAGAAGGCCTCATAGTCAATCGCGGATGACACACTGCCGCTGGTTTCAGCCTCCGAGCTCTTTACCATGTCCATTCTCACGAGTATTTTTGCCGGAGGATTTCTTCTCTCAGAGCACCCGATCAAGAAAGACTCGCTCACAATGCGTTTGTATAAAAAGCAGACTGCCTAGTATTTAATACCGACTGTCGTTTATACTACGCTTCAAACCTCTATTCCTAGATTATGCCAACCTTTGTCTTTTGCGTAAATAGTCCACATAGGTTTTTCCACCCGGCGGGCTCCGCTTCTTGTAGAGCTTTGTTTAACTCACATAAGCAAGTTTGGTTCTCAATGGAAATAAACTATAGAGGAAATCACAGCATCAATCCTTGGAATTTCCAGGATTTTCATTTTGGGTCCGCGGCTCTGCATTGTTTCTTGATGCGGTACAGGCAAATCGAGATTGCATTATTATTTTATTTCCTTACTCTATAATTTCTTGAGATAATATTTTCAGAATTAGGTGATAATTTTGAAATAAATTTATGATTATATTTGTTTTACTTGAACAGTAAATTTTCCCATTTTATTAACTAATTTATTTACTAGATTTGTTAGGAGTGACTTTTATTTTTATTTTTTTATTTAAATTTTGCGGGCCTGCAGTTTGACTTTCTTTAATTTTAAGCAATTGAAATTTTCATATAAAAAGGTTGACACGTACACTCACCTACAATTTTTTCATAATTTTCCAAAATTTAAATAAAATCTCAAAATTTGGCAGAAATGCAAAAAAGTTGTTTTTACTTTTTACAACGCCAAACAAAAAGGCCATGACCTCTTGGTTGTTTTCTAATGTTCATTTATGGGTTTTTATTTTTGAATTTGTAAGAAATTGTGCCTCTTTGAATTTTGATATGATAATTTAGTTCATATATTGTTCTGTTTAGCGCTTTTGCGAGTGAAGCGATATGTCATACCAATCTAACGTGATGAAGTTCATTTATCTTTGTTTCTATTTTGTTTGTTTGGTATTGGAGCAGGTAGCTCTTTTTATTTATTTATTTTGGGTAACAATGAGGCATCACCTTAATTAGAAACTAATTCCACGACCTACAGCCATGACCCCATTTAAATTCGAGTTCTTTGGCACAAATCGAATTCATAACTATTGGTTCTGTGATATCCTTAGACCAACTTACTGAGCTATTGTCCTCTATTGAGCCTTAATATTTTGTCCTTTGGTTTATAGATTAATACTAGTTATATTTGAGATTGCATTCTTAAAGTAAAAGGACGGTCATATCATTACCACTATTATTATAGAGTTGGAGGTGTGATAGGAATGCCTTTACCACTGGGTCAATATTAAGATGGGTGAGCTAACTGGTATGAAGACAAAAGCTTGTGAAGTTAGTATGACCGAGTTTCGTTTAGCCTTGTTTTTCACTACATTAGTTGTTATTAGCTTGTAACTTCTCTAAAGACAATCGCTCACCACTGGAGGCATTGACAACAATATTTTTCCGACAAAGATCAGGATTTGCATACTTTTTGGCAATATTCTTTGAACATCTCGTTAGATCATGTCGTGAAGGCCAGATGCAATTGTTATTGGGTGGTTCGTCATGGCCGGCGGACTTTCTATATTTTTCATATTATAGCGATGATCATCATTGTAATGGACATTTTAAGCATATGCCCACATGCCCAAGAAATCCAAGAAGATTATGTCCGATGAACAAGAAAACTGGAAAGTCGATATGCCCAATACCAAAGATGCCAAACCCCCCCCCAAAAAAAAAAAAGAAAAAAAAACAAATGAACAAGTTGTTAGTAACAGCAAGTCAAAGTACAATGGGTGGCCATCTTTGCAGACCCTTTCTTGTTCTTTCAGGAATAGATATTCTCTTGTCGATGTAGTATTTGTCAAATATTCAATAAGTTTTGCAGAGAGAAAACAACAAAAGCCCAATATTCTCAACTGGCAATCCATGAACACGAAGAAATGGACCTACGTTTATTCCTTGGAATCTCCCCTACGAGATTTTTAGCCTGAATCCGTATCCAATGGATTTAATCAAGATCCTTAACCTTATTTCCCATGTGAGCCCCACCAGTGGGTCCCATGGACTCAAATCGAGGCAAATAGCCAATCATATGAAAAAATTTTCCGATTAACATGATGATCATTATTGTAACTTATATTTAAATGATATGTCGGTATGGCCAAGAAATCCAAGAAGATTTGCCCAAAGAACAAGAAAATTGGAAAGACGATCTGCCCAATAGCTTTTCTTGTTCTTCCCGGAATAAAATTTCTTTTGTAATTTGCTGACATTGCAGGATTTGTCATATATGATAAAGGTTTTGCAGAGAGTCAAACAACAAAAGCACAATATTCTAAGCTGGCAGCCCATGGAATACTCAGAAATGGATCCACGTTCATTCCTCATAATCCCTTCTATGGAAATTTTTAGCCTGTATCCGTATCCAATGGAACGGATTAATCAGGATCCTTGATCTTGACTCCCATGTGAGCCCCACCAATGGGTCCCATAAGGACAACGACCAACCATGGACCCGGACCGGTATTCAGGATAGCCATTATTCACTAAAATTAAGATTAGGGTGCTTATTTTTTATAATAATAAAAAACATATCCAGTAATTCATACTGTTCCAATTGAGCTAATATCAAAAGCTGTTCCCCCCTCCCCAAAAAAAACAAAAACAAAGGGATGCTAGCGGAAAAATTAGTCAAAGTTAACTTGATTCTTCTTGAATTTGACTTAGGGACACACTTCAAGCTTGAAAATATTTGACTCAAGTAGCTTGAAAACCTAACAAAATAATTGGAATTTTACATATAGGCGCTTATGAATGCTATGAACAGTCAAAGAGTATTGCTTTTAGATTTAATCTTATTTAAGATCTTGGGTTTGAGCTCAAACATAGATCGTATTCAGATTTCAAGTAGTAGAGTCAAGCTAAACTTAGCTTGAGGTCAAGCTTATTACAAGATCAATCAAGTGATGGTTAAGCTTGAGGAATTACCGAGTCAAGACAACTATTGACTTGAATTAGCTTGATTCCAGAAAAGCTTGATAAGATCCAACTATTAGTGGGGACTTGTACCCCTGCCGGATGGAAAAAATTTATATACCATGATTTAGAGCACATTTAACCATTTTGACCCTCAAATTGAAACTCATGTTATATATAGAGCAGAATCCTCGCAGCAGTCAAATTTCGTGCTTGACCTGAATGTGTTTTCCATTCAAATCAGCAGCAGCATCTTTTCGAAGGTCCACCATATCTGCAAGCAGGAGCTAGTCAACTCCAGAATTAAGAGTTCAATTGCTGAAGATGATGCTGAGAAAAATGTCCAGAACGACATAAATCAGTCAGTTAATCAACATGGACTCTGGTCGATTGGAATTCTAGTAACTTTGCTGCTTGCTGCCATATATACAGTACAATCAGGAGATCTCGGCCAGACTCTACTATCTTTTGAAGCAACACACAAGTCACGAAGCTATTATATGACATGTCTTCGTTACAGCATAAGAGATTGCAGAAGCAGATCTCACCAAAAGCAACAGGATTGTGTTTGGCCTCTGTTTTAGGGGCACCGACTGCATTGCATTGTCTCTCTGTAATTCCAAGAAATCATAGGAAGTTTAGATGCAACAAAATATATCGCAGTAATTGGACCAAGAAATCAAACATAAAAGCACATTAACGCCAAAACAATCTGCAAAAGTCAAACTACTGCATGGGTCTCAACTTTTTTTTTTTTTTCTAATTGAGAGCCAGGTGTTTGGCGGTACATACCGTACACAAAACTAGATTTGCAAATGAGATGATAGGAACACTACCACTATAGTTGGATGATTTCATTTGAAAAGAAGGAGAAACGTTTGACTAATCACGCGAGAAAAGAAGAGGAGGGATTAACTAGGGTCTGTTTTGTTGATCTTGTTTTTCGAGTTCTGGTATTTGGAATTTGGGTTGTTAAACTGTTGACTGTCATATTATATTATTGGGGATGATTGAGTTCTTTCCTGTATCTTAGTGAGCTTGGTGCTTGCTTCTTGCCTACTACTTTTTGCACCATCTGCTTTTCGATTTCTAGCTGCAACCTTACCTTTCCAGTGAATTTGACTATCTATGATGAGCTGGTTTACCACTGCTTGTTTCCTACTTTCTATGATTGTAAATTGCATCAGTTTTGTCTCTCTTGGTTATCAGATTGAGAGGTTTATAAGGTTGAGGATGTGCGTGCTAGGCTATATTCTTTCGGGAGTAGAAGAGTTGAAGAAATCATTTGAATCCGTGTGTTAATCCTATAAAGATTTAATATGAATTATGCATCTTTTAACTGAACTGTAATTTCACTGAAACCAGTAAATAGTTCAACTTTCAACTCTGTTCGTATGACAACTTGATTTGCTGAGTGAGAATGATTTGGGTGTTTACTGTGCGCGATGAAGGCCGAGCAATATGACAGAAAACAGTATTTGTTACTAATGGAGCTACCACGAAATTGTAGTTTGCATATGGCTGCATGACTTTCTTTTCATGTAAAGCTCGAAAGGGATTGAGCCTACTAGTGGATGCTCTCCTAGATATTCTCCTTGCTTCAATTAAACGGCAATGGGCAATCATTCTTCTTCATTTGAGCCTTTTTGGAAGTTTACATTAGTCAATCTCTCTGTGATATTCTGTGTTTATGTATATTGTCAAAATTAATCACCTAAGTGCTTCAGATATTTCTCTTTTCATGACGATCTTACATGGGATAGGGAAATTATGTGTAAGAATTTTATAAGACGAGAACACTATGTAAAGTCCTTAAAATTATCTATCCAACATTTGGTATCAGAAACACTGTTTAGCATTACGTTACATATTGCTCTGCCTACTGCCAACACATTTAGTGCACTTGTCACATCATTTCAACTGGAAGCTGAATAATTCGATTGCTTAATATCCTATTGTTTGTATTGTTGCTGACAGATTCTTCCATGAAAATCAGGAAGCCAAAACCATGGAAGCATCCCAAACCAATTATAATGACACAACTGATGAAGATGCGTGAGGAGTTTTGGGACACTGCACCTCATTATGGTGGGAGGCAAGGTATTCTTATATTGTTAGGATAAGATGGTGTTAATACATAATGGGTAGATCATAACTATGTCAGTCATAAGTGCCATTTTCGTTTAACCACGTTTGAGCAATTACCTTTGGAATTGTGATGTTTCTTGCTTAAATGTACTGTGTAGCATATTTATCATGCTACTGTTACCTACAAAACTGTAGATAATTCCCATTGCATGAGGAATATGCTTTCCATGGGAAAGCAGGAGATGGCTTACCTTCTTATTTTTGGGGGAACTCATCGGATATTTGTGGTCTTCTTGCAACTAGATCTATTTTCAAATGTTAAAAAGATGGGAACTGGTTTTCGCTTGATTAAGTATTGCCTAAATGTTCCTTTAGTTTAGGTCTGAATATCTCAATGAATCATCTCCTGTTCATTTTCAGAAAGAGTTAGTATGTGCCATACTCAAAGATTGCAGCTATCTTTATTGTTAGCGGGCGAGGGATGAGATTTGAGTAACCATGGCCTATATACGTGCGTCTATTCCTTAGAAAGTGGTCACAGTACTTTGACACTAGAAGCCGGTATTAGTGATATCGTTTTCTTCAACTTAGGAATGCAGTGAGTTAGCTTAGTGATATTGTTGCTGTATGAGAAGCCTGCTTGCCTGCAAATTCTCTTCTACTTACATTTATGGAAAGGTGGTTGTGGAATGTGAAGTTTCCTATGTTTTACTGCTCATTTGTCAAGTACTAAATGACTTGAATTATGAACAGCAATTGGACGAAGCACGTCCAGTAAAATGTTGCGGTTGCCATTTTGTACCTTATGAGTGTTTCTATAGTAATCGCTAGAAAGTGGACTCCATGAATTATTTAGAATTAGGGATCCCTTTCCGGAGAATGTGCTTACCTGTTCACTTTTCATATTGAAACTTGTAGAGGCCAGAACTATATGGCCTACTTATTCAATCAGGGAGAATTGCAAAGAAAGACCTAAACCTATTGTAATGCAATTATACCAATTCAATCCTGAAGCTTTTGCGATTGAGCCAATTTAACCTATCTAGCCAAATTTGACCGGCCAGCACTGACGTGGAGTCGGCCGGTGCCAACCATCTAGCAAACACTAATGTGGTAATTTTTTAATAATATTTTCTATTTTTTTTCGATTTTTTTTCGAATTTTTTATTTTTCTTTTTATATTCCTTGTCTATTTTCTCTTCTTCCTATTTGGCTTCCTTACCCTGCAGTGGTTGTCGAGGGTTGCAGCCCTCATCCACCCTTGCTAGTAGCCTCGCTTAGATTTGGATGAGGCCTGGGGCCACGAGCGAGGCTAGTCTTCATCTCTCTCCGACCTCTTGAGGTATTCAGCGACAACAATTTCAATTTGGTGTGTTTGGAGGAAAAATGGGACCCGTAGATGGGAAGATATGGATCAGTCTATTTGCTGGGTTTACAATTTGTGGGTTTCGCGCGTGTTTGAGGTCGCAATCGTCAGGTCTTTGAAAATCACTTTGGTTTCGATGTGTGTGCTTGGCAAGTCTCAAAAGAAAAAAAAATGGTGAAAGAGCACCGGTGCTAGGCTCTGCGCCATTGCGGGAACAACTACAGCCTCTTCAGGAGCCTCGCAACACAGGACCTCTACTCCAAGTGCTACCACAACCTGCAGCTCAGGGAGCAACGGTCGTCCAAAGCCAAGCTCACTTTCAAGCAGACCCTAACCCCCTCATCATCCTCCTCCTTAATCCTTGAGCTGTCAGCCAAGTCGAATCTGTCACTAACTACCATGGCCTCGCCAACCATGGGTGAAGCCGCTTTCGCCCACGTCCCCAGGCTTCGTCCAAATTTGGACAAGGTTATAACTGCTATAACCGGCGGTGGGGGTTATTATCGCGATGTTCCAAGTGCATTGTCGGCCCATTTCTTTTCTTTTCTTTTCTTTTCTTGTTTATATCTTTTTATTATGAGCATGCGGAAGCTTATACATCAACCAACACCTAGTTAGCACAAACAAACAAGCAGGCGGGAAAACACAGCACTGAACATTACTTTTATATCATGTCAATACATTGACAAGCCCTTTCTCTATGGGCCCTTTTCTTTTTACATCGTCCTTGTACATTCATGTGGGCCAAGGGAATTTCTATCTCCTCTAGTATGACTGCAGCTCCCAAAACTGGTGTGAGATGACCATGCCTACAATTTCAAAAGATAAAGAGGTGAGTCAAAAACTCCATATGTTCATACCCACTTACCTTCAATGCATGACTCATTTTCAACTCACCAAACAAGCACCCCTTGACTTACCTAACAAATTACCTTCAACTTACCCAACAACCTACTCACCAAATAGGCTACCCTCAACTTACCAAGCAAGCTACCTTACCAAGTAAGCTTATCAAACAACGCACGGCAACATGTATAAAAGGTTCATTAACCGTCTCAAACGGTTCTTCCCAGTTCAACCGGGACATCCCATGCTTTTAGGGACTTCCTAGTATCAACCAAGGCATTTGGCCTCAAGCTAGACATCATATGCATGTGAGCCACTTTAGTTTACCGTCAATGCATGCCTTACTTAAACAAACTCATTTAACAACACACACAGAAGCATGCACCAAGAAGTTCATTCATCAACCCAATTGTTCCTACGGTTTATCCGGAATCCACCAGGCATATGGAATCCACTGGGTATCCAGAATTTACCGAGCATCTCGTTCTCATGAACGAGGCGTTACCCACGCATATAAGGTCCAAGGGCATGCTCATACAAGCGTGTGTGTGTTATGTTCTACAATACCATAACTACATAATATGCCAAGCAAGGCACAAGGTTCGTAGCCGACCCGTTTAAGCATCGACCCTCCGCCAAGAGATGCTCGGATCAACACGCTTTAATCTCAATCCAAGACCTAACGAGGTTCGGTCCGTCACACCTCAACGTCGACTCAAGGCCAAGTGAGACCCGTCCGTGGCCTAGGGCATGATTCAACTTATGGACACCAAACATGGCACAAGGTTCGTAGCCGACCCGTTTAAGCATCGACCCTCCGCCAAGAGATGCTCGGATCAACACGCTTTAATCTCAATCCAAGACCTAACGAGGTTCGGTCCGTCACACCTCAACGTCGACTCAAGGCCAAGTGAGACCCGTCCGTGGCCTAGGGCATGATTCAACTTATGGACACCAAACATGAACAAACAATACATAACTAATACTCATCATGCACACAACTATACATAGGTGAGCACACAATTAACTCCAACGACATAGCACATCGCCCTAGCCAAGGATTAGGAATTCTACTTACTCATGCAAAGACATGATTCACATGTTCACAATCAAGCACAGTTAAGTTCATAGCTAAACCCATCAATGTAGTACATTGACCTAGCTGAAGATCAGAGATTCCGCTTACATTCGATGAACCTCGATGAAATAGAAATGACTGTGCCAAGAGATGGCCATATGGGAGGAGGTAGGCGTGTGATACCAAGAGAGAGCGAGAGATGTGAAGAGGAGAGGAGGGTGAGAATGAATAGGGTGGTTCTCCTATTTATAAGCTCAAACCTCATCATTACTTATCCAACTTTCTCTTCAAGCAACTCACTCTCCAAGTTTGGTATTCTAGAATTCTTCACCGAGCTGTCTTCATTTACTTAACCAATTTGCTCTCCAAGTAACTTGCTCTCCAAGTTTGGTATTCTAGAATTTTCTACCAAATTGTCTTTATTTACTTGACCAACTTGCTTTCCAAGTAAGATCTTAGGTGAATTTCTAATTGCCACTTAAGCTAGTGACTCACCTTCTTCATTTAGTGCCTAAGATAGGTAATCATGAAGCTTGGATTTTAGGCACATGTTTCATGCTCTTTCTTACTCATTAAGCCAAACATTTTAGGACCTTTCTACTTTATTCTCTTCCGAGGAACATAACAAATACGAAAATGAGGCCACTGGAAGCGCTAACCTAGAAGTGCTAACAAAGCTAGGTAAGGGCTTTTCATATACATCCTCAATCAATTGTCCTAACCCATCCGAAATTCATAGCCAAACCATTATCGGACGTGGTTGGTCATGGCTAAACTTGCCCTTTGTGGCTAAGTCAGTGGCTCAGTGGCCAGCACTAGCCATGCAGATCAGGCCTAAAACTAGCCTGAGCCTTGTATAGGGCCAAGCTTCGAGCCTGGCCTAGTCCTTCAGTCGAACCATTGCCAATTCCTTAGCACCCTTCCTATTAGGCCGATCGGTCCATAACCAATTCTTGGAACAGTCCATGGTCGATCTTGCCATTGGCACACTGATTTCCATGGTCATTCCTCATGGGGTCGAAATTGTTGATGTTATAGAAGCCATAGGTGAGGGTGGGCAAGGGCCGCGACCCACCCCCGCCACCCTCATCCAGTAGCAAGCAAGCTTCATCGGCCATTAGGGTGTACGAAAGCCAAAGAGGAAGAAGGAAAAAGAAAAGGAAAAAAGGAAAATTTTTAAAATAAAAATATAAAATATAAAAAATATTATTAAAAAAATTATCATGTTAGCGTTCGCCAAACGGCCAATGCTGGCTGACGTCCATGTTACTACCGGATGGTCGGCCCTAGCCGACGTCCACGTTACTGTCGGTCGGCCAAATTTAGCCAAATGGATTGAATTGACACAAATGCAAAAGGTTCAAGACTAAATTAACTAAAAAAAAAAAGTTTATGATTAAATTGACAAAAAAAAATTGAGACTGAATTGGTACAATTACCATAGATTTAAGATTTATTTTGGTAATTCTTCCTATTCTGTCATTTATAAACTTTCAATGCAATTATACTTTTATGCTGTTGGTTTAAATAGTCTTTTCACTCTTTGCCTTTGCAAAGCTACTGTCTTTTCCTACACACTAATGTCTTTTGTTATCCTAAGTTATTTGAATTAGTAGGCTTCGCACTACATCTCTCACGTTTAACCAATTTTTTTTTTTACCGGTTCTACTCTACTTCTACTTTAATTCTCACTCTCAGATTTTTGTCATGCCTCTTTGCGCCATGCCTCTTTATAGGGCATGGGAGTTAAAACCTACATCGTAAACTAAATTGTCCCCACCCCAATCCATCCTGAAAATATGGAAATTCAAATTTTTTACCTCCCCCTTCTCATACGGGAACTGTCACTAGAGTCCCAGTGATTCACTTTTAGCCAATTCAAACAGGGAATTCTAGAACTTTTGTATGTGGTGTGGGCAGGAGTAGGACCCACCCACGGGGAGGGGGAGGGGTGAGGGGTTGTAAGGACGAGGGATTCTACATGAAACAAACTTCCATTACTGTCGAAATGATTGTGTGGGATGACAAATCTTGGGGTTAAGTCAAAAATAACTTGCTACTAATAATGTCAACTTACGTTAATAAGTAATAACCTGTTGATATGATTTTCTTGATGTTCTTTTCAATTTGTGAAGTGCTAAAAACAACCGAGCATATTATTCTTGAAAATAGGCTCAGGCTACTTCAACTCTCACCATAGCCAACACTAATTCGCTTTGAGTGACAATTCTTTGCACTATTGCAAACGTGGTAGTAGTTTTGTTATTGACTGACTAAATGTATTGCAGCATGAGTTTGCACCAGTATAGTAAAGTGATAAGAAATGCACGTCCCCTAACTCTCATCGGATTTTCTAAGCAATGCACATCAATCTTCCTTGTCTGCGGTTAAGAAACCTTCATAGCAACCTGCTTCTGCATGCCACCGTGGAGTAAGACAATGAGAGAGAGAGAGAGAGAGAGAGAGAGAGAGGTTGATTTCTAGGTGCAGATAGTATCAACTAGTCTTAGCACATACTTCGTGCAAATTTTTCGAGATGTATTTTAGCTGGAGCACAAGTTCAAATCTCATCTTTTGTGCATTTTTCAGTGGTGAAATTTTTAAAGAGACAGAAAATGGTGAGGGAGCTGACTTGAATTGGCATGTCAATATCTTGATTACTTTATGTTTTTTGTTGTGTATTAATTAACTTCCCTTCTATTTCTATAGTAATTAAATCAATCAATCAATCTCTCTCTCTCTCATTTCATATCACTATTCAAGACTTGTTAAGCAATTTAATTTTCCTTTCAAAGATATGGATGCTCTGCATGCTGCAGCATAAGCAGATCTAACGCTTGACCAAGCAATTGTGGATAGTGCTGGCTTGATTGTTCAGAGAGCTGACTTAACCATATTCTATGACCAAAAAGGTGCTATATCTATCTATTCTCCCGGTCCCCCTCTCGCTTCTCGCCCACCACCACCACCACCACCACCATATAGAAATCTTTTTCATCTCTAGTGTCCTGTCCAGCATCTAATCCATGTGATAGTGATTGTTGCAAGTGGGAAGTACGAATTGCCCAAGTACGTTTAAGCGAGCCGACCAATTTGATTGATGATAATTTACTTAGGAAGTGGGGCGGATTTTGCTCAGCTTCATGTGCAAATCCTGCGAATTGATCTTGATGGTTTTGTAAAACAAATTGCATCAAAGAGGAGGGCATTCAGGCATTTTAATGATGCACGCTTCAGTACAAATGTTACGTAACTTCAGCCAACTTTGACAATTCCATATGGTTTGTTTCATTAGTACTTAAGCCTTCCAAAGAAATGCAAAAAGTAAAAATTTGGGTGATTGTTACAGTGGAAAATCACGACGTCCTTGGTTGCTAGACCATTGTCTTCTCTTACTCGTTAGTGTTTGCCAGGCACATTGACATCCTAATATTATTTGTCTGTTATATGGACTTGTGGATGGCCCCTACATTTTCAATACTCCGAATTCATCTTGAACTAATTACAGTTTCTGGTGTGGTTGGAAATTAGAAAACCAGTCCCTATATAGACTGTCCAATATACAATGGGGAATACGTGTTAAATTGTGCACAAATCTGTGTAGAGTTTGAACTTAGCAGTATTTATAGATTCATCAGTGCCTTTGATACCAAATCTGCCCAGTTTGTTTCTCTTGATTAACATCACACCGCAGAGTGGAGATACTCATAAGGCAAAACAAACCGGTCAAGGAATATAAACAGATTGCTGATGGCAAACAGCACAAAAGCATGTAGTTCTATGTTCGTCGTAGAAGTTCTTCCAAACGGTTAATTATGATGTTCCATCATTGATGCGGTCAATAGGCAATGGTCAGATTGCGAATATCGGGGAAGATAGATGGTTGAAAAAAGGAGTTATTAGAGGTCCTGCCATGAGGAATGAACCCCAACAAGTAGCTCAGCTGATTACTAAAGAAGATAATAGTTGGAAAGAACCAGTCCTCCGAACCTTTTTAGATGACACAACAGTAGAGGAAATTCTGTCGATCCCAGTGCGCCCATAGGTTCCTAAAGATCTGATGGTTTAGACTGGAGCCTAATCAGGGATATACTCAGTTAAGAGTGGTTACCCCAGAATTAGAGAGGAGGAAGATAGGCTAACCCTGCCCAGGCCTCCTCCTCCTTCCAACAATCTCGTGCCCGATGGAGTAGAGCATGGGGTATGAAATCATTACCAAAAATTCGTATTTTACTTTGGAATGTATGCCAAAATGCTTCACCAACAAGGGAGAGTCTATTCCGAAGAAAAATAATTGAAAACCCCACCCGTTCCCTGTGCAATCAAGAAGTCGAAACTGCCGAGCACATATTCCTTCTCTAGGAATGACTTTGATTTTATCTCAGAACAAGATGCTGATAATATGGCTACAAATTCCTCACGTCGTTAACTCAGGCTTCTAATGCAGGGTTTGTCGAATATGCAATGGCTTGAGTTTTAGCCTTGTAAAACAACAAAAGCTTCGTACTCTCACTGGCTGGCAACCCGTGGATTGCAGAAAAATCCTGAGGAAGCCCCTCCATCAGGATTTTTTTGCCTGGGTTTGTATGTGGGGAGCCAAATGAATTTGGATCCTTGATCTTGGCTCCCATGTGGGCCCCATCAATGGATCCCACAAGGAGAATGACGATGATTGCATCCGGCTCATGGCCCCTGATCGAGGCAAGAATTGCCGCGCTTTATCCTTTGTGGAGCAACTTATTCAAGATAACTCATTATTCATTTAAATGAGTTAATTCTGATGATAAAAACCATATCCATTCATGTATATTGTTGCTAATATCTTAGGCTCCGTTCATTCCGTAAAAGATTAAATATTTCTCTAATTTTTTTTTAAGAATATGACGAAATTTTCTAGTGTTTAGATGAAATATGAAAATAAATTGAAAAATGTTTTTCGTTATTTAGTAAGGAAGACATGCTTTTATTTTTTATTTTTTCTAAAGAGATGCATTACTCATGTGCTATAAGGGATACCCATGCTATATCATCAAATAATTTTCTAAGTGCTAAGGACCTAGTTCAAGCGTTGGGGACTAGGCCTCGGCCTTAGGGGATTTGGGCCTAGCTGGGAGGATTCCCAAGTCGAAGTGTCAAGTTCTTGATCATAGGACATGTAATTTCTGGAACCTAGCCAATATTTTATTTTTGTATTCACCGACTTTTCTTTGTATTTTATAATCATTAGCCATAATAACAATAATCTCCATGAAGGAAAAAATTTAACTAAAATAATACTAATTTGTCTAAGAAAGTAACCTCTCTCATGAGAAATTGGATATTAAATTAAGTTACAAAAGACCAAAAATAAAAATTACAAAGACATCACTCGGAAATGCTTTTGAGGATGTCACGATTCTGTCCTAAATTTTCACAAGGTTGATGGAGGAATTATATTGAATGGTTTGGTGGGATCTTGAGAGGGAAAATTATCTAAAAAGTCCAAAACCTATTACACTTTTACTAATTTAATCTTAAAATTTTTAATTTTACCAATTGAGTCCTAAACCTTTCACTTTTTGCCAATTGAATCTATCCGGCCAATTTTGACCAAAATTCACTAACGTGGATGCCGGCTGTCTTACATTGTATGACTAGCATTGTGTGGACAAAATTTATTACTTTTTAAATATATTTATTCAAAAAATTTAATATTTTTTCTATTTTGTCCCTCTTTTTTTTCCTTTTTTTTCCTCTCTCTCTTCTACCTTTATCGGTTGCCCAACCTCCAGTGACGCCGACCTTCGCTGGCCTCAAGCGAGGTCACCCTCACTAGGAACTGGCTCTCTCTTCTACCTTTATCGGTTGCCCAACCTTCGGTGAGGCTGACCCTTACTAGCCTCAAGCGAGGTCACCCTTGCTAGGAACTGGCAAAGGACGACCTTGCGAGCCTTGGGCAAGCCTCACCCTTGCCAGATCTGGTGAAGACAAGCCTTGCTCGCAGTCGGTGAGGCCAACCCTCACCCCCACTTAAGCAAGTGAGAGGTGACTTTGTCGACCGTAAGCAAGGTTCACCCTCGCCAGATCTGTCAAGGGTGAGCCTCACCCAAGGCCTACGAGGTTGTCCCTTGCCAGATCCCGATGAGCGGCCCCTTCCTAGTTTCCGACAAGGTCAACCCTTGCCAGTTGTAGCCTCTAGCTAGTTGCCATAGGCTAGATGACTTGCAGAGGTAGAAGAGAGAGAGGGAAAAGAAAAAAGAATAGGGAAAATATAGGAAAAAAAGAAAAAAATTAAATATTCAAAAAATATTTAAAAATAATAAAATTTGTCCACATTGGTGCCAGCCGTGTCACGTAGGATGACCGACGTTTATGTTAGCAAATTCCAACCAAAATTGGCCTAATGGACTTAGTTGGCAAAAGGTGAAAAGGTTTATGACTCAATTAAAAAAATTGAAAGTTTTAGGATTGAATTGGCAAAAATGCAATAAGTTTAAGACTTTCTAAACAATTTTCCCGATCTTGAGAGGACCATATATAGGACTTGGAGCATGACCCATGAGGAAACGGAAGGGAAAAATACATGAACTTTGTAGCAAAGACGCATTAAAAACTACAAGCCCAATTTCAGACAAAATTGAATGCACCAAATGAAAAGCAAGTAGATGGAGAGGCGGACAAGGAGGAAGCGGCACTCTTTAAAAGAGTCGATTCAATCATAAATTTTTTTTTTACCAATTTAGTTCTCAACATTTTATATTTGTGTCAATATAGTATATTAGGCCAATTGTGGCCAATCGATGCTCACATGGACACCGGCTGATACTGATGTGAATAATTTTAAATAATTTTCAATTTTTTTTGAAATTTTTTTCCATGTTTTCTTTTTCTTTTTTATCTTCTTCCTTCTTTTGCATCTTTTCCCATAGTGGCTGCAAGGCTCAAGTGAGGCTTGAGGCCATTGGACAAGGGCTACGAAGCCCTCACCAGCCACCGGTGAGGGTCGCGGCCCTCACCTAACCTCACCCAAATTTAGGCTAGGCCTAGGGGTTGCAGGCGAGGTGGCTTTGCCCGAATCTAAGTGAAGTCAGCATCGCCATAGCTTTGCCAACCGAGGGCAAGGACACCTTCACTTGCGGCGAGGTTAGGGCAAAGGCCACAACCCTCACTAGCAACTGGCGAGGACTTTGCGACCCCCACAAAAAAAGAAAGCAAAAGAAGGAAGAAGAGAAAAAGAAAAGAAAAAAATTCGAAAGAAAATGTATTATTAAGAATTGTCTACATTAATGTTGGTTGGATAACTGTTAGGGAAATCCCTTATGATGTTTTGAAGATGACAAAATAAATCAAAGGCTACTAACGTGTTTATTGAGTAACTTGGTGAAAGACGCACAAGCCGCTATGCAGATGATGGAAAGCTTCTGAGTCTGGATGAAGCAGACGGAGAAGCATAGAAAACCTCTGAGTCTGGACGAAGCAGACGGAAGACTCGACCAGACTAAGATTTTGAGTCTGACCGTACCAGACTGAGATTTTGAGTCTGACCGTACCAAACTGAGATTTTAAGTTTGACCATACCAGACTGAAAATCTAGTCAGACTCAGAATGGAACTATAGGATCAGATCACCAACGATCATGATTTTCACTTACCATATTTATATTGATCAACAAGATCAATCATCAAGACAACTTCCAAAAAAGGATGAAACACTTATGGAAGCCCGGATTCGATTGTATGGGCGAGCGAGAATCCAAGGGGATCCAATCTACCTCCAATTGAGTCAAAAATACTTGCCTTATGAAGTCTGTCCAAGAAAGGAAAGGGAAGACTAATCTCTCACGGAAAGAGCCAACGGTCGAGTGTGGCTTGGAGAGTATATAAGGAGAGGATGAGACCTAGGAGACTAGAGAGGATAAATATATTCCAAGGCTGATTCAATTCTTCACTAGTTGTTTGAAAAAGAGCGTAATTGAGTGATCCTAGTGAATTACCAAAAAGAGTGACCTTGTGAGACATATCATCACCAAGTGCTAACACTCAAGAGTGTGTAATCACATTTGATCACATAGTGAAATTCAACCTATTGGCTGATCGCCTGGAGAGTGGACGTAGACTTGACAAAAGCCGAACCACTATAAACTGTGTTTGCAATCTTCTCTACTCTCTCTATTTAATTTCTGTTTGTTGATTACAATAGATCGATATTACTTGCGCATAAACTTCCTCTACACCTATTCACCCCCCTCTAGGTGTTAATACTAGTTATATCAATTGGTATCAGAGCCTCGTGCTTAATATCTTGAAGTGTTTATTACTTCTGAGTTAAAGATCCTCTATGGCTAGTATTTTTGCACCAGGTCTAATTGAGGGACGAAGCATCACCAGACCACCTTACTTTGATGGGAAAGAGTACAATGTGCGGAAAAACAATATGAAGGCATTCCTAAGATCTAAGGATCTGTTGGAATGGGATGTTGTTGAGAAAGGAATCAATCCTAATATTGCGTCAGCATCTACTAGAAAAGAGGATGGCGAAACGCTTCAATCATCTGTCACCCTATCTCAAAAGGAGATAACGAAAAAAGAAGCTTTAGATGCAAAGGCTATCTACTCTCTTTACTGTGCTTTATCACCTAATGAGTATAATCGAATTTCCTCTTGTGAAACAGCGAAGGAAGTATGGGATAGGTTGCACGTTACCTATGAAGGGACTGATCGTGTAAAGGATACCAAAGTTAATATTCTTCTCGGGCAATACGAATCATTCAAGATGAAGCCGGGGAGAATCCATTGGAGACATGTTCAGCAGATTCACTGAAATAGTGAATGGACTTGCATATCAAGGACAACAAATCTCGGGACCCATGAAAGTGAACAAGCTCTTGAGAGGATTATCGAAGGATTGGAACAACGTCAAAACTTCCATTCGTGAAACATTGGGGATTTCGCCTCTATCTGTTGATGAACTTATTGGAACTTTGCAATCTTATGAAGCGGAACGTATAAATGATGAAGATCCAGAAGGTAAGAAGTTGATTGCTTTAAAATCTAATGCTGATTTTGATGAGGCAGATTTTGAGGAAGATAAAAAGGACGACGATGAGGAGATGAGGTCGTTGATCAAAAAATTTGAACACCTTGTGAGAAAAAGAGGCAATTCGAAAGGGAATAAGTCCACAAAGAAAGCCGAGACGTGGAGCGATATCGAGTGTGAATTCAGCAATGATGAGGATTTATGCTTAATGGCGGACATTGAATTTGAAGAAGACGAGGAAGAGAAAGATTTTTTGCAAAAGGAAAATGATTCTTATAAGGAAGAAATTCCGAAATTTTGCAAGAAATTTTCTATTGGCTCAAATACATTAGAGCAGGTAATCTTCATACAAATTCCAAAAGTAAAGAGAGATTGCGGCACAAACCTTTGATCCACCATTATCGAAGTCATTTTGGTAAGCAATTTGTGAAGCCTATTGGATCTCAATATTTTAATTGCTCGAATTGTGGTGATCATAATCACTTTAAGCAACAATGTCCACTTGATTGGAAGAAATCCAAGTCAATCAATTGGAAATTTGATGCTTTCTCTAACTGAAATGGACCCAAATTCATTTGGGTACCAAAGAAAAGATAAATTATTTTCTTGCAGGTAATAAAGGTAAGGAAGTGAGAATTTTTTTTGTGCATAATGTTCTTTCTATGCTCCAGTTGATTCAGATTTTATAATAATTTTATTCTATAATTGGTTATATTGAAGGAAGAATCGTGTGATATATTTTTGGTAGTTTTGTGAGTTGGAATTTGATACGTGTGATTAATTTGATATCCTGCTTAGAGATAATCATGATTATTTGATCGGAATTTATGCTCTCTTATTCTATTATATTTTTGCAAAACAAAAATTTGTTTTACGAGATATTATACAAGATATTCTCCCTAAAATATTCTATTGAAATGAGTCAGCAAAGGATCGTTGAGTTTTTATGAAAATTTCCTATTTGTGCTCTAACGTGAAGGAAGGATCTAAATTCATGGATACCGAAAAGGAAATGAGTTCATTGCAGGGAATTATACAAGGGAAGTATGTTTGCAGTCTCTGCATATCACGGTATAATCAAAGGACATATTTAGGTGAAGATCGACAAGGATCATCTTTAATTCAATGGTATATTTTAAATATATATACCTTGGGTAAGAAAATAAAATATTTCATATTTATCATCCTGCTTTCCAAATTTTTACATCAATTTTATGGTTCTGGATGATTTTGATGACTCACGTGTGATTTATATTACAAAAAAAAAAAATCTCTTGTCAGATATTGTACATTTTTATTACTTGATTTGACACGTGATAAAAATTCTACTTCGTTTTTGAATATTGCATCAATAATATCTTTTTGAAATTTATGCTCAAGGAAATCCCTTTAATCTTGAAAGATATTGTTGTATTTTGGGATTCACTTGCTATAATCTTAGAAGATATCAGGCAAGTTTGATCCGCAAATTGAAGGAAGGTATGTGCGTGATATTTTCTATAATTTGCAAAGATTATTATCTATGTTACAAGGATTTGCAGGTGGCAAAAAAATCTTTCCATATGAGGTTGGGAAAGCTTGATCCGAAATTATGGAGATTTTATACTATTTTCGAAAACTCAACTCATTGCACAAAATTCTCACAAATTTTTGAAAGTGCATTTGTGCAGAAAGTTTGTTAAGTTTGTGCAGATTAAATTTGAGGCAAGCTTGATTGAAGAAAGCAAACTTCTACCTCAACTTTCAAAAGCAAGAAAATAGTACAGTTGTTGTTGCTACAAAGGAAATAAGAGACGACATTCTATTCAATGTGCACAAGCCACGATAAGTATTATTGCAAATACTGTCATGAGGACAGGGGGAGAATGTGTATATAAAAAGAAAGGGGGAGAATCATGATCATTTCGAAAAGGCAACAAATTGAGGGGGAGCATTGATCAAGTATGGCAGTTTTTTTTTAATTTGATCTTGATCTTGATTAATATGGAAAGAAGAGGTAAATTGCGTTCTACATAATTTGGTAAGTATATCATCCATTTCTTTCCTTGGCAGATTTTTGTTGATATATATGAATTATATTGAATATTCTTTATATTCGTATCAACATGATATCTTTAAAGTTTGTGTTTCATGCCTCATATATTTAAAGATATTATGTGAATTTATTCTCCACGTGACACCATTTTGCATTGTTATCGCTTTTTGATTATGTCAAAAAGGGGGAGAGAATATGTATATGCATATGTGCTAATTGGTTTATATTATTTAGTGCATAATATTGAGCTGCAATTATTTCTATATATTATTTTGCTCAATTCATCAACTATCTTCTGTTTTATAATCTCCTATTTTGAATGACATTCTTTGAATATAAAAAATTTTGGAGATTACATTATGTGCTTATGATGCTTTGATTTATCAATATATTTAAAAGCATAATTGCACATCTGCATATTTAGAGATTGTTTTGTCATCATCAAAAAGGGGGAGATTGTTAGGGAAATCCCTTATGATGTTTTGAAGATGACAAAATAAATCAAAGGCTATTAACGTGTTTATTGAGTAACTTGGTGAAAGACGCACAAGCCGCTATGCAGATGATGGAAAGCTTCTGAGTCTGGATGAAGCAGATGGAGAAGCATAGAAAGCCTCTGAGTCTGGATGAAGCAGACGGAAGACTCGACCAGACTAAGATTTTGAGTCTGACCGTACCAGACTGAGATTTTGAATTTGACCGTACCTGTCACGCCCCGACTCTCGAGCTCGCGGCAACCCCATTTCACTTGAGGTCTATCTGTACGATGTCCCAGGTACTGTCGTCGACCAATTCATTTTATCTTGTAATTAAGCACATGCGGAAACGAGCAACTCCCAAACCAAACAACAGGGATAGCAACAACAGCAGCAGAGGAAAGACAACACCATTTTTATATATCTGAAGGTTAGCCAGCACACCAGCAAATACATACACGCCTTACCACAGGCGACAAGCTAAGGCCTACTCAAAAGGGATCGGCCTAGCTAACCTAACACTGTACAAGTGCCTACTCGTTGGCCTCGGAGGGATCGCTCTCTTCGATCCTCGGGTCTTTGCATCATCTAGGGCCCGAAAAGGTTAACCACGACGGGTTGAGATAAACTCGGCAAGTTAAAGTCCTAAGCCCCGGTTAGGAACCGCTCGCCTCGGGAGTTTAACATACAACCTAATACAGCAACCAATGCAATACCACCTCGAGAGAATGACAGCATAAGCAGTTTAATAAGCAAGTGCAATCACAAGCGACCCTACCCGGCCTTGGCACACGCTACTGCGAAAGCGTCAATCGCCTCACAACAACAGTAAGAGGCATGCAAATAATCGAGCATTACACAAAACTTTCTCATATCACACGCCCACACATGCTCCGATTATTACGACCCTCTAGGCCACGGCACAACCTTATGGTTGGCGGTCAACGAGTCGTAAACCGGGCATCGTCCTCCCCGTGAGGCACGGCGACGTCATGGGCTCTCCCCACCGACGGCATTCCATAAGGAGCATGGGCCCGGCCTCAACCGCGACTCCGCATCGACCACCTGTCAGGCGACCCAATGGTCACGGCACAACCCCGAAGGATTGGCGGTCATCCGGCTCAACCGGGCTATCAACTTTAATCTGACCATGCAACACCTCAGCAAACAGTTCATTCTTGTCTTTGCTTTTGCTTGGTCGTGAATGCTACATCGCTCATGCACTCATGCTCATGCGACATGCCATTTCAAATAACCCACGTAATATGTCATGCGGTATCACTCGACAATTCCAAAATTCCAAATTCAACCAATCAACAATCACGTACATTCCCTAATTCTCGGGAATAACTCAATAAATCAAACACTTTCACTTCCACTGGATCTTCGATCATGCATTTCATCATTATTCACGCATATAATTAACAATCGGCACTTCAATAAAGCATAACAACCAAGAACATAACAATTTGAAACCAAAATTTATTTCTGTATGAACAGTGCCGTGAACAGTAATCCGTGAACAGTAATCGTGAACAGTAATCCATGAACAGTAAATTCGTCCGAAATTAAATAAATAAATAAAAATAAATAAAATTAACCATGGTTAACAAATTAACCTAACCATAGTTAAATTAACCTAACCATAGTTAAATTCTAACCTTGGTTACTTTAAAACTAACCTTAGTTACTTTAATTAATTAACCTAGGTTACTTTAACACTAACCATGGTCAATTAACTAATCCTCATCAGTCTTAATTAACCAACATAATCAACCAATCAACTTTAATTAATCACAAACATACAAATACACTAATTAACCCCTAAGCAAGATTAACCCCTAAATAAGGATTAGGAAGTTAACTTACTTGGATCGGAAATCCAGCGACACCGGCGCGTAGAGGGGAACGAGGGCTACGAGGGGTAAGCTCGAGGATGGCAATGGACGACGAACGGTGGCCGAAACGGGCCAAAACAGCCCTCGGAACACTGTTCACGCGGAATGACCAGCAGAGGGAAAAAGGCCGAAACGGGCGGTTCGGGGCGACCGGGGGCGACCGGGGGTGTGCAGCTGGCTTCCTAACTTCCAGGACTACACTTTGGGCGGTTGCGGCGGCTCCGGTGACGGCGGCAAGGCCATTTTCTTGCTGGAAAACAGCATGGACAGCAAAGAACACCAGAAATGGAAGAGAAAAGGAAGAGAAAAAGGGAGAGAAAGTGAGGGCTGGCTGGTGCACGAATTTTGGGGGGAAAAGAGAGAGAGAAGAGGCTGCTGAAGGCTTGGATAAGGCCAAGGCAAGTGGGCTTGCCACTTGTTGAAGAGCCAATCAAAAACAACAAAAAACAAAGCATAAACAAAGCCCACTTGGGCACAAAAGCAAAAGGCCAAAAAGAGAGAAGCCCATGGGCTGAGGAGGGAGAGGAGAATGGGCCGGCTTGGGCCCCCTTTGGGCTAGGCTGGATGGGCGCAAGGCCCATTGGGCCCCGGTCTTGGGCCGGCCCACCCGCGGGCCCGAAACCGGGTCCAATTTTCCCATTTTCCGACACTTCCGTGTCCAACGGAAAATTCCAAAATAAATGAGGCGACGTCCAAATATTTAGTCCCGGTATCAGCGAGAAGTCGGTTCCCAAAATCGGATTAAAAATCGGGGCTAAATTGAGTCGATTGCGACCGTAGTACAATTTGGATTATCGGGCGCCCCTTTAGGACTTTTCTTCACATTTGACCCGTGGTCAACCATTCTTTGATCCACGTTTACGCCAATTCTCGAGTCAGGGACGTCCCTCAATTGTCGTGTGATCCCGGGGGCTCAATTGATAATCTCGAGTACTAGATGAAAAGAATTCGGTTTACCGTCGTTCGTAGTTCGTATCGAAGTCGTGCGGAAATCACCCACAAATTAACTTCGTACTTCTGCCGAATTGATTTATTTCCGTTTCCTTAATATTCTAGTACTTAGAGGATATCGTTCCCACCCAGGTCCTCATGGTCGAAGGGCTCGTTCCTGATCGAAATTGCGAGTCGTACGCGTATCGTTTCCTATCGGCGCCCCTCTGTAATCCGTTATCTCACGAACACACAGTTCGGAAAATTTGTACTGACCAGGCCTTCGACTACATTGCCCTTTTATAAAATCCTAAAATGGGGTCGATTTTCAGGATGTTACAACTCTTCCCCTCTTACAGAAATTTCGTCCTCGAAATTTGGGCGATACTCTAATCCTCAAAAGATAGGGGTGTTGATGCCTCATGATTTCTTCGCTTTCCCACGTAGCTCCCTCCATACCATGATGTTGCCAACTGACTTTGACCAAGGAAACTGTCTTGTTTCTCTACACTTGTTCTTTCCGGTCCTCAATCCGAATCGGTCTCTCTCCACATATGACACCCTGTCATCCACCTCTATCTCCTCAAAATTCAACACATGCGTCGGGTCTGGCTCATATTTCCTTAACATTGACACGTGGAATATGTCATGCACTTGAGCAAGTCGAGGCGGTAGAGCAAGACAATAGGCTAAATTCCCTATCCTTTCTAGAATCTCGAACGGTCCGACGTACCTTGGGCTCAGTTTTCCTTTCTTTCCAAATCGCGATGTACCTCGCATCGGCGATACTTTAAGGAACACATGATCGCCCACTTGAAATTCCAATGGCCTACGTCGTCTATCTCCATAGCTCTTTCATGCTGCGAGCCGTCTTTAACCTTTCTCGAATCATCTTGACGGCGTCTAAAGATTGCTGCACTAACTCGGCCTGTAATTTTCCGTTCGCCGACTTCGTCCCAACAAATTGGAGTCCTACACGGTCTGCTGTACAAAGCTTCGAACGATGCCATTCGATACTCTGCGATAAGCTGTTATTGTACACGAACTCCACGAGATGAAGTTATTCCTCCCAACTTCCTTTAAAATCCAATACACAAGCTCTCGGCATAACCTCTAAGGTCTGAATTGATCTCTCGATTGTGTCTGTCTAAAGATGTTAGGCCGTCGAACCGCAGCTTTGTCCCTATTGAAGTACGTAGACTCTTTCAAAATGCAGCCGTAAATGCTGGGGTCTCGATCTAAAGTAATCGTCACCGGCACCCCATGCAGACGAATAACCTATCGCACGTACAACTCTGCATACTTCTCCAAAGCAAAATCCTTGCGTACGGCGATGAAACGAGCGACTTCGTCAATCGGTCCACTATGACCCAAATCGCATCATTACCACGAACTTCTTGGTAATCTGTCATGAAGTCCATCATGATATGCTCCCATTTCCATTCGGGGATTTCAAGAGGTTGCGGTAACCCTCTGGTTTACAATCTTTGCGCTTTCACTTATTGGCAAGCTAAACACTTCGCCACATGCTTGGCGATGTCTAGCTTCATGCCGTTCCACCAATAATACTATCGCAGATTCTGATACATCATCGGACTGCCGGGATGCACACTGTAGTCATTGCGATGTGCTTCAGATAACAACCTCTCCTTAATTTCGGCATCGCTTGGTACACAAAATCGTCCACGGAGTTTCAAGATCCCATCCTCGGATACTTGAAAATCCGACTTTCTCTTAGTCGTGTCCATTTGCATAATCTTTTGGATCTTAGTGTCCAAAGGTTGCATTGCCTTAATCTTGGCTTGAATTTCAAGTTCGATCCTAAGGATAGCCATTAAACTAGAAAGATGGCATACCTCGAGCCTGAATTCTGAATCGCGGATTCCCTCCAATAGAATCCATTCCTGAACCATCATACTAGCAACCGATGACTTGCGACTCAAAGCGTCTGCCACTTTGTTTGCCTTACCCGGATGGTACAGAATATCGCAGTCATAATCCTTAAGAAGTTCCATCCATCTGCGCTGTCTCATATTCAGTTCCTTTTGGGAGAACAGATACTTCAAACTTTGATAGTCCGTAAAGATCTGAAATCTCTCTTCATAGAGATAGTGTCTCCATATTTTCAACGCAAATATAATGGCTGCCAATTCTAAGTCGTGCGTCGGATAATTCAGCTCGTGAGGCCTCAACTGCTTGGAAGCATATGCTATCACTTTACCATGTTGCATCAGAACGCAACCGAGTCCCTTGTATGATGCGTCGCTAAAATCTCATATCCTCCCAAGCCTGATGGAATAGTCAAAATTGGTGCGGTAGTCAGCTTATGCTTAAGCTCTTGGAAACTACGCTTGCACTTATCCGTCCACTCAAATTCTTACGTCCTTCATTAACCTTCGTATTAGAGGCGTAGCTATTGTAGAGAACCTTTCTACGAATCATCGTAATAATCTGTCCGACTTAGAAAACTTCAAATCTCTATCTTTGCCATAAGTCTTGGCCAATTCATGATTGCCTTGATCTTGATGGATCCACAGAAATTCCCTCGTCCAAAATCATACGACCAACAAAACAACACGAGTAAACCCAAACTCGCACGTATTAAACTTGGCATATTTGTTTATGCTCTCCAATAGTTTATAGCACCATCCTCAAGTGCTGCTCGTGTTCCTCGAATTCCTCGAATATCCCAATATATCGTTCACGAACACAATTACGAATAAATCCAAATACACCTTAATCAGTCAATTCATCAAATCCATAAAAGCAACTGGCGTATTACTTAATCCAAACAACAGTACGGTAATTTTGTAACGATCACATCTCACACAATATGTCATCTTCAGTTTATCCTCCTTTTTAAATCCTCAACTACTAATAGCCCGTCCTTAGGTCTATCTTGGAACATATCGAAGCTCCTCGAAATGAGTTAAACAAATCATCCATCCTTGGTTCCAGTAAACTCAAAACGAACCCCACCTAATGGGTTAAACTGGATTATCTTCCAATAGCAATCCATTGTAACTCGATACTTAGTAAGCCAATCCATTCCAACGATCACATCGAAATCGTACATTTCCAACACAATCAAATCGATCAATTCCTTTTGATCGCCAACGACCATCGTACAATCTGAACATGTGGTAGGATGTTCTGCCATAACATCGTACGATCATTTAACTGGGTCTGAAATACTAAGAACCGCTTCCAACGGTTTTGGTCTTAACCTTCACCAACTTAACAAAGTATTCAGTTATACACAAATGCGTAGTTCCAAAAACCAATTAACGCATAAGCAGCATGATTACACTTTGGAAGTTGTACCAATAGTCACGACCTTCGAATCCAACACTTGGCATTCCAATTATATATTGATCTTCCTTAATACCATTCCTCCTATCATCAGCTTTTTCCTAAGCCAATGATTAACCATATAAGATGCAAACTCTGCCACGTCCTTTTTCTTAACAAACAGGACTGGCGCTTTCCAAAGCGATGCACTTGGGCGAATAAAACCCTTGTCCAATAATTCCTACACCTGCACTTTCAATTCCTTTAATTCTGACAATGCTATCCTGTACGGTGCTTTCGAGATTCGTTTCGTCCTAGGAGCCAACTCGATCACAAACTCTGTCTCTTTGGTAGGGGTAGTCCGCCAATTCCTTTGGAAAGACATCAGAATAGTCTCGTACTACGACGATGTCCTCCAGGTTCGGTCCTTCTTTCGACGTATCACTCACAGACGCCAAATAACCTCGACATTCTGACCCCCAACAACTTGGTTACTTCCAAAGAAGAAATCAAGGGAATCAAGGACCCTCCTCGACTCCCTACAAACTGGACACTACTAGCTCCAATCGGATTAAGCTCCTTGCTTGTACCATCCTCCTCCTCTGACCCCTTTGACCTGGGATCCTCAAACTAGGGGAACTCTGATATGGACTGCTCATTTTGCAGGACTCTCCTAGCCTGCGTTCCAATTTCCCCACGCAGAATTAGAAAATGAGACAACCCTACAACAAAGGACCACGAAGGATCCTGCAGTCAATCACATGCAAGTAAAGAAACTGTCTTTCCTACTAACTATCCCCACGCACCAACACAAGACTCATCGCACCTTATCACTCCATCGGCCAACCGGGCTCGATACCAAAATCGACGGGGTTGTCACGCCCGACTCTCGAGCTCGCGGCAACCCCATTTCACTTGAGGTCTATCTCGTACGACGTCCTGTGCATCGCGCGTCGTCGACCAATTCATTTTATCTTGTAATTAAGCACATGCGGAAACGAGCAACTCCCAAACCAAACAACGGGGATAGCAACAACGGCGGCGAGAGGAAAGACAACACCATTTTTATATATCTCGAAGGTTAGCCAAAGACACACCGGCAAATACATACACGCCTTACCACGGGCGACAAGCTAAGGCCTACTCGAAAAGGGGCGGCCTAGCTAACCTAACACTTGTACAAGTGCCTACTCGTTGGCCTCGGAGGGATCGCTCTCTTCGATCCTCGGAGTGCACTTTGCATCATCTAGGGCACGAAAAGGTTAACCACGACGGGTTGAGATAAACTCAGCAAGTTAAAGTCCTAAGCCCCGGTTAGGAACTTCGCTCGCCTCGGGAGTTTAACATACAACCTAATACAGCAACCAATGCAATACCACCTCAGAGAGAATGACAGCATAAGACAGTTTAATAAGCAAGTGCAATCACAAGCGACCCTACCTGGCCTTGGCACACGCTACTGCGAAACCGTCAATCGCCTCACAACAACGGTAAGAGGCATGCAAATAATCGAGCATTACACAAAACTTTCTCATATCACACGCCCACACATGCTCCGATTATTACGACCCTCTAGGCCACGGCACAACCTTATGGTTGGTGGTCAACCGGTCGTAAACCGGGCATCGTCCTCCCCGTGAGGCACGGCGACGTCATGGGCTCTCCCCCACCGACGGCATTCCATAAGGAGCATGGGCCCGGCCTCAACCGCGACTCCGCATCGACCCTTTGTCGGGCGACCCAATGGTCACGGCACAACCCCGAAGGATTGGCGGTCATCCGGCTCAACCAGGGCTATCAACTTTAATCGACCATGCAACACCTCAAGAAAAGCTTGAGTTCATTCTTGTCTTTGCTTTTGCTTGGTCGTGAATGCTACATCGCTCATGTACTCATGCTCATGCGACATGCCATTTCAAATAACCACGTAATATGTCATGCGGTATCACTCGATAATTCCAAAATTCCAAATTCAACCAATCAACAATCACGTACATTCCCTAATTCTCGGGAATAACTCAATAAATCAAACACTTTCACTTCCACTGGATCTTCGATCATGCATTTCATCATTATTCACGCATATAATTAACAATCGGCACTTCAATAAAGCATAACAACCAAGAACATAACAATTTGAAACCAAAATTTATTTACGTATGAGCAGTCTTAGTGAACGATAATCCGTGAACGATGTCGTGAACGATGTAATCCATGAACAGTAAATTCGTCCGAAATTAAATAAATAAATAAAAATAAATAAAATTAACCATGGTTAACAAATTAACCTAACCATAGTTAAATTAACCTAACCATAGTTAAATTCTAACCTTGGTTACTTTAAAACTAACCTTAGTTACTTTAATTAATTAACCTAGGTTACTTTAACACTAACCATGGTCAATTAACTAATCCTCATCAGTCTTAATTAACCAACATAATCAACCAATCAACTTTAATTAATCACAAACATACAAATACACTAATTAACCCCTAAGCAAGATTAACCCCTAAATAAGGATTAGGAAGTTAACTTACTTGGATCGGAAATCCAGCGACACCGGCGCGTAGAGGGGAACGAGGGCTACGAGGGGTAAGCTCGAGGATGGCAATGGACGACGAACGGTGGCGAAACGGGCCAAAACAGCCCTCGGAACACTGTTCACGCGGAATGACCAGCAGAGGGAAAAAGGCCGAAACGGGCGGTTCGGGCGACCGGGGCGACCAGGGGTGTGCGGCTGGCTTCCTAACTTCCGGGACTACACTTTGGGCGGTTGCGGCGGCTCCGGTGACGGCGGCAAGGCCATTTTCTTGCTGGAAAACAGCATGGACAGCAAAGAACACCAGAAATGGAAGAGAAAAGGAAGAGAAAAAGGGAGAGAAAGTGAGGGCTGGCTGGTGCACGAATTTTGGGGGAGAAAGAGGAGAGAGAAGAGGCTGCTGAAGGCTTGGATAAGGCCAAGGCAAGTGGGCTTGCCACTTGTTGAAGAGCCAATCAAAAACAACAAAAAACAAAGCATAAACAAAGCCCACTTGGGCACAAAAGCAAAAGGCCAAAAGAGAGAAGCCCATGGGCTGAGGAGGGAGAGGAGAATGGGCCAGCTTGGGCCCCCTTTGGGCTAGGCTGGATGGGCGCAAGGCCCATTGGGCCGCCGGTCTTGGGCCGGCCCACCCGCGGGCCCGAAACCGGGTCCAATTTTCCCATTTTCCGACACTTCCGTGTCCAACGGAAAATTCCAAAATAAATGAGGCGACGTCCAAATATTTAGTCCCGGTATCACTGAGAAGTCGGTTCCCAAAATCGGATTAAAAATCGGGGCTAAATTGAGTCGATTGCGACCGTAGTACAATTTGGATTATCGGGCGCCCCTTTAGGACTTTTCTTCACATTTGACCCGTGGTCAACCATTCTTTGATCACGTTTACGCCAATTCTCGAGTCGGGGACGTCCCTCGGTGTCGTGTGATCCGGGGCTCAATTGATAATCTCGAGTACTAGATGAAAAGAATTCGGTTTACCGTCGTTCGTAGTTCGTATCGAAGTCGTGCGGAAATCACCCACAAATTAACTTCGTACTTCTGCCGAATTGATTTATTTCCGTTTCCTTAATATTCTAGTACTTAGAGGATATCGTTCCCACCCAGGTCCTCATGGTCGAAGGGCTCGTTCCTGATCGAAATTGCAAGTCGTACGCGTATCGTTTCCTATCGGCGCCCCTCTGTATTCCGTTATCTCACGAACACACGGTTCGGAAAATTTGTCTTGACCGGGCCTTCGACTACATTGCCCTTTTATAAAATCCTAAAATGGGGTCGATTTTCGGGATGTTACAAGTACCCGGGCGAGATTTTAAAGTCGGCCGTACTGGGCGAAAATCTAGTCGACTCGAGAATGGAACTACAGGATCAGATCACCAACGGTCATGATTTTCACTTACCATATTTATATTGATCAACAAGATCAATCATCAAGACAACTTCCAAAGAAGGATGAAACACTTATGGAAGCCCGGATTCTAATTGTATGGGCGAGCAGAATCCAAGGGGATCCAATCTACCTCCAACAGTCAAAAATACTTGCCTTATGAAGTCTGTCCAAGAAAGGAAAGGGAAGACTAATCTCTCACGGAAAAAGCCAACAGTCGAGTGTGGCTTGGAGAGTATATAAGGAGAGGATGAGACCTAGGAGACTAGAGAGGATAAATATATTCCAAGGCTAATTCAATTCTTCACTAGTTGTTTGAAAAAGAGCGTAATTAAGTGATCCTAGTGAATTACCAAAAAGAGTGACTTTGTGAGACATATCATCACCAAGTGCTAACACTCAAGAGTGTGTAATCACCTTTGATCACATAGTGAAATTTAGCCTATTGGCTGATCGCCTGGAGAGTGGACGTAGGCTTGACAAAAGCCGAACCACTATAAACTGTGTTTGCAATCTTCTCTACTCTTTCTATTTAATTTCTGTTTGTTGATTGCAATAGATCGATATTACTTGCGCATAAACTTCATCTACACCTATTCACTCCCTCTAGGTGTTAATACTAGTTATATCAATAACTAGTGCCAGTCAAAGTCCACGTTGGCGCCGGTCATCCAAAATTGACCATATGGACTAAATTGGAACAATTATAAAATGTTTAAAATTGAATTGACAAAAAAAAAGTTGAATTAATAAATTTAGGACTTTTTCTGGTAGTTCTCTTGCTAGAGGAGGAGGAAGCAGAACTCTTTGAGACGAAGAGAAATAAAAAGCAAGTAGATGCAAAAGAGAAAGGTGAGAGAGGCTTTTGAAGTTCTGCGCCAGAGGAGAAGTTGAACGTTTGAGAGAAAAAGGAGAGAAAATGATTTCTTTTTTTCAAAAAGAGGAAGTCTTTTTTCTCTATTTGACTACGCTTTTCCCATTGACTAAAGTATTCTTCTTGACTAATCTATCCTTACATCAAACTCCTTAAAATTTGAAATTTTGTTTTTTAAAGGTTCATTTTTTCTACAAAACAAATGGAGTTTTAAGCTGTACTTTAATATAAAAACTAGGGGTTCTTAAAATCAACTTGATTCTTCTTGAGTTTGATTAATTGGCATGCTTCAAATTTAGAAATATTTGACATGAGTAGCTCGGAAACCTAACAAACTAATTGGATTTTTACATATTGTAATTACATTAGGCATTAATGAATGCTATGAATAGCTAAAGAGTATTGTTTTTAGATTTCTATCTTATGTAAAATTTAGGTTCAAGCTCAAGCATAAATTGATCTCACACCCAAAAATCCATCAAGTGGATGAGTGGAGCCAAACAAAGCTTGAGGTCATGCTTATTAGAAAATCAAACGAGACAAGATCAATCTCAAGTTGAATATTGAGCTTTGCAAACCGAGTTGAATCAAGTCGAGTTAAGTCAACTCCACTATGACTCGACTTGGTTTGATTACACTCACATCCGTGCCGGGAGGAATAAATTTTTGTACCATGAGTTTGGACATATATAGTCATTCTAACCTCATTCAAAACTCATGTCATTTATAAAGTAAAATCCTCACTGCAGTCGAATCTCGAGCTCGACCTTAATGAGTTTTCGGTTTGAATTTGCAGCATCATCTTTTCGAAAGTTCATCATACTGAGAGCAGTAGGAGCTGATCAACTCCAGAACTTGATGACATGATTGAAGACTGCTACCCCTCCAATTTTCTTGCTTTTACCCCGAATCTTTCCGACCAAAGGACTGTGTACTTGATGACATGATTGAAGACTGCTACCCAGAAATCAGGATACATCAGACCCGACAAGAGCCTAGATCATGAACTAGTTCTTCGGCCGATCATGCTTCAGTGTTCTGCATTTTCCAACTACGTGCTCCAGAAATGTGATATCGCAGAGCAACAACACGAATTCTAGAGGAAAGTTCAAGACTATTCTCCAAGCAGGTGTATGTCCACATGCATCGGTCATGACCAAGAATGCACATCTGCACACGCCCGCCCAGCCTCACGCACAGAGAGAGAGAGAGAGAGAGAGAGAGAATTCCCCTGAGCACTGATAAAATATGGGCAGAGAGAATTCCCCTGAGCACTGATAACATGATCATGATCCTGAATTCCCTGTTGAAATACAGGCAATGCATGTCTGCATTTGAGCATTAGACTAATCACATATTGGCATAGAATCTACCCCAGGACAGTAACCAAAAGGAGAAAACAAAAATGTAGCAAGAAGGTTCCTTCAATTTCTCACTCCTCTTATGTCCAATTCCCTCCTGTTTAGCTATTCATGGGCATCATATTGGATAGCCAAACACAATCTCTCAGCTTATTTGAGTTGAGAAGACCATATGGCGATATTTCCAGCTGAGTAATGAAAACAGAAAGGCAGCAATGACACTAGAGAAGCGTGATCTGCAGAGCCCTTGACACAATCTACAACTGAAAGAGCGTTCACCTTTTACTAAAGATTCTATGCAAAGTAAGCACCTGCATGGGGCGGAACATTATTTGAAATAAAACAAACACAGGAGAAATCATTGGTAACTTCTCAAAAGATGCATGATGAAAGTCAGTAACATTGTCATGTAACACTGTATGGGATATCACAACCTTCATCTAACTATGTTAACTGGAACAATACAAAATGCCACAACACTCGATGGTCAATAATCAAGAGAGATCTCATCAACGTTATTGCAGCAAGGCAGCCACCCTAAGCATGTATTACCTATTTATTGCAGGACCCAACATACCATACCTATTATATTACAATGCCCAGGCCGTGCTATCAAAATCCCCAAAAACGATCAACCAACTTCAAGTGCTTTCTGCTGGGGTAAGATTCCCCAGTTGTTCTACTAGACTATTTATGTTCTTCATACTCCACCAAAACCTGCCGTGATCAGCAGGTTTGCTCTCATTCCTTCTACCATCAGTATCCTTTCTTTCAGACTGAACTTCCTGAGCGTCAGAGGAACCAGGATTCTCCATCACGAATTGCTCCCAGAAGACATCATTAACCCCTGCCGACACATGAGGAGCTCTGGCTGTGGCTTGTTCTTTAGAGGAAACTGACTAAGAAGCAACAGTTGAAGCTGGCTCGGAAGTAGTAACCATGGCAGGCTCAAAAACAGTAGCAGTAGTGGGCTCAGAATTCATGTCGAGTGTGGGTGATCTAGGCCGTGCATCGATATTAAACTGAATGCAGGATATAGCAGGGCTATCAGCACAACTAGTAGTCTCATCAAAGTCTAGGGTTGAGTTGCGCTGACTAAAGTTTTCAGTCATGCGCAATGTATTCCCAGATTGTGAGTGATGATTCCAATCGATCATATAAATCCAGTATCGATGATAAGTATGAAGCCTCATCAATGTTTTCTCTCGTCAAATTTTAGGGACTCCCAGCATGATTGTCTTCACCATGTCCCTCATCATGAAAGTAACCAATTCGAGGCAATCTCCTCTTCTTATCATTAAACTCCGACTCAATTAACAAATTCAGGGAAGGGAGGAAGGGCGAGGAAGAAAGGGGAAGGGCGAGGAAGAAAGGGGAGGGGAAAGACCAGGGCGGAAGGGGAAGGAGGTTAGGGTGAGGACTGGGAAGGGGGAGGGCAACAGAGGAAGGGGGAGGGCATGGGGAACGGCGAGGAGGGAAGGGGGAGAGGGGAAGGGGGAGAGGGGAAGGGCAAGAGGGGGAGGGGAACCGGGGAAGGGGCAAGGGGGAATTATGTCCAAGGCGGGGGGTGGAAGTATGCACATCTTTTTTGCTTCAAACCTGAAGAGAGTACTCTCACTTTGTTTCCAAGGCCGTTGGACAGGGGCTTTCCATTGTTTGTACGAGACGCCTCGAGCTAGAGCCAAATCAGAACCCCCTGCTAACTTTGAGCAGTTGAAAATGCTTATGCAGCACTCATCTGGTATTTTCAAATTGACTATATTAGAGAAACTTTCCAATGATCTGCAACTGTCAAAATCCAATCTCTTGATAGTCTCTAATTCATCTAGGCCCTTAACCACCAAAAGCCCTTCGCATCCTCGAATTACCAAGGACTCCAGCTTTTTCATATCCGCTAGATCATCTAGACATTGAATCCCAGGACATTCTTTTATTTCCAATTGTTCCAATGACTCTACCGAACCAAGACCCTCAATCGCAGTTAGACTTGGGCAATCAATTAGTGTCCACAGCTTCAACCTCTTCAACCTCGAAAGACCAGCAAATCCCATGAGAAATTTTAACCCTTCCACTTGGAATTCAATCAACTGTTCAAGCCCATCGAGTTGAACTTCAATCCATTTACATTGATGAATGTGCAAACATGTCAGGTTTCTCAAGTTGCAATGAAATGACAAACTGCATATTGATTTATGATATTCGAGTGATAATTTTGATAAAGACAATGGAAGGAACATGAGGGATTGTCTGAATGGACCATCTTGAATGAACAAAGGATGCTGGATCTTATCATTACCACCATAGCTCAAATCCACCAATTTAGTTAAGTTTGTGAGATCCGAGACCCACTGCAACGAACTTGATCCGAAGCTTAGGCTTATCAAACTTGTGGGAAGCTCAGGCAATACTACAAGTTCACTGCAACACCATAAACTCAATTTCTCTAGGCTAGGAGGTAGTTTGATAGTCACCTGAACATTTTTAATACGGGTCACTTGCAAGTGAAGGACTCTCAAAAGTGACAGTTTCCCAATGTCTTCAGGAATTTCCCATTCCAGAAACGGGCAATCCTTTCCATGTAGCTCTTCCAACTCTTTTAGTGCAATAATACTCCTCGGTAGCTCCCTTATCGAAGAATTTGAAATGTTGATGACTTTTAATCTGCTTAGGTCTCCAATAGATTCGGGTAACCGCAAACATGGTGTTCTCGAGATATCCAACTCAAGTAGCGATTCCAAGTTCCCAATGGAGATGGGAAGTTCCACTATTTTAGTATACGATAGTAAGAGGAACTTAAGTTCCTTTAGATTCCCAATAGAACTAGGAAGCTTATCAATTTCTGTAGATCGCAGTTTAAGTACTGATAAGCGCTTTTGGTTACCAATGGAGTCGGGTAATCCTGTGATGGCCGTATACGAGAGATCCAACTCTACCAAGGATGCCACTCTCATAAACGATTCAGGCAGATTCCTCAACCTTTTGCAATTGCCTAAATACAAGTATTCGAGATTCTCGAACCCTCCAATTCCTTCGGACAACTCCGTAAGACTTGTACACCCATCCGCATTGAAGTAAATCAGACGCTTAAGCTTTTCGAGGGAACCATCAACTTCAATCAATCTTTTGCAATTTTTAAGGACCAATCGCTCCAAACTCAAATAGTCGGAGAAGTTTGGAGTCCTAGTCATGCCGTTGCAATTTGTGAGATCCAAAACTTTCAGCTTCTTGGTAACCTGTTACAATAGCTAAAAGAGAATAAAGGGAAAATAATATGCGAATTTAGAGGCAATAAATGGCTGTGTTGGAACTAAGTTGTAATTCGGGTGGCTCCTTTTCCTCATTTAACCCAAGCAGGCACATTCATTTTAGTATTAAGACCTATCCAACCTGTACCACATATATGCACCTACATATCAGTTCAACTTCTTCCACACCGTATGGTATTTAATACAATCTAATTGTCAATTGTTTAATTACAAGACCAGGTCAGTTTTACTTGTGAATAAACTCAATTACTCATGGCCCATTTTATTTACGTGTTATTGCCTATACAATTATGGTCTGGTCAACAGGAGTTGAACAATTTAACTAAGAGATAAACAAATAGCAAAAGATTGTACCTTGATTTGACTCCATCCAGTCCAATCCTCCGTTACGGAACTATACGACAAGTCGAGAACTACAAGTTTGCTTGGATGGAAGTTGATGGCGAAGAGCTCTAGAGGACACCTATGCCAGGACATGTATCTCAACTCTAAAAGCCGATTCTCAAAGTCTCCATCTAATTGTGTCCGACGTAATTTGAGGAACCTTATGTTTTGAAGCCTCGAAAACTCCTTGCTCGTATATATTCCCGATGCATATCCATCTAAGTAGATTGCTTCAATAGCATCCTTTCTCTGACATTTAATGGTAATATAAAATTAGAATAAACGAAAAATATCCTCTATTAAAGAAAAGGGCTCCAAATTAATAAATGTACTTTTGGGAAAAGTATAGAATTTGACAGTCAATCAAATTGTTTTACCTCTTGCGTTCTTATGATATTCATGGTCATATCAGGATCCCACAACCTGCTTTGCTTTCTTGGATCTATCGGACTCCTATCTCCACTAACAATTTTCCTCCCGAGATCTCTCAATTGGTCGTGCATCCAAAATTTGTTGTCTTCAGTTATGTTTATCAAGGACATGTTCACAAGGACTTGAGTCGAATAATCTGGCCGAAACCTACAATCTTTCCACATGTAGAATGCATTCGTCTTGTCTTCATCTATAAAGAAACATGCAATGTCAAGAAAGATCTGTTTTTGTTGATGGTTGAGGGCATTGAAGCTAATCTTCAACTTGTCTTGGACCTTCTCATGAGGTATCTCCCTCAGATCGTCTAGAATATCCATCCAAAAATCTTTATTTTGGCAACAAAGTAATGATCCTATGACTTCAAGAGCCAAAGGAAGTCCTCCGGTTGTATCAACCACTTGTCTCGAAAGACTGAGATAATCATCTGGAGGAGCATTTCTTCCAAAAGCATGTCTACTGAAAAGCCTGAGCGATTGAACGAGATCCAATGGATTCACTTTGTACTCAAAAGTGTAATCGGTTTCGACGATGCTTTTGTTCCTAGTTGTCATAATAATTCTGCTTCCTGAGCCAAAGGAAATGTGGTTGATAGCGAGTTTCTCAAGTTGTTCCTTATCATTCACATCGTCAAGAACAATGAAGACTTTCTTGTTGGAAAGTCGTTGTGCAATCACTTTGATCCCATCATCATCATCATCAATTCCATCATTAAAACCCAAACCAAACATGTTAGATAATATTTGCTTCTGTAAGGCTACAAAGCCAGAGCTACGCGAAGATTCCTGGACATTTGCTAGGAAGCAACAATGACTGAAAAGGGAATTTTCTTTGTTGAACACAACCTTAGCGAGAGTCGTTTTACCGATGCCGCCCATTCCATGGATTATGACAAAGCGCATGCCTCCTAAGTCCACGTCCAACAACTTCACAACGGCTTCCACTTGCTCATCCATTCCTACTAAATGCCTAGTGACATGTTTGTCTTTTATCTTCAGCTTCATCAAAATCTCTCGTATCACTGACGTAATAAAGTTCCAATGCCTGCCATAGTAGTAAATCATCTAAGTCGAAATCGTAAAGGATAACCCTAAGGACACTCAATAAGTGGCATTTTAAATTTAAATTTACTTTCTAATCCAAAAGTTAAGCTTACTGAATCAACAGTGCACCCCAAAGGAAGAGACATTTTAGGTGCTTTTAGAACGCGACGTCCCTATGATTCTGGCAAATAATCATATGCTGAATATTATGAGCCTTTTTTATTTATTTTCCCTCCAGATGGCAACACTTCCAACAGGCGATTGGGAAAATTGCTCTAGCGCCATGCAAGAATCTTTTGAAAAGGAGAGAAGGTAACTTCTAAGGGGGTAATCCATAATTTACGAACACGATAACATATAAAATTAGATCTGTCAATGAAAGAATTAGAGAAAAACCACAAAAATTCGGAAGAAATACTCCTCCCATCTCCCCCGCTAAACTTACCAGAAGACAAATAGAAGTTCGACTGAATATCTACCCGGTTCCTGCTGTATTTGGTTTGGATGAATCAAATGGTTGATTTAAACATGGCATTTATTCCATTTCAAACCACCCATCGAGATCCTATACAAGCTCATATACAATGAATTCCAAAACAAAAGTTATGGAGTGATTTAGGACAGCTACATACCCCTTCTCTTTCAATTCCCATCCTTTGATTTGGGCTACACTTTTCAGCGCATCCTCCCACTTTCTTCTCTTCTGGCAGCCAAACTTCTCCTCATGCTCCTCCAAAGCGCCAACATACAATTGAGATTTAAGCTTAACATCGTGAGGCTTCACGTCGTAGAAAATCGGCATAATTTCCTTGTCAAATGGTTTGGATTTTGTGCACTCCACCATGAGCGCTAGCTCACGAAGGCATCACTTACTCGAAGCATAACCTTTAGAGAAGATGGGTATATAGATCTTTGACTTTTCGATGGCCATCGGTAATTCATCCCCTATTTCTTTACCAATATGGAGCTCTTCCTCGTCGAGGAAAACACGGATGTTTGCTTCTAGCATCCTGTGATAAAGGCAATCCGTGAATCCTTAGCGAGTCTCCGGCCCTCTGAAACTCAAGAAGACCTCGTAATCACTTGCCAACGACTCACCGTCACTCGTTCCAGCCTCCAAGCTCTTTCCCATGTCCATTGTCCCGAGTATTTTTGCCTCAGAGTTTCCTCTCTCGAAGTCCCTCGTCAACTAAAGTCCCTGGCTCATCGCTGACAACTCACTGCCACTCGTTCCAGCCTCCGAGCTCTTTTCCGTGTCCATTCTCCGAGAAAATATTAGGTGCAGCTCGTTTGCCAGCGTGGCAAACCGGAGGCTGCTCCGGAGCCGACACGTGTCTGTTGTGGGCCCAAAGTTAATAGCCAGTCAAATTTTTTCAAATCCAGCGCCACATTTTCTCTCTCCCCGCTGCACTTTCTCTCTCCGTCTCTTCACCTTCACGCACAGCTTCTTCTCTCTTCCCCAAATATTTTCTCTCTCCTGCACTTCTCTCTAGAGCACGACTCTCTCTCTTTCTCCCTCTCTCTCCGACAACCCCCAGCCCTCCAGACACCGCACGCCGACCAACAAACACCACATGCCGACCAATGACCACCGCGCCTGATCGACGGTCCCTCGCACCCTCCTTTGAGACTTCCCGCTCTGTCTTTCCTCTCTCCAAGCCGTTGAACCAAGCTCTCGTTCGACGGACGAACCACCGCTCCGCCCTTGACGACCACCACTCCCGGCCGACGGTCCCCCACCCTGTCTCTTCTCTCTCCAAGCCGTCGACCACTTGACGGACGAACCACCACGCACTGACCGATGACCACCGCGCATGACTGACGGTCCCCCTACTCCGTCTCTTCTCTCTCCAAGTCGTCAACTCGACGGACGAACCACCGCTACAACCAATATTTCCTCTTTTCGATGAGGCGTGAAGACGCAGTCTTGACAGAAGCATCACTTCTTCTCTCCCTGCTCTGGTGCTTGAGGAAGGCGAAGAGCAGCATGAGGGCGACGGTGTAGGTGCCGACGGGCTTCAGTGGCATGGTGAGAGGAGGGGGAGCTTCGCGGCGGTCGTCCTCTTTCTCTAGATTGTAGAGAGAGAAAGGGTCAGACGCACCAATGCGAGAAAGGTCCGAGGTAAGGTCTGGTGGCGATTCTGGAACCGCGGTCGCTCGGAACGGAGGGTCAAGTCTTTCATTGTCTCGCCGGTGCTTGTTGGATCTTGCTTCTTTGTTCCTTGCTCTAACGCTTGCTCGGCTCGTTCGCACTATGCTCCGGCGCTCCCTTAGCGCTCGCTCGGTGCTCATTTGCTCTCTACTTTGGTGCTGTCCTGATCTTTGAATTCCTTCTCATCCGAGATTCAGATTCTGTAATATTTTTTTTATGACTCTAAGATTGTTCCATTATCATGAGCTACAAGTTGTGGCTTGCTATTTTAACGAGGCAAATCTTTTGGGATGAGGTTGGGACTTTCAATTCTTGTATGGATTTTATCCTCCTTAAAATCAAGAGATTGTATGGATTTTATCCTCTTTAAAATCAAGAGATTGTGGAATGAAGTTATTCTAAATGGCGGTAATGGTGCAAAAAGAAAGAAATCCAGTCTCATCGTTGATGAACTAAATCCAGCATGAGATACGGAAGGAAAAAAGGGCACCATTTTCGCTTGAGATGACTGGAGCCAAGACAGTATTAGCCCCGCAATGAACTCAACCACAAGAAGAAAAGCCAGTAAAAAAATCAAAGATTATTACAGATTGCAGGCACAAAATCTGCAAGACACAACTATCTCGATGAAATTAACAAAGCAAATGGATGGCTATGACTAAAAAGGGAATCCTCAAAATACAAGAAAGAATCTGGAGAACCGGATTATCAGCCATACACAATGGAGGAAAAGAATGAACTATTTTCTATTTCTAAGACACAAAACTGCATGGAGGGTGGCTTCAAAGTACTCCAATAGCTTTCTCTGGAGATACAAGGGAAGTGGCATGAGCAACGAGGGGTTTGAAGTGATCAACTCCAGCACATTCGTCGGTTGTCGCGCGGTGGTCATCGGTTGGCTCGCGGTGGTCGTCGGTTGAGGCGCGGTGGTTAGTCTGTCGAACGGGGCTTGGGTCGACGGCTTGGAGAGAGAAGAGACAAGGCGGGGGACCGTCGGCCGCGCGTGGTGGTCGTCGAGGGCGGCGCGGTGATTCGTCCGTCGAACGAGAGCTTGGGTCGACACTTGGAGAGAGGAAAGACAGAGCGGGAAGTCTCAGAGGGAGGGGGTGAGGGACCGTCAGTCGGGCGCGGTGGTCGTTGGTTGGCGTGCGGTGTCTGGAGGGCTGGGGGTCGTCGGAGGGAGAGGGAGAAAGAGAGAGAGTCGTGCTTTAGAGAGAAGTGCAGGAAAGAGAAAATATTTGGGGAAGAGAGAAGAAGCTGTGCGTGAAGGTGAAGAGACAGAGAGAGAAAGTGCAGAGGGGAGAGAGAAAATGTGGCGCTGGATTTAAAAAAATTTGACTGGCTATCAACGTTGGGCCCACAACAGACACGTGTCACGCTCCGGAGCAGTCTCCAGTTTGTCACGCTGGCAAACGAGCTGCAGCTAATATTTTCTCCCATTCTCCAGAGTCTTCTTATTGCCTCAAAGTCCCTTGTCAGTGAACGTCTCTGTTCCCGAAGTTTCTGTTCCCGAAGTCTCAGTTCCCCAAGTCTCAGTTCCTCACGTCTCTGTTTCCAAAGTTTCTGTTGCGCAAACGTAAGTCTCCCTTTCTTAAGTCCCTGTTCCTGAAGCATCAGTTCCTTAAGTCTCAGTTCCTTAAGTCTCAGTTCCTCAAGTCCGTGTTTCCTAAGTATACGTGGCTCAAATATAAGTCTCTGTTGCTCAAGTATCTGTTCCCAAAGTCTCCCTTCCTCAAGTCCATGTTCCCGAAGTCTCCCTACCTCAAGTCCCTGTCCCAGGAGTCTCTGTTCCCGAAGGCTCTGTTTCCGAAGTCTCTGTTGCTCAACTATCTGTTCCCAAAGTCTCCCTTCCTCAAGTACCTGTTCCCAAAGTATCAGTTCGTGAAGTCTCTGTCTCTGAAGTCTCCCTTGCTCAAATATAAGTCTCTGTTGCTCAAGTATCTGTTCCCAAAGTTTCCCTTCCTCATGTCTCAATTCCTCAAGTCTCTGTTCCCAAAATCTCCTTTCCTCGAGTGTCGGCTCCCGAAGTCCCTCTTGCTCAAATATAAGTGTCTCTTCCTGAAGTTCCCGTTCCCGAAGTCTCCTTTCCTGAAGTTCCTGTTCCCGAAGTCTCCCTTCCTCAAGGAGAAAATATAGCTGTTCCTGAATCTGTTCCCCCTCCTCCAGTATCTTTGCAAGTATCTGTTCCCGACTCTGTTCCTCAAGTATCTGTTCCCGAAGTCTCCGTGGATGTGCCTGTCCCATCGTCGATGAGGTTTGAGAGAGAGGTGAAATTCCCCAAGGCCAAGGGTTTTGCTTGTTGTCTATATGGACGATCCAGACAGAGAGAGATGTTTTTGCTCTTGTAACTCTTGCCTCTCCCAAGCTATGAAGCACGGACACGCTTTTGAGAGGCCTCCGTATCGTGTCGGAGTGTCCGACACGCTCGGACACTCAACGCTTGTTGGATCTTCCCACACACGGTCAACGCTCCCCGACGCGCTCCGACATGCGATTCCGACACGCACGGCAAAGGGAGAGAGAATCGTTGAAGAAGACGATGGAGGGTGGAGGCGAGGGCGAGGGAGCTGCGGACCGCATCGCCGCTGCGGGACCTCGTGGAGTTCCGGAGCTCAACGTGAAGGTCTCCCAGCTCGCGAAACTCGGTACTTGAGGTGAGAAAGCTCGTCGTACAGGGCGACGCGGCTGCTGGCAGACCGTAGCGGACGACTTCGGCCGAATCAGCCTGATGCGGAAGATCTTGAAGATCCGCTTCAAGGCACGGGCGGAGCTCCCTCAAGGAGGAGGGAGATGGTGCCGATCTGGGGGACGACGGGGCAACAGTGCCTGTAGACGGAGGAGCAGAGAACGAGAGTGTTGAGGTCGGCGATCTCGGAGAAGGTGAGGAGGAGGGCCTCAGGCGAGGCGGCGATCGAGAGAGAGCATGGATGGAGAGGAGGATCGTGCAAGGAGGAGGAGGAGGCGACTAGGGTCTTTGGTTTACCGAGGTAGCTCTTAGTTTTAGGAAGAAGGGCAGAAAAAATTTAAAAAATTGGGGGCGCGGGTCTTGACTTGATTGTTTTTATCTTTTTGGAGGAAGGTAGGTGGTAGTGGGTGATTGTGACAGGTGGTGCTGGGCAAGAGAGGCTGAAATAAATGGGTGGAGCTAAAAAATAATTTCTGAATAATATAATTTCGAGCTCTTTTTTATTTGTAAATTTGAATTATTAATATAAATTTATTTTGAGCTTTTTTAATTATTTATTTATTTATAAATTTGAATCAAATTAATTTGATTAAAATAATTATAAAAAGGAAAATTTATTATATATAAAAATATTAATTTAATAAACAATATGTCTTAACGTGTCAGAATTCCCTATTTTTTAAAAGATAACGTGTCGTGTCTCGTGTCACGTATTTGTCAATGCTACTTAGCTTCCATGCCTCACTCCAATTGAGTTTTATAGAAAGGTTTCTTTAGCCAACCCTTTTTCTTCGAAAGGGTTTTTTTTTTCGATTTTTTAAAAAGGACAAATAAGTTCTAAAAGTATTATTCAAATTAAAGACATTCTTAAAGCATCCCTAATCCAGTTAGGACAACTTGAAATAATTCCTTTTTAAATTTTTCTTTCACCTTCCTATCCTTCTAAGAGAATTCGTTGATCATTCTTTATTAGCTAAAGCAAAATTTTATTTAAACGAAGCTACATTGTGTATTTCAATAATAACTTAATTTGGTTTCTTGCACATTATTTTTCAATAAACTAATAACTTGATAAAATAGTTGTAAGGACCTAGGGCTCGCTGAGTAATATTGTCCGCTTTGGGCCGAGACCCGCACGGCTTTAAAACGCGTTACTCAGGGAAGAGGGATCCTAGCCTTATAAACCATCCCAGGACTCCCCCCTAAGCGATGTGGGACAAGAGACATGTCCACCCCTTCCTTGCGCACGTTCGAGGACCGGAGGCGCGGACGCACCGCCATCCCTCCTCCCCGCGCACCTTCGCCCGGGTCGTCACATTCCTCCCCCCCTTCGGGCACAACGTCCTCGCTGTGGCCCCACACTTGATCGGGAGTCGGCTCACGATACCATTTGTAAGGACCAGGGGCTCGGCGAGTAATATTGTCCGCTTTGGGCCGAGACCCGCACGGCTTTAAAACGCGTTACTCAGGGAAGAGGGATCCCAGCCTTATAAACCATCCCAGGACTCCCCCCTAAGCGATGTGGAACAAGAGACATGTCCACCCCTTCCTTGCGCACGTCCGAGGACCGGAGGCGCGAACGCACCGCCATCCCTCCTCCCCGCGCACCTTCGCCCAGGTCGTCACATTAATAATAATAATATTTATTAATACTAATCATGATTAATACTAAGCAAAGCTTAATCACATAGTATTAAAACACTAATAAACATCATCCAAAACACTAATCAATAATTAAACTAATTAAACTACTATTAAGCAAGATTAACCCCTAACTAAGGGATTAGGAAATCGACCCATGGTTTAGCGATTCCGACGACACGAGCGCGACGGCGGCGGCGAGGACAACGCCCGGGAACTTCCGGCGCGTCGGGACGAGGCGGCCCGGGGACCGGGTCTCGGCCGAGGGCGGCTGTCCACGCGGCGACAAGCGAGGATCGGAGGAACGGCGGGCCGTGGCGGCATGGGGCGGCGGTGGGCGGCCCCGGCAACTCCGAACGGCGGCCAGCAGCTCCGGCGACCAGGCGGTGGCTCCGGCGAAGGGAAAACAGAACTGAGATGGGGCTAGGTGGCTGGGCAGACGGCAAGTGACAGCTGGGCGGAGGACAGAGGTGGCTGGCCGGTGAGCTGCCGTCCGTCGGCCTCAAGCCAAACCGGCTCCGCCCAGCTTCTGTTTTCCTCCCCTCTCTCCTCTGCCCGACGCTGTTGCTGTCTTGTTCCAGTCTGGTCGCGCCGCCGTCGCTGCAACGCCGGCCACCTTGCCGACGCCGGACCACTCAAGGACCGCCGCCGTGAGTCACTATCCTGCTGTTGTCCGTCGCTGCTCTCTCTCTTTCTCCCTTTCGCGTCTGACCAGCCGATTTGTAAGGACCTGGGGCTCGCTGAGTAATATTGTCCGCTTTGGGCCGAGACCCGCACGGCTTTAAAACGCGTTACTCAGGGAAGAGGGATCCCAGCCTTATAAACCATCCCAGGACTCCCCCCTAAGCGATGTGGGACAAGAGACATGTCCACCCCTTCCTTGCGCACGTCCGAGGACCGGAGGCGCGGACGCATCGCCATCCCTCCTCCCCGCGCACCTTCGCCCGGGTCGTCACAATAGTTAATAGTTTATTAAAATAAAAAACCTTGGGGTTATGAGGATGAGGCATTCTACATGAAACCTTGGGATTATGCTTGTTACTTCAAGTTACTTAGATCTATGCCTTATGTCAAACGCCTTAAGTATGATCCTATTTAGAAGACGTGGAACGTATTGAATATCAACAGCTAACCCATAAAATGAAAGGTTTTTAGTATGTCAGAAAATAACTTCCTACAAATATTGTCAACTTACATTAATGAGTTATAACCTATTGATATGATTTTCTGGAGATTCCTTTCAATTTGTGAAAGTACCTGAAAACTATCAAGCATGTCATACTTGAAAAGAGGCTTGGGCTACTTCATCTCTCTCATAGCCAACACTAATTCTCTTTGAGTCACAATTCTTTGCACTCTTGCGAACATGGTAGTGGTTTTGTTATTGACTAACCAGATGAATTGCAGCATAAGTTTGCGCCAGTATACTAATGTGATAAGAAATGCACGTCCCTTGAAACTTGTGGAATTTTTTAAGCATTGCACATCGATCTTCCTTGTCTGGAGTTAAGAAACCTTCATAGCAACCTGCTTCTGCATGCCACCGTGGAGTACGACAATGTCAGAGAGAGATAGAGAGGTTGATTTCTAGGTGCAGATGGTATCAACTAGTCTTAAGCACATACTTCGTGCATATTTTTCAAGATGTATTTTAGCTGGAGCACAAGTTCAAATCTCATCTTTTGTGATTTTTTTCAGTAGTGAAATTTTTAAAGCAACACAATATAGTAAAGGAGTTGACGTGAATTTTTTTTATTTGGTCTATCATAATATAACTTTTAGATTTTTGCCATGTTTTTTTATAGAACGTGTAAGTTAAAAGCCACATTTGAAACTAAACTTCTCCACCTCCAACCCTTCTAAAAAAGGTGGGAAATCGAACTCCTCATTCCATGTGAAGGATGGTCACTAAGACAACTCTCAATGATTAGTTGATGTAAATAGACATATTAATATATTGACTACTTTGTTATGTTTTTTGTTGTATATTAACTAACTTCCCTTCTATTTCTATAGTAATTAAATCAATCGATTGATCAATATCTCTCTCTCGTTTCATATCACTATAGAATACTTGTTAAGCAATTTAATTTTGCTTGCAGAGATATGGGATGCTTTGCATGCTGCAGCACGCAAATCTATCGGATTCCCATGTTAACGCGTTCTAGCTTTGTCGAAAGTAAACAAAGTGTGGAAAAGCAAAAATAAAGCAGCAGGTAATGGCCTTCCAGATCACCAGAAAAGGACGTTAAGGCAGACTTGAATATCACCTTTTCGTTGTCTTTCCCGTGATATACGCAAAAATTAAAAAGAAAAACTCTAAGAGAAAACCTTGTCATGAAATGGTCTTAATTAGACTGAGCCATGGTTCTAGATACCTTTTTTCATTTTAAAAAAAAAAATTTCATCGACGTTAAAGTCACGTTCACAGATGAGCCAAAAAGAAATGAAATGAAATCATCCTTTAATTTCAGTTCAATAATTGATGTCTTTTGTTCGCAATCAAAGGGGAAAAGGCCTCTCAACTCGAATTACCCAAAAATATATTCCTTGGCAAGAAATGTCTTAATCAAGCCTCTTTTTTTTTTTTTTTTTTGTGTTGAAAATGTGAGACAAAAATGTAGAAAATTGACATGATCTCTCGTCAGCATTCGAGTTCCAATTGCATATGGTTCTGAAAATTTTCATACGAATTCTCCCACTTTTGTTTCGAGGCCTTCCCTCGAGTTTGTTGAACCTTAAAATTAAGCATGGCCCAAAGTTGATTAAATTACCAGATTTATTGAACTCGAAATTCCTACAGAAGTGGTTGTCGCATCATACTGTTAGATGAGAGAGTTGGACTGAATTTCGAGCTTGTGTAGTAGAAGAGGAATTAGCGACGACAAGATCCACAAGTCACTGCCAGAGCCATGACGCCAAAGATCCAATCCCTCGACAACAATTCTCAAGTTCATCATCATCACGGGCCTTTCGGGTTGATATTGGGAAGCCGGCACTGAAGTCACAGCTCGAGTGGATGATATTTACGTATTTTGATCTTAAATGTCCAACATCAACTTTACAAACTGAATAAACAGAGGACTAAGCTAGGGTGAGTTCATGATGGAAAAAAAAAGGCACACGTTGTAAAAACAAGTAACTGCCTTTGGTAGTTACTTTTGCATATTATGGGCTGGGTTAGCCCAACATGGGCGGACCAGCCATAAAACCCATCAATTCCAAATGACTTCTACAATTTACTTTTTGTTTGGTTCAAATATTGTGTTGCATGCACTTTGACTATATTTAAACTTAAGCACTTGAAACTTTCAACATATAAATGTTGACACATAGAATACTTATATTAATTTTTAACAAGGAAAAATAAAAACAAATAGCCCGTAAAAGTAAACGGTAAAGTTCAAATTGTATCTCTACTAATATGTAGAGGTTTAGCCGGGACAAAAACAAAAAATTGATGAAGCCGGTCATTAACAAATTAAATGCTTGTGTTCTTATGATTTTGAGGTGTTGGAATCGGTGCATATTTGAATCTGCTGGAACATCTTGTGATACACAAGAATTTTGTGCGGACGAGCCATAATGGTGTTATATCAGCTGGGCAGACGGTGATCAATTTGAAGGCCGCTAGTGCAACCAAACCTTGGACTCTCCTCTCAATTCTCATCATGTTATTTATTATAATTCTTCTCTAAATCGTGTGCAAGGAAATGGAGAAAAAGAACATAGAGCGCACGTAACACTAGTTGAGAAAATATCTTGTTATTTTTTGTGTTTGAGGCTTCTATGATCCCTTGAAGGCTCGATCCACAATGGTATTTACATGCGTTTTATCCTAATACTATAGAGAGAGAGAGAGAGAGAGAGAGCTATTACTGGCGGCAAGGGACTTTTGATTAATTGGGCTTTAACTTGAGGTGCAAAATACGAAAAAATGTTCAAATAGTTTTAAATCTTTGTACGGATGCCGATTCCGTATTAAACTATTCAATTATGCCAATCTAAGTTCTAAACTGTTTCATAAAATTTCAGTAAAGTTCTTCCGGCCAATTTTTGCTGGAAATTTCAATACTAATTGGATAATTTTCTCATTGTTCAAATATATTTTAGCTAGAGCACAAGTTCAAGACTTTTCTTACGTGCATTTTGAGCGGTGAAACTTCCAAAGGGACAGAAGTTGGTGAAAGAGCTGACTTGAATTAGCATGTCAATATCTTAATGGCTCGACCCTAATGTTTTCTGTTGTATATTAACTTCCTTTCAATCTCTGTAGGAATCTCCCTCTCTTTCTCATATTTGACATCACCATGGTTGACTTGTTAAGCACTTTAATTCTGCTTTCAGAGATATGGGATGCTTTGCATGCAGCAGCAGAAGCAGATCTAATCATCCAACGCCTGCCCATGCATTTGTGGATGGTGCTGGCGTGATTGTTCAGAGAGCTGACTTGACAATATGCCGTGATGAAAGAGGTGCTATACCCATCTATTCTCCCGGTCCCCCACCCGCTTCTCACCCACTACCACCTAGAAATCTTTTCCATATCTATTGTCCTGTCCAGCATCTAATCCATGCGATGTTGATTGTTGCAGGTGCTAAGTACGAATTGCCCAAGTAAGTTTTGAGTGAGCCAACCAATTTGATTGATGATAATTGACAAAGGAGGTGGGGCGGATTTTGCTCAGCTTCGTGTGTACATCCCGTGATTGATATTGATAATTTGGTAAAAAAAATTGCATCAAAGTGGAGGGCATTCAAGCATTTTAATGATGCATGCTTAAATACAAATGTTACGTAACTTTTGCCCCACGAGATGTATAACTTCCACAATTTCAAATGATTTTTTTCATTAGTACTTAAACCTTGTTGAGAAATGCAAGAAGAAATCAATTCGGGTCATTGTTACAGTGAAAAATCATGACATCCTTCGTTGCTAGACCATTGTCTTCTCTAATTTGTTTTTGCTTGTCAGGCAGATTGATACTATTTATCCGTTATGCGGAGTTGCTGATGGCCTCTATATTTCCAATGCTCCTAATTCACCTTGTAACTGATTACAGTTTCGGATGTCGTTTGAAATTAGAAAATCAACCCCTGGATAGACTAGGGATGATATAGATTGTCCGATGCACAATGAGGAAAATGTGTTAAATTGTGCACACACTAGTGTAAAGTTTGAATTTAGCATGACTTGTAGATTCATTCAGGGCCTTTAATACCAAATCTGCCCATTTTGTTTCTCTTGATTAACGTCACACACAGAGTGGAGATACCTATTGGGCAAAACAAACTGGTCAAGGAATAGAAACAGATTGCTGATGGCAAGTAGCACAATAGCACGAAGTTGTAGGTTCGTAGTAGTTCTTCCAAACGATTAATCATGATGTTGGGGATTACGGTCATGGAATACGATTCTATGACATTCTTTTGATAGCCTACAATGCCAGCGTTTGGCCCCTCAAATCTCAAGTCAAAAATCGTCGTCACACTACTAGCCGCGATTCCCATCCTTCTATTGTTCGCTCTTATCCCCCCCAAATGAAAAAATTCCCTTTCAACTGAAAGAAAATTCCCCTTCAAGGCTTTGGAGATCCATTAGACATGGGTTTACATTTTCATGTATTGCTTGTTTTTGGTAATCATATCATCAACCACATCTTGCCATGAATGAATTCCCCTACGTTTTAGGGAATGGTCGGCATACAAAATTGATATTACGAGGAAGGCACAATAATTAGAGGTCCGCCTTACCATATTCTGATAAAAATGCAATAAAGAAAGAAATTATGAATTTGATAGGATCGACGGCATTTGTCACGCCCCGAACCCCGAGCACGCGACAACCCCTTACCATGGTCAATTGAAAGCAACGTCCCATGACTCGTCGACGACCATTCATTTTAATCTTTCATTATGCGCAAGCGGAAGACGAACCATCCCCAGTCCAAACAGACAATCAAACAATCAAACAGGGATAGAGGGATGAACAGCAGAAACCTCGACTACTCATTTATACAATTACTAGATTAACCAACGGAGAATCGCTTTCCAATTTACAAGCCCTACAAAAGGGGCTGATCCAACCTCTAAGCCAAATCAAAAAGGAATTAGGCTAGGCTAATCCAGCTATACACAATGAACCCTCGAGTTCAGCACCACGGTCACTCGGACCCATCGGACTTGGCTCCGTCAGGTTGATCACTAGTGGAGTGGGGGCAGGATTTTCCACTGCGAGTGCGCCATTCTAAAGACCTGAAAAATGTTAACCAATACGGGTTGAGATAAAATCTTAGCGAGTTCTTCCCCTAAGCCCTGGTTAGTACACCAACTCAACCTGGGGTATCTCTCCAGAACCACCCCTCACTCAACCCAACCACAAACAACCAGCAATCAGCAATAAAATAACAGGCAGGGTCAATCAACAATCATAAGCTGATTTGCATGCAACCTTGCCCGGTATGCCATACCATGTATGTTATATATAGGCACAATACACGCAATGCACATGGCCGTTAGATGATGCAGTTCACCAATCACATGCGAGTCGCGTCACAAGCGATCTCACATGGCCATTGCCACACCCTGCACGTTATTAATTCATGCGTGCGTGCCATAAATAATGATGTGATCACCTTATGCATAATCGAACTGATGATGCAATGTTTCTCGTACACTCTAGTATCCACACGTGTTCCATTAGGCCGAGGTGAAACAGCGCTACGGCGCCCTTCCTCCGTAGAGGCGCAACCGTGCCATTCCATGCCCAAAAGACATCAAGGGATACTCTCCCAAGACGGCATGTCCAAAGAATGTCAAGGGATACTCTCCCGAGACTACATGCCCACAGAACGTCAAGGGATACTCTCCCGAGACCGCATGCCCACAAAAGTCAAGGGATACTCTCCCGAGACCGCATGCCCACAAAACGCTAAGGGATACTCTCCCGAGACCACATGCCCACAAAACACCAAGGGATCCTCTTCCGAGATGACGGGTTCAACTTAGTGATCATGCAAGCATGCCATCAGAACCCACTTATTATCTGTGAGCATTAGCCAATACACACATGCTTGTGTATAAAACCTCAAATCCTTCCTCAAAAAGGCGGTCCATTTCCGGTGTCCCTCGGACAAACTATCTTTTTCCCATTTTTATGAAAATCATACAATTCATGCGGATGCTCATACAATTACACATTCAATTCACTCCATAAAATCAATACACATGAAATTACACAATTTAATTTTCGGATGAACAGTAATTTCAGAATTTAATAATTAAATAATTAAATTCAGAAATTAAAAATAATTAAATAAATAAATTCCGAAAATTAAATAATTAAATGCAGAAATTAATTTAATCAATAAATTAAACAATTAATCACATTAATTAAGCAATTAAGGAAAAACATGATTAATTTGCACAAAACACACAATTAGGCATAATTAAGCACAATTAAGCATAAATAAGCAAGATTAAGCTAAGCTAATCTTAATCCACTATCTAACCACCTATCTTAGGGCTAATACACTTAATAAAACACCTTAATCATCCCTTAGCACTAATTAATCCAATCCTAAGCTAGTTTAGGCACTAAATAGGGTTTAGAAGCTAAACTCACCCGTTAAGCGGGCCGGCGACACGGACGCGGTGTTGGCGATGAACCCGACACCCTGGGACTTCTCTCACGACACTCCAAGGCGGTCCCGAGCTGAACACGGTAGCAAGAAGCTCGATTCCCACCGAACTTCGAAAACAAAGACTTTGCGGGGAGGAGGATAAGGGCTGATCGAAGCAAAACGGCTTGGCCGGAGCTCCGGCGAGCGGCGGGCAGACAACCGGCGGCACCCGAGGGTTGAAGGGGAGTTGTGGGTGGCTGGTGTGGGCGGTGGTTAGGTCGAAAATGGAGGAAAACAGGTTAAAAGGCGAAACTGTGCAGTTCCGCGTGAACAGTAGGTGGTCGGCGAGCGGCCGGATTCCGGCGGACGTACGGATCGGCCGGCGACTCCTTTCGCCGATTGGCAGATGTGAACAGTACGGAATTTCTGTGCTGAACATTTTGATAGGTGGCACGGCCCGAGATTCCACCGAGAAGGCAATGAAAAACTCAAAATTCGGTGAGAGGTCAGAAGCTGAAAATTGCAGAAAGAAGGGAAACAAGGGAAGAGAGGGGCTGCGATTTTTGGAGAAGATGAAGGGGAGAGAGAGTGAGATGAGAGCTGGTCTTCAAGCCTCATTAATGCCATTAAATGGCTTGCTTCAACCCCCAACCAAATGACATCATCTTCTCTCTCTTCCTTTGACTTTTCTTCAAAATATCCAAGGGCATTTTGGTCATTTCCACCTTGCACATTTCCCAATCTGCCCTTGGGCTGAAAATGAAAGGCGGGCCTAGGAAACGGGCTGGGAAATGGGTAGGAACGGGCTCGGGAATTGATTGAGCTCGAATCGGCTCAAGTTTAGACAACGGGCTCAGGAGGGTAAATGATTGGTTTGGCCCAACGGGCTCGCTTGCTTGTCTCGATCTTCCACGATAGCTGTCCCACCTTGTGCGTGAGGCCCACACTGTTCTTACTCGGCCCACGTCCTCGTAGGCTCGTTTCCTTGGTCCGAAAATCCGTTTCTCAAAAACTCGGCTCAACCGACACTGTCGACTGTTAAGGAAGCATTGTCCAAAAGTCCGTCCCGAACGTTCCTGAAAATTCGAAGTCCAATCTTGGATTCTCATGCCTTGTCAATTTTGCCCAAATGTCATTTTGGTATAATTCGAGGCGACGGCGGCTTTGATAATTCACGCGTAACCGACTTGTGCCAAACCACGTTCAAGACTTCTCGACACATGGACGTCCTTGACGACATGAAATTGCGAAGGATAGATTCTTATTTCAAAGTACACGATTATCAAGGATTGACATAGGGTCGTTCGCGAGTTCGATAACAGTAGACGGAATCACCTGTTGTCCCATTATTTATGTTCGCGAATCGACTTCTATTCGTCCCTGAAATCGGCCTGCATGACTACAGGATCGTCCTTACACAAGTCTCACGGTCGAGTCATTTTCCTAGGTCAAGTTCTTTAGTCGCACGAGTTCTGTCCTCAATAGCCTTTCCCCTCAAAGTCAGTATTTCAGGAGTGATCACTTTTGAGTGAGATCAACCAGCAATGCACTGGCAAAATTAACATTCAGTCCTCCTTCAAAGGGCTCAAATTTCAGGACGTCACAGCATTGGCATTGTTTTTGCTGACATACCACAAGTGAAAATATTTTTCTAGAGAAAAAGTGAAGATATAATTCAAAAGTCAATTGGTTCTATATAAGAATTGACTCCTAAAATTTTCTTCTATTAACTATATTCAATGTATAAATTAAACGTGAAAAAGCTGTTAATATTAAATTCACCAATGTAAGCCACTAAGATCAATACTAAGCAAATTCTACGTGCATATGTTATAAGAGGTAGAAATTATGCTGTTGACATTTCCTTGTCTGTCCTCAGCTGCAAAAAAAAAAAAAAGAATCTCATCAATTGGATTTTAGATTTTAGCCTTTAAAAGAATTTGGACAATTATATGGATTCTAACCAAAAATTTTTTTTTTACAGATACGAAAAAAAAGTATATGCCTTTCTAGTTGGTGAAAACATTGTTGGAAACACTACGAAATTCATAATAAGAATAAAAACATGCGATGCAATATAAGATAAAGTATACAACTAAAATGTTAACAAATATTGTGATCGATTGACCAGCACTTGGTCGACCTGACATGCGTGGTGAGTCAACTACAAGGAAGGAAACACACCTAATTATGACGAACAGTAATAACCAATAAGAAGAAATTTAGGGAAGCTGAAAAATTGTTGAAATTGTTATTTACTTATCAGTGGGATAAGATTGAACGAGAGACGATCAATGGAGAGGAATTTATGCCAAATATCGTCTTTTTTCCCCTCTTTCTTCCCGGCCCTTCCTTTGCTTGCACATGTCGACTCTCTATTCAAACATACCATCATTTTCTAAATTTGGGTAGTTGAGGATTGTTTGTGAGCAATCGTCTGGTACTTTCCAAATGAATCCATTAGGGAAACTTCACGATGATCTGCATTTCATTAATGCCAACTTTGGGAGATTCTCTAGTTCATCCAGGCCATTAACTACTAGAAGCTCTTCGCATTCTCTAATTTTCAAGGACTTCAGCTTTTTCAAATACGATAGACCACCTAGACTTTCAATCTTAGGGCACTTGTGTATATTTAATTGCTCCAATGACTCCATTGAGAGAAGCCCTTGGATGGCAATTAGATTTGGGCACTGAATAGCCTCAACAGCTTCAACCTCTTCAAACTCGAAAGACCGACAAATTTGCCTAGGAGTTCTAACCCTTCCACGTTGAATTCGATCAACTATTCAAGCCCATCAAGTTGAACCTCCTTTCAATGGCATTGATAAATGCGCAAACGAGTCAAGTTTCTCAAGTTGCAACCACATGACAAACTAGTCATTGATTGATGATATTCCAATGATAATGTTGACAAAGACGAAGGAAGGAACACAAGGGATTGTTGGCATGGACCATCTTGGAAGAATAAAGGACAACAGTTCTCATCATGACCACCATAGCTCAAATCTGCCAATTGAGTTGGGTTAGACAAATCTGAGACACACCGCAGCAAACTTGATCCGAAGCTTAGACTTACCAAACTTCTAGGAAGATGAGGCAATACTTCAAGTTTGGCACAATGCCATAAACTCAATTTCTCTAGACAAGAAAGTACTTGGATCATCTAGGGAACATTTTTAATTGGCGTAAATTGAAAGTGAAGGACTCTCAAAAGCGATAATTTCCGAATGCCCTTAGGAATTTGCCACTTCATAAATGGGCAATTCTTGACATGTAGCTCTTCCGACTCTTTTAGTGCAACAATGCTCCATGATAGCTCCCTTATTGAAGAATATGAAATGTTGATGACTTTTTATTTACTTAGGTCTCCAATAGATTCGGGTATCCATAGACATTGTGTCCTTGAGACATCCAACTCCCAATTGAGACAGGAAGTTCCTTTATGTTAGTTCTCGATAAAAGGAGACAATAGATTCCCAATAGAATTGGGTAGTTCATCGATTATTGTACCTTGCAGTTTAAGTACTAACAAGCGCTTTGGTTACCAATGGAGTCAGGTAATCTTGTGATGGCCGTATAAGAAAGATCCAACTCTACTAGTGATGCCAATCTCACAAATGATTCAGTCAGCTTCCTCAACTGTGTAAGATGTCCACAACATTCCAAATTAAAGTAAATCAAGCACTTGAGCTTGTCGAAGGAATCATCGATCTTCTTCAATCTTGCGCAATTCATAAGGATCAATTTCTCTAAACTCAAATAATCAGAGAAGTTTGGAGTACTGGTCATGTAATAGCAATGTGAAAGATCTAGAACTTTCAGCTTTTTGGCAAATTGTTACAAAAGCTAAAAGAGAGTAAAGGAAAATTCCATGATAAGGAGGCAATAAATGGTTGTTTTGGAGCTGAGTTGTAATTGGATTTACTCGTTTTCCTCATTTGGACGACATAGACCCATTCATTTGCACACTAACACCTATCAAACATATATTCACCTGTTTTTTACTCCAACTTCTTCCTGAGGATATGCAATTAATTCTAAATGGCCCTTATTACAAGACTAGCTCAGTTTTACTTTTGAATGGCCTTGATTACTCCATTCATGACCAAATTTATTTACAATGGGTTATGCCTATATAGTTATGGTATTGCCAATTGGAGTTCCCAAAAAAAAATTTAAAAAAATTTTGACCTAAGATATTCAATTGAGATCCAAATAATCTAATAGGGACAGATCATCTCTTGATTTGACTCCATCAAGCCCAATCCTCCATGATAAGACCACAAGATAGGTCAAGAACTACAAGATTGCTTGGATGGAAATTAAATGGCCAAGAGATCAATAAGACAACAATTCCAGGACATATATCTTAACCGTGAAAGCTAATTCTTAAAGTCTCATGTATCCGCTACCTAATTTGAGGAACCTTACGTTTTGTAGCCTCGAAAACTCTTCGTTGGTATAGATTTCTGGTTCATTTATGGGTAAGTAGATTGCTTCAATGGCCTCCTTTCTCTTCCATTCAATGGTAAAGTAGCATTAGTGTAAATGAAAAATATCTCTCTCTCTCTCTCTCTCTCTCTCTCTCTCTCTCTCTCTCTCTCTCTCTCTCTCTCTCTCTCTCTCTCTCTCTCTCTGTATGTATGTATGTATGTATGTATATGTATATGTATATAAAAAAAGGCTCCTGATTAATAAATGAATTATTGAGAGAGGTATAGAATTCAATGGTCGAACATATTGTCTCACCTCTTTTGTTCTTATGGTATCAATGGTGGTTTCAAGAACCCACAACCTGCTATGCTTTCTTGGATCTATACCCTCATGGACAATTGTCCTCCCGAGATCTCTCAATTGGTTAGGCATCCAAAATGTGTTGTAATGAATTATCTTTATCAAGGACATGCAGATAAGCACTTGAGTTGAATAATCCGAGGAAAATTTACTCTCTTTCCACATGTAGAATGCATTCGTCGTGTCTTCATCAACAAAGAGACATGCAATGCCAAGAAAGATCCGTTTTTGCTCAAGACTCAAGGCATTGTAGCTAATCTTCAACTTGTCCCGGACCTTCTCATGAGGTATTTCCCTCAGATTATCCAATACATCTATCCATGGCACCTTGTTCCGGTGACAAAGTAATGAACCTATAACTTCAAGAGCCAAGGGAAGTCATCCGATTGTCGAAACTACTTGTCTCGAAAGACTAACAAAATCATCTAGAGGAACATATCTTCCGAAAGCATGTAAACTAAAAAGCTCAAGTGATTGAACGGGATCCAACGACTTCATTTCATACTCTAAAGTTTGGTTGGGTACTACTACAAGGCTTTTATTCCTAGTTGTTATAATAACTCTACTTCCAAACGAAATGTGCTTGATGGGTAGTTTCTCAAGTTGTTCCTCCTAATCCATGTCGTTGTTCTAGACTTTTATGTTAGAAAGTTGTTTTGTAATGACCTTGATCCCATTGTCAACATCATTAATTACGTCGCAAAAGCCCGAATCAAACATATTGTGTAATAATCGTTTCTGTAAAGTTTCAAGGCAGAACCTATGAGACATTTCCCGGACATCTTGCAAGAAGCAACAATAAGTGAAGAGGGAATTTAGTTTGTTGAACACAACCTTAGCGAAAGTTGTTTTGCCAATTCCTCCCATACCATGGATTAGCAAAAAGAGTTTGCCCCCAAAGTCCATGTCTAGCAACTTCAAAACATCTTCCACTAAATCGATCATCCATACCGATTTAATGAATTTCCATTGCCTGCCATGTTAGATAATCATCTAAGGGTCTGTGTGTTTCAACAAAAATAACTTAACTTCAGAGGAACTAAATTAATTTCTGATTTTTGTTTGTGCTGAATATAAATTGAAAAAATTGATTCTATGGTTTTTGATAATAAGTAAATTCACTACTTGTAGCTTGTATCTTTAGAAATGACATGTAAGGACTAACAAATTGGATTATTTCGTAATCCATCAAAACAACAAGAATTACAAAGAAATTATGATATCATATTTGTAAAATATTTTATATGATGGTGTTTTTTGGGAATGTAGAAGAGCATGAGCAATAACGAAGTATAATCAGAGATTGGTAGACAAAATTTATGAAAAAGAAACAGATGGGACTTATCGACAAGAAAAAAGAAATTGATGAGAGATGGAGAATGGACATAGCGATAACTATTCTTCTCACTTGGCCCTCAACAAAAAAATCAGGGAAAATAATTTCTTCTTACCAAAAGAGGAAATGGTTTTCCAATCTAATTATGTTATTTTAAGAGTGTTGAAAATATTCAGAATGGTTTTTCATCAAACAAACTTACTCTAAGTTGAGATAGTTAAAGGTAACCACAAGACACTCAACCAATGATCGCAAGCAATATGATTAGTTCCGCTACGGACGTCAACGGCCCACTTCAGTTTGAGTCCCACTGATAAAACACCCGACCCTGACATGTCACTCAGCCACCACAGCCTTCCCCCTGCTGCCACCCGCCACCATGGTCTCCGACCAGTCGCCCTAGACCCAAGCATCAGCGTCGTGCTCCTTTTCCTTACCGATTCCCTCTCTGTCTCGCACGCACACCTCCGTGCCTGGTTGCCATGGGCGCGATGGCCAAGGCGACCTGTAGATCAAGGTTGCTCATGCCATCGCGCTTCTCCGCTGAAGCTGAGGATTCTCTCACTCGGTGGCTCTCATTGTTGAACACCACCCTTGGCCTGCCGTCGGGGATTATGGGCACGGTGTTGGAAATCCCGGAACCTTTGAGAACCTCCGGTCGCCGATTCACTGTCACCATCTGGTGACAATCGGCTCTCTGTATCTGGGGCAGCGCAACATCGGGACTAGGTGGAAGAAGGACCAGACGCGCTCGGGGACGCGGGGTGGCAAGAGGAGTAAGCGGTTGAGGCGTGGAGGAATTCAGCGCCAGCGTCGTTACAAGAGATGAAGAAATGGCCAGGGACCTCGGTGGAGAGGAAATCTCTCGGAAAGGAGAGAATGTAATTTTCAAGGAATCCACGATTTACGATCACAAAGATATATGAAGATCTATCAACGAAGGAATTAGAGGAAAAACACAAAATAAAATAAAAATGAAGGAATTATCAAGAAGAAATAGAATTTTGCCTGAATACTTCACCCGGTTCCTGCTTTATTTGGTTTGATGAATGACATGGTTGATTCTATTACCAAAAATAGTTCTCAAAAACATATGATATCCAGTCAATTTCAAACCGCCTAAACGGGAACTTATCCAAGAGTGGGTACATAACGAAAGTCCAAAACAAAAGTTATGGAGTAGTTTAAGACATCTAAGTACCCTTGCTTTTTCAATTCCCATCCTTTGATTTTGACAACACTTTCGAGGGCATCCTCCCACTTTAACCTCATCTGGCGGCCAAACTTCTTCTCATGCTCCTCCAAAGTGCTGATGTACTGTTGAAATATACGCTTAACATCGCAAGGTTTCATGTTGTAGAAAATTGGCATAATCTCCTTCATGGATGGTTTGGATTTCGTGCACTCAACCATGTGTGCGAGCTCGTTAAAGCACCATGGACATGAAGCATAACCTTTAGAAAAGATGGGTACATAGATCTTCGACTTTTTGATGGCTATTAGTAGCTCATCATTTATTTCTTTACTAACGTGGAGCTCTTCATCGTCAAAGAAAACGCGGATGTTCGCCTCTAGCATATCATTGTAAAGGTAATCCACGAATCCTTAACAAGTGTCTAGCCCTCTAAAACTCAAGAAGACATCATAGTCGCCGATGACTACCGCCATTCGTTCCGGCCTTCATGCTCTTTCCCTTGTCCATTCTCACGAGTATTTTTGCGTCAAGAGTTCCCCCTCTGAAACGAACCTGATCAATGAGAGTCTCGCTCACTTTGACTAACGGATGGTTCGAAATTCCAATGGTGGATGTCACCAGGCTAATGGATTAAGCCTTACTAATGGATTTAGAGAGAGAGAGATGTTTTTTTCTTGTAACTCTTGCCTCTCCTCAAGCCTCACTCCACTTTGAGTTTTATAGAAAGGTTTCTTTATCAGGCCCTTTTTTTGGAAAGATTTTTTTTGGTTCCTCGTCAAGAAGCAGGTGCCTTTTGGCTCCATTGGGGACCGCCTAGTCTGTCCAAAAGAAATACTATTGGCGGACTGATATGTCTGCATTCTTTATTTTAACATGTCAATACCCGTCAAATCCAATCCTCAATTTGACACAGTATCTTTATCGAGCTCTGTACTTGACTCTACTCTCTATATATTTTACATTTAGGGATGTCGAGATCTGCAAAAGGCTTAAAGCAGTTTAAAGATCTATTCAGGTCCGAGGTTCTCAAAGTATTTCTCGAATTGATGACATTCTCAAAGCATCTTTCCAGACCATGTTGCCAAGCGGATGCAAACGGAGTATCAGCATACACAGACAAAATCAGATTGCAAATACACGTGGCCCCAACAAGGGCGACGCTGTCCTCGAAATCCAAGAAGATGCCCAATGAACGACAAAAGTGGAAAGTCGATGGGCCCAATGCAAATAGTTTTGCTCTTTTTTTTTTTTTTACGTAGTTGCTTTTATATTGGCATTAAAAGTTCATTTTTCAAGATATCTTCGCACTTACATTTGTTAGAGATATCAATTATCACCGATTAATTGTATCAATCTTCCATAATTGATTATATCTTCCCTAATTGATTCTAATTTATTTTATTTGATATTACAATATTTTATTACTTTAGATAGTTGTCTAGAATAGTCTATAAATAAGCTCTTATATCATCATCTTTATACACTAAAATACATAGAAATTCTATTTTCTGCTTTATTCTACCTTGGTATCAAAGCCAAGTTTTGTTTGAAGAAGGGGCACGGTGTTATAGCAACAATGTGTTGTTGCAGCTATGCTTGTATCCATTGCTACTCGAACCATAGTCCTTGATTGCTGCCAAGAAAATTCCGTTGCTTATTTCAAAAATCAAATGCCGCCATCAGAATCATCTACCTCAAATGAGTCAGACCCCGAAAATTCATCACCAACAAGCTCGGGAAGTCTCCGCACGTGCCACCACGCACCACCAGGTCATGGGTCCACCGGTGCCATCGACTGTAAGTGATATTTGTGAAGTCAATACTTGGCAATTTCACCACTAAACCAACACAAAATAGGTTCTACATCACCCGGCGAGTCCAAAACAACAATGAACGTTGCTGGAAACCCTTCTACGCGCCCTCATGCGCCACCAATACCTTCTGTGCATGAGATCCACGCGCCACGTGCCTCGCACGTGATCCACTACGTCCCCGAGCAAGTGACATCATCTACTGATGTCATCCTCCATGTCATTGATATGTCAGCACCATGTTGTCTGCCACATCAGCATATCACCAATGTTCATGACTGATGTTGACCTCCGTTGACCGGCGTTGATTTTCGTTGAATGGCATTGACTCAACCGAATCTTGGGATTTTTTGACTAGTTCGTCCTATTTCCGACCGGTTCTTGGGATTTTCTCACTGGTTCGGCCCATTTCCAACCGGTTCTCCGTGTTTTCCAACTGGTTTGGCCCGATTCCAATCAATTCTCAAGGTTTTCCGACCAGTTCGGCTCGATTCTGACAGGTTGTCAAGGTTTTCTAACCGGTTCTTGGGGTTTTCTAACCAGTTATTGGATTTGTTTTTATTGGTTAGACCTATTTTCGATCAGTTATTGAGGTTTTCTAACACGCTCGTCCCGTTTCTAGCTGTCTATTGGCATTTCCAGATTGGTTCCTGAGATAATTCGACGTCCTCAATATTGTCCTGCCTTTTTTCTACATATAAGCTCTGCAAGCATTGGTTTTCTTCAAATTCATTATAGAATTTGCTGGGTTTACTATTATATGCATTTCATGGATAAATTAGAATTCACAGTGTCCATCAGACCATCTTGAATGGATCAAATTATATATTATGGGCTCAAGAAATATCAAATTTTTTGAGGGTACGTAAGCTTTAGCATTATGTCAATGGAATTATTTGCGAAGATGAAGATAAATTTGCTAAATGTTTAGAGGAGTGGGAAAGCAAAAATCATCAAATACTCACATAGTTTCGAAACACTTCAATTCCATTTATCAAACTTCAGTCAGTCGCCTAAATATAGCAAAGGAAACCTAGAATCTTCTTGTTAGTCGTTATTCCACATTAGACATTGCTCATCAATATCAACTGTTAGGGAACTTACATCACATGCATCAGGAGACAGGTCAGTCTATTAACAACTTTCTCTCTTCTATGCATGCTATATGGGATTAACTAGTTTTATCTAAACCAAAATGGGATTCAACTATTGATGTTCGTAAGTTTGTTGAATATCATGATTGTATGCATATTATGCAATTTCTTATGGCTCTTAATGATGATTATGAACCTGTGTGAGCCTCACTTCAGCATCAGGATCCTTGACCTCATCTTGAGGTAGTTGTTTCAAAATTATTGACTAAGGAAACTCGACTCGCAACTTTAAAGGTGCAATGTGCTACTCCATTAGTCTCCACTTCTACAGATGCAATACTTGCTACTTCTAGTTCCTCCTTATTACACAAGCCTTACTGAACCACTGTCGCCAACCCGATCATCATGCATCAAATTGTTATCACCTACAATCTAAGCAACCTGTAGGAACAAACAACTGATCTCAGTTCAGAGGTTCGCCTGCACGCCACCCATCCAATACTACTGCTGCTATAGAGGATTCTCCTAACAAATTCATCTATCACGCTATCATTAGATGATCTTCAATCCATAGTCCGTTCCATTATCCAAGAAATTAGTAGTCCTAGCCCTTTTGCTCTGTTAATTACCCCAAGTACTCCTGATTCATGCTTCTTTGATTCTGCCTATTGTAATCACATGACCTCCAATTCCAATTTATTCAAGTCAAAATCTTACACTTCACAAACACCTGTTATTCACATAACTGATAACTCTCAGATGATAGTTCATCATACAAGAAACATTTCAATGTCCAAATTGTCCTTGCCTGATATATTTATGGTTCTCAAACTCTCATTAAACTTGATATATGTGGGTTGGTTATGTGAGCTTGGTTTTGACATTAATTTCTCTTCGAATGTTGTCGTATGCAAGATCCACGGATGGGATAGACAATTGGGATAGGTTGTAAAGTGGGACGTTTGTCTGAGCTTGTTTTGTTAAAGCTTGCCAACTCCTTCACTAGTTGTGCAGCCACAACATCGTCAAAAACTGGGCATTTTTGTTTGGGTCATCTTTCCTTTTCTAGATTAAGTCCTTTGCTTTTAAGTGGTCATCTAGATTCTATTGAAATAAAATTTTTGATTGTCTGCCTTATAAGTTGGGAAAACATCATGCTTTATTGTTCAATATCAATGAATCTATCTCTTATGCTCCATTTGATTTAATTCATTCAGATATTTGGGGACCATCTCCTACTCCCACTGTAGGAGGATCTCATTATTTTGTGATTTTTGTTGATGATTATTCTCGTTATTATCTTATAAAAAATTGATTTGAACTTACTCATATCTATGGTAATTTTGTTGCGATGATCAAAACTCAGTTTTCTCAAGATAACAAGGTTTTTCGTACTGATAATGCCGTGGAATATAAGGAGAGAGAGTTCCTTAAAATTCTTTCCCAAAACCGTACTATTATTCATCGTTCTGGTCCAGGAACCTCCCAATAAAATGATCGAGTAGAGTGTAAACATAGGTATATCTTAGATATTGTACCTACCCTTCTAATCTCAATAGCTTCTCCAGAACAGTTTTGGGAAGAGGCTTGTCATGCTACTGTATACACTATCAATCGTATTTCGTCATTTACTATAGGTAACATTTCTCCTTACGAGCGCTTGTATGATAGTCTTCCTAACTATAGTCTGCTTCGAGTCTTTGGTAGTGCATGTTTTGTGCATCTTCTCCCAAACGAGCGCATGAAGTTAGAACCTCATACTGATTTGTATTGTTTCCTGGGATATGGCATTGGGCATAAAGGGTATAGGTGTTGGGATCCTGTCTCCTATCGACTTTGTGCGTCTTGTCATGTTATCTTCTTGGAACATAAGTTGTTCTCATCTTTATGTCCTTTTGCATCCTCTCCCACTGTTCCAAATGTTCGCTTCTTCACTAATCCTTCTGTCGATTTGTTTCCTGAAGGTGACACTTGTATCTTTCTCTATGGAATTGTCCTTTCATAATCTTAATGTAGGTACCTTTGGAAATTCCACTTCAGTAACTCTTGACATGTTTGGGCCATCTGCTGATTCACAACCCTTAGATGTTCCTTTTTCCCCTGTTTATTGTTCCACCCGTATAAGTCAACCTTCTATTTGGCTTTGTGATTTTCATTGTTATTATATAATTGCCTCTTTTCACGAGCCTCCCACATATAGAGAAGCTCGTACTAATCCTCTTTGGCAGCAATCAATGGCGGATGAGTTGCAAGCATTAGAAAAGTCTCATACTTGGGATTTGGTTGATTTGTCTCTTGAAAAGTCGATTATAGGTTGTAAATGGGTGTATAAGTTAAGAATATGGCATTGACTATGACGAACATTTGCTCCAATTGCATGTCTTACTTCTGTTCATAGCCTCCTTGTTGTCGCTGCTATTAAACGATGGCCTTTGCTCCAAATGGATGTCAAAAATATATTTCTTAACGGGGATCTCACTGAAGAATTATGTATATGGAGCCACCTCCTAGATACACTCATACCTCTGGTAAAGTGTGTCATCTACACCGTGCATTATAAAGATTGAAGCAAGCTCCTCATGCATGGTATTCCAAGTTTAGTTCCACCATGGAACGCCTTGGATTTAAGTACAATCCCCATGATGATGCTCTCTTTGTTTGACGAACATCTCATGGGAGTATTCTGCTACTGTGATATGTGGATGATATGGTTATTACTAGCAATGATCATGACAGAATTACAAAACTACAGTATTATTTGAGTCAATAGTTTGAAATAAAAGATCTCGGCAAGCTTAGACATTTTTTAGGATTGGAAGTTTCTTCAGATTCCTCCTGCTATTATCTTTCCAAGCGAAATATGCAACTAATATTCTTTCTCGGGCTAGAATTACTGATAACAAGACTGCTACAACTCCCATTGAAAATAATGCCAAATTTGACGGAAAAAGGGGACTCATCTTCCAAACCCTACACTGTATTGACAGTTAGTTGGCAGTCTGGTTTACCTCACTATTACCTGCCCTAACATTGCTTATAATATTGTAAGTCAATTCATGACCGTGCCATGAACAACTCACTTAGCCACTGTTTTTCGAATTCTTCGCTCTGTCAAGGGTATCTTATTTCAAGGTCTTCACATTTTTGCTAACTCAACCTTAAAGTTGACGGCTTATTCTAATGCTAATTATCCTCTTGATCATTGCTCTACTACAGGCTACTGCTTCTTCTTAATGAAGTCGCTCATTTCCTGGTGGAGTAAGAAACAAACTACTATCGCTCGATCGAGTAGCGGAATATCGTGCTCTTGCTGATACAACTTCAGAATTACTTTGGTTGCGATGGTTATTAGAAGACATGGGGTCCGTCATAATGGTGAAACAATTATTCATTGCGATAACTAGAATGCTACCCAGATAGCCCATAATGATGTTTTCCACGAGCGTACAAAACATATTGAAATAGATTGTCATTTCATACGCTCTCATGTGCTTCATGGTGCTATTCGTCTTGTTCCCACCTCATCAGTTGATCAGACAGCTGATGTTTTCACTAAGACACATCCACCTGGGTGTTTTAAAGATCTTTTCTTCAGACTCCAGTTGACCTCTTCTACGTCACTTTGAGTTTGAGGGGAGATGTTAGAGATATCGATCTTCCTCGATTGATTCTATGTTCCCTAATTGATTCTAATTTATTTTATTTGATATTGTCATATTTTATTACTTTAGATAGTTATCTAGAATAGCCTATAAATAAGCTCTTATATCATCAGCTTTATACACACAAAAATATATAGAAATTCTATTTTCCACTTTATTTAATCTAAATTCGTGGAGATTTTTTTAAAAAATAATAAATGAAAGGTTATCTAGTCAGGACAACTTGAAAGATTCTCTCTCTCTTTTTCTTTTTCTTTTTTAAATTTTTCTTTGAGCTTAAACCCATCCTTCACCTTCCTACTATCCTTGTAAAAGAACTTAACTTTAAATGTAAGAGAGCTTGTTGGTCATTTGTTATTACCGAAAGCACAATTTAAAATTTAGTTGAATCTATCTATCTAGACGAAGCTACGCTGTGTATCTTAATGATAAGTTAATTTGATTTCTTGTACCTTTTTTTAACAAATTATTGACTAGATAAAATAGTTAAACTATTTTTAATTTTCTTTTTGACATTGATATTTGAACTTTTCCAATCATGACACATTTCTTAGGGTCCTTTTATTTGGCAGAAAAAATATTCTATGGGAAAACATTTTCCTAAACTTCTGATTTTTAGAAAATGAGTCAACTGTAAATTTGTTCACAATAAATAGAAAATATTTGTTTAAATTCAAGAAAACAAGTTCATTCAAAAATAAAAAATCATTATCTAAAACATAACTCGACTTAGGCGCTTGGATTATCTTGATTATTCTCCTAAGATACTTTCGATTATTCGTTGAAAAATAAATTGCTATTTTCTTTCATCCATCAATGCTTGGTCTAACATAGGGTGGCCATTTTTGCAGAGCACAATTCTTATTCTTTTTGGAATGAAAATTCTCTGGTAGAGAATCTAGGAATGATTGACTTACCACAGAACAAACTGCTGATGATATGGCTACAAATTCCTCACATCGTTGACTCTGGCTTCTAATGTAGGATTCGTCAAATATGCATTCGCTTGAGTTTATTCAATAACACAGCAAACGCTCCAAAGTCCCAGTCGGCAACTCACGGATTACTAAGAACTGGACCCAAAATTTATTCCTGAGGAAGCCCCTCTTGTCAGGATTTGTTTAGCCTGGATCTGTATCTAGGAAACTAGATTAATCAGGATCCTTGATCTTAGCTTCTACGTGAGCCGGGATAAGTATACTAAAAGTATCAAAAGTTATGTACAGCGCTCACTTTAGGGCCAAAAGTTTTTTTCGGCTCACTTAAGTGTCAAATCGGAGAAAAAACGATCACTTAAGTGCTAACGGCGAAAAATTCCAGCCAAATTGATTACGTGGCATTTATAATTAAAAAAATTTTAAAACTCTAGTCCACGTAGAATTTCCACATGGCATGCTTGGCACTGAAGTTATCATTTTTTAATAATTATTGACATTGGAGTGATCACTTTAAACAAAATTTGGCACTCAAATATTCACTATTTACAACTTTTAGACGACATCGTTTAGTGGTTATGTACTAACTAGGCATGCCAACGAGTCACATAGAACTGAGAAATTAATAAAATATAGCCACGATAGATGTCCGACGACTTAGATCAGAGTTAGCACTTAAGTGATCATTTTTTTAAAAAAAAATATGGCACTTAAGTGATCCCAAAATAAATAAATAAAATTGGCACTAATGTGAGCACCGTACAAAACTTTTGACACTTCTAGTGTAATTATCCCATGTCTGCCCCTCCAAATGAGTCCCACAAGGAGTAGCATCCAGTTCATGGCCCCGGATCAAGGTAAGAATTGCCACACTCTATCCTTTGCGGAGAAATTTTTGTCAAGATAGTCATTATTCATTAAATTTAAGATCTCAATAAGTTACTTCTAATAATAAAAACCATATCCAATCATGCAAATTGTTGTTGTTATCTTAGGCTCCGTTTGTTTCACGGAAAATGTGATATTTCTAAAAATATTTTCTAGAAAAATTACCATTATTTTTCAATATTTTGGTGAAATCTAAAAATGAACTAAAAAATATTTTTTGTTATTCGGTAAGGAGACTTGCTTTTATTTTCCCAAAAAGACATGCATTATTCATATGTTTTAAGGGATATGCATGCTCTATATCATCATTATTTTTCGAGTGCCAAGGACCATGGCTCGATCGTCGAGCCTGGACCTTGGTGTCGGGGGATTTGGGCCTAGCCGCAAGGGTTCCAAAACCAACGCACCAAGGTCCTGGTCGTAGGACCCATGATTTCTGGGACACTGCCAATCTTTTATTTTGGTTTTCACCGAATTTTCTTTGTATTTTAGAATCATCAGTTATAATAATATCCTCCATGAAGAAAAAATTTAACTGAAATAGTACTAATTTGTCTTAGAAGCTGACTTTTTTCAAGACACGATTTTGGATATTAAATTAAGTTACGAAAGAAAGACCAAAATAAATTTGAAACGACTTCACTGAGAAATGCTTTGAGGATGTCACCCGCCTCTAATGCTCCAATTTTCACAAACTTGATGGAGGACTTTTGTTGAACCGTTGGTGGGGATCTTGAGAGGACCGTATATAGGACCATCTCATCGGTGAGAAAGCCATCAGAACTAACGAAACATTCATAGCATTCCCGAAGAAGGTTCAGCAGCCTGTGTGTCCACCACCTTCAGCCGCTGGGAAGAAGAAAAGAGAAGTTTCTCAACTAACCTCAACCCTAGTAAACGACAAGTCCACATCACAAATTCTTGAGAAACGAGCAACCGAGAAACTAACGGAAGTCGTAGCGAAGAAATCGACTTACCAAGAGAGAGACGACCAACCGCATCTTTGGTTGATAAAATCAGGAGTAAACTACACTATCAATGCCTTAATTTATGTATAATGCTCATTTTAGTAGCACAACTTTTTGTCGGCTCAGTTAAGTACCAAAATTAGAGAACAATAATTACTTAAGTGCTTCTGGTGAGATATTTCAGCCAAAATTAATACATAGCTTTTTTAATTAAATTTTTTAGCTAATGTGGCACTTAACGCCGTTTAACTAACTTTTTACATATCACTTAAGTGTGAAATTTTTTTATAAACGATTTTTTCAATGCCAAAATTTTGGAAAAATGATTTTTTCAGTGCCAAATTTTTTGAAAAATAACTTTATTCAGTGTCAAATTTTCGCCCAATTGAAAAAATTGTTTTTTAAAAAATTTGGCACTGAAAAAAAAAATTTCAAAAAACTTAGCACTTAAGTGATCCACGAAAGGTTGGTTAAATAACATTGTTTAGCATCCATGTGTTTTGGCAAGCCACGTCGGCTAAAAATATTAATAAAAATATCCGCGTAGGATTTCTGGCCAATCATAGTGGCAATTTCACTGAAAAAGACGTTTTTTCAAAAAATTTGGTACTTAAGTGAGTTGCCAAAAAGTTATAGCACTAAAATGAAACTAATAGTGTACTTCTTTCATTAAATCAAAGGTGTGAACCAATTGAATCAAACAAATACACTTGGCCTTGCTTAGTCAATTGCCTTTTGCCACATCTTAATCAATTCATCACAGGTATCCTTTACATTAGCAAGGATAAGTACACTACTGTATATCATGATGGCCATTTATTAACATCATACCACAACTACAAAAGTTATGTCATACTAGGACTATAAAAGTCATGTCATCAAAGGATTTTATATCATCTGAACCTTGTAGAGAATTGTTTCATATGGTAGATCATTTGGCTCATTCCATAGTCTCATCCATATATTCATAAAAGAGAATTTGCTCGGTGGCGAATAGGCCGTGCTAAAGGTCTTAATCAAGTAGCATCAAAGACGTGTACATCATTACCCAGTAATTATCATATGCATTACGATAATTTGTCATTTCTCAGACAATTAATGATAAAAAAATAATTACATGCACTTCAACACATATATCTTCCTTCTCTTTTCATGCTAAGCCATGATCACTTAATTAGAAGCCATAGAACTTAATAATTGATATTTATAATTAATAACGTGAACATTGACAACCAAAATATTCAACAACGTGAACATCAATAACTCAAATAATTGACTATGTGAACATTGACAACTCAAAGAATCAACCACATAATTTATCGACAATGCTTAGCTAGTATATTGGTAACCTAGTCGAGTCCAAAAAATATCACTTTTAAGTTTAGTTTCACCCTTACCATTCTTTATCCTACCAAATCTCGTGGATATCCATTAGCCAGAAACTCAACATGTAGAGACTCATCGATTCAAGGAAAATAAACACAACATTTCAAGACACGATCATTAAGACCTTTTCATACTTAACATCAAAATTCATAATAAAATTAACAATCATCAAACAACAAAGTCAAGAGTTCTAAGTAGATAAGTCTAACTTAGCCCCTAAAGTTTCCCTTAGACCACATAAATTAACAAACATCATTCAATCAAGTCAAGAGTACTAAATAGATCAACCCAACTTAGCGCATAGAGTTTTTGGTTATTTTAAAATAAAATTTTTGAGTAAAATCAAAACTTTAATCACCTTGTAAGCTCTTAAAGAATTTTGAAACTTTGACAATACAAGAATAAAATCTTTCCTTTCACACAAAAGATTGGAACATGAGCAAGTTGGAATTCTTTTTGAAACTTGAAGACACGAGGACCTATATATAGGCCAAAGAAGGTAAAAACAAGTAACTCAAATTAAGAGAAATGATGACTTCAAGTTAAAGAAAATGCTAGGTGGAAAGCAAGAGAAGCAGTCAAGTTAAATAATCACAAGTGGCATGACCTTATCGCTCCTTGCAATGATAAGACAAAAGGGGATGAACAAGTAATAATGACCTTGAGTTAAAATTATGAGGTCTAAAGGTAGAAAAGGTACGTATTCCAATAAAAATGTTTCAAGTGGCTCAAAGTAGGTAGCTAGTATATAAGTGGCCTCATAAAATTAGGGAGAGAAAGATATTTTAGTTGAAACAAGAGATGGTTTTTTCTTGGCCAAGTAAAAGGAATGAGTCATCAAGGTATTAACGTGCTATGTTGTCATGAATTATGTAATGCATGATATCATGGATAGCTTAATTCAATATTTCAAACTTAAGAGCATGTGGGTAAAAATACTTTGTGGGAACTTGTGATGTCATGAATTTTAATCCATTTTGGGATATATGAAATGGTTATTTTATCAATGTGCTATTAATTATGTTTACTCTGAATTGATTACTCATAAGTTAAATAACTATTCGGAAAGGCAATTAAGGATTAATACGCATACGATTAGTGAATTCAATTAGGGATAGGCCACTCGACCATAAGGGTCAAAGAGGGACAATACCACGTTGTTATAGGCTAATTAGCAAATTGAGATAAATTGATTTAGTAGAGGTGTAAGGTCGGATTGCAAATGATTTCGCACGACTTCGATATTAACTGTGAATGACGTTAAACTGATTTCCTTTTGGCCTTGTACTCAGGGTAAGCAATCAACCCGTCATGATTACATGACAATTGAGAATTGCCTTGATTTGAAGAGGCACGATCGTGGATTAAAAAACTATCAACTACGGGTTAAACCCAAGAGAACCCTTAAACGCCGCTCGATAGTTAAGTCATGCTAAAGTCGCAATTGATTAATTTTAACCACGAACTTCAATCCAATTTCAAATAATGAACTTCCAAGGACGTCAAGACTAAAATGTTGGACAACGCCTCATTGATTCTCAAATTTATCAGTAAGCTCGAAAATTATTGAAAAATGATTTAACAAGCCGAAAATTGAAGCTTACGAGGAAGTGGGCCGGGCGAGGGCTCATTGGACCACATGCCCAAGGTGGGCGGTCACAAGGCCCAAGTAAGCCACGTGGGCCCAATTAGGCCCACCAAGCCCAACATGATTTCTTGGCCCATTTTCAAGCCTGTTAACAATTCGAGCCCAATGATTTGTAGAGTCCATTCCTATATTCAAGTCTATTTTCAAGACCCGTTTCTTGACTTTGGCCCAAGGTAAAAACAGAAAATTTGTGCCTAAAAAAGTGAAAGTACAAAATGCCCCTTTCTAGAAGGTCTTGGCTTGTTTTTCAAGCCACTTTCTCTCTCCTCTCTACCTCTCCTTTTCAGCAGCCCTCTCTCTCTCTCTCTCTCTCTCTCCACTTTTCTTCTTCTCTTTTATTTTTCTTTCGTTTCTTTTCTTTCATAGCAATTTGTGCTGCTATTTTCCCTCGAGCTAGCCACCACCTTGCACCACAGCCACACGCCACCATCATCGTCCGTAAGCTGCTGTCCATGACCAAGGGGCGGCGCCACTTGTCCATGAGATGTCTGCTTGCCGTTCTCACCGAATCGGAAACCCTACTGCCGAGACTCATTTTTGCTACGCACCTCTGTGACGTTCCAGGTGTAGCTGTGCATAGCCCTCACAGCTACCGTTGCACTCGTGTCGTCGAAATCATCACTGGGTGAGTTTACGTTCTAATCCCTTTATTAGTTCGTTAAACTTGCTTAGAGTTAGTTTAGATTATTAGTTAATCTTGATTAGGAGGTTAGTTAGGTTAATTAACCTTGGTTAGATAAAGTAACCGTGGTTATATATGGTTGATAGGTGGTTAGGTTAATTAACATTGGTTAGATAAAGTAACCGTGGTTGACCAACAGTTAGGTTAAATAAAGTAGCCATTGTTGATAGGTGGTTAAGTTAATTAATTACGGTTAGTTAATTAACCATGATTTTTATGTGATTAAGTTTAGTTAGCCATGGTTAAGGTTAATTAATTTAATTAATTAGGATTCATTATAATTAATTACGTTTAGGTTAATTAATTATAATTAAGATGATAAGTTATCGCGATAAGCTATCAAAAGGGTTGATAAGCTATTGCGATAGGTAATAAGAAAATGTGATAAGCTATCATTAAAAAAAAAAAATGATAAGCTATCGGGGGATTAAGTGATAAGCTATCACCAAAGGAGTGATAAGCTATCAAGGGTTGAATGATAAGCTATCACTAAAAGGTTATAATCGATTGAGAATTTGATGATAAGTTATCGCCTGATAGACGATAAGGGCCTGCATGGTATCGCTCTCGGGAACAACTGATTCTGTTCTTTTGTTCCCGGGAGCTGATTTCGAACATAAATGCATTTGGTAAATTTTTTGTTCCCGTAACAAGTTTGGAATAGAATCCAGAATAAAAAAAAAGTTGCTTCTCGCTCCCGAGAACAATTTTTAGAATCAATTTTTCTCTTTTTTTTTCTTTTTTTTTTTCCCTTCCTTTCTTCTTCTTCTTCCTCTTCCTCCTCCCACCCCATCGCTACCCCATCACTGCCCCTAGGCCGCCACCGACGAGCGGCCGGGCAACGTCCTACGGGCTCGCCGGAGCCTTGCCGCTACTAGTGAGGCTTGAGCTCGCCCAGGTAGCGTGAGGTCGGCCAGGGCGAGGCCCGGCCTCGCGCCGCCTAGGCAAGCTCGAGCCTCATCCATGGCAGCCGGGCGAGGCTTCGGCGAGCCCGCCAGACCTCACCTTGGCCTGGCGAGGCTTCGACGAGCTCACTGGACCTCGCCCGACCGCTCGCCGATGGTGGCCCAGGGGTGGCAGCCAAGAGGAAGAAGGGGAGAGAAAAGAAAAAGAAAAAAAGAAAATTATAACAAAAAGTATTGAAAATTAAAAGAATCAAAAGATTGGAAATTTTTACCAAACGCATTTCTGTTCCCGGAGTAAAAATTTTAAACAGTTTATCAAACACCTTAAATACTCAGAATTTGTCCTCGAGAACAGAATAAAAAAAAATCATTTCTGATCAGAAATTGTTTCCGGGAACAGAAGTGTTACCATGTGCACCCTGAGTTATCGGGAAATAATTGATAGGCTATCACCAAGTGGCAATAAGTATTTCTTGTTATGTACTTTTGGCTTGGATTTTATGATTTCCACACGTGCTATGTTGTTTGATACCTGCTTTGCCTTAAAAAATGTTTGCCTCATGTAAAACCAACGGTGGAAATTTTTATAAGGGTTTTTATGGACATATAAAAGGAAAATCCCGAGGTGTCGGGTGTATATGTCAAGTTTGGCAATTTAAATGAGGTCACTGTGTTTAAAAAGTAAAGCATGCAAAGTTTGACAGGTTTTCGATAATTATGTGACAACATACGGATATTATATTGAGCATGTAACACGTTTGCATTGGTTAATACATGGAAATGAATTTAATTTAATGATGTGGTGTGCTCGTATGGTCACATAAAGTAACCCGTCACCGCAGCGAGAGTTTGGAGGACGAAGTCCAATTTATCGAAATACCCGGCCAGAGTCCGAATGTAGGTCACGGTAGAGGCTGAGCTTATGCTCCTTTGGGAATGCTATCTGTGTGAGGGTTCCAAATATTGCCGTGCTCGATGGGGCGGGACAATGCTTGGCCAAGTGAGATGACATCGGCAAGAGTTTGGTTATACACACCGGCGGGAATTCGGTTGTGGCCCTAGTAAGAGCATAATAATCGGAATACGTGTGAATGTAGGGGTGCATAGAAAATATATGATTATGTGTTCTAATTATGTATGTACCTGTTTGCACTGACCATGGCATGCGTGAATTGATACCGTGCAGGATATGGCTATGGTAAGGTAAGGTTGTTTGTGAGTCGATTCGACTATGATTGATTATTGTGGTGATAAGAATGTTGCTTACATTGTTTATGATACGCATGAACATTTATATCATGCAAGGTATGGCAATGGCAATGTAAGATTGCTTGCAAGTCGATTGACTATTGATTGTTCATTGTGGGGTTTACTAGGTAGATCACATTATAATTAAGGCAAAGTGAGGGTCGCTTTGCAATTGATCTACTGTAGTAATGAAGAATATGCCTATTAGGAGCCCTAAGGCGAGTTGATATCCTAACTGTAGCTTAGGACTGTAGCTTACTAAGATTTATATCTCACTAGTTATTGTTAACCATTTTTTAGGTTCGTAGTTGTGGCGTCCCTATCGCTATGTATTGGATAGTGCTGGAGCACGTCATTGAGGGCAACAAGATTGTGTGGCCGATGGTTGAAGGAAGTAGATTAATCATGCCTAGTATCTTTGGATGATTATAGAGAAAGCCGCCCGATTAAGAGGCTTATGTATAAACTTCCTAGGGTTAATCAATACAAAAATAAAAACAACATTGCTACTGTTGTTAATGGTCTTTCTGCTATCCCTACTGTTTATTGACTGGGTATTGTTGATTTGCTTCTATATGCGTTTAATTGCAAGATGAAAAGAATGATCGGTAACGCGATCTGAGATATCACATTCATTTGACCAAAGTGAGCAGGGGTTGTCGCGAGCTCAAGGGTTGGGACGTGACAGAAATGAAGAGAGATGTTCAAGTAGAAAAGCTACAAATGGTAAAATTATTTGGCTTCATCCAATGATAAGGCCAAGGGAGTTACCAATAGATAATAATGGATAACCAAGGTTAAAGTAATGATAGCTTGAACTTAAAAACACTTGGTAGCAATTGAGTGAGAAGTGTCCAAATTAGAAAGTGATAAATGGCTCAATTATATGATTTGCAAAGTAGATATTTTCATAATCTTCCAATATATTTTGTACTCCAATAAATAAAAAAGGAAATCAGCGTCCTTTCAAAATACTAATAAATCCAAATTTCTTTTTTGAACTTGTTAAAATCATTAGTGAAAATATCATATGCTAGGAATAATCTTAACTTGGTAAATTTAAAAGTTAAAAACTATCAAACAAATAATAATACTAATATGGTGGTGAATTGATTACCGTCATTCTATCTTACTACATACACGTCATCCTCTATCATTTAATTTTAACGCGTCGAACTCCGGGCAATTATGTCGCAGAAAATTGTCCTTCCACACCTCATGAAGTTAACGACCTACGTGTCATCCAATAATCCAAGCTAAATAATACTTAACTTTATGTCATAAATATTATTATGAAAATTCTGGATGCGGTGGAACAGGAGTATGGTGGGTTCTAATTACAGTTCTATAAACAAGTAAGCTGATCAAGCAATCCTCTTCTTTTGAGTTATTTGCAACCATTTCCATAGTGAGGCCCGATTGACATCTTTCTGCTGGTTCGACTGATGGGGTACTTGCATCAGTTGATATTTGATAACTTGCTCAATTTCAAGGAAGATTTGATGATCACATTCTCTGCGTGGAGGAAGCAGAAGATGGTCATCCTTGGACCGTTTCATAGATAAACTTGAGAAGCATGAATAATTCGGCACTAGGACAAGGGAAGATTGTTCCATCCCGGATAAGCTAGAGGGACAGAAGTTCGATCATGACAGCTTTTAATGAAAACATCGTTATAATCTTCCCACTAGCCCCTAATTTATAACTTATTATCATCTTGTTAAATATTAGATACACTTATTTTTTATTGGCTTGTCAGATCATATGTCATTAACACAAGCTTTAACCGTCACATGAAAGACCTTTCCTATTTTGTGACATGACATGATATGTCTTCTTGTGTTTAGTGTGTGAGGATCATAAAAACTGTTTATGCATATGGTTGATTCACGTCATTTAATGAATGACTTTCTTTGCTACATCCTTTGTTAAATCAATAACCCAAAGCAGCGTTCCGTTACTATGGGCCACTACCAATTTGCCAACTACATAATGGAGAAAATGTGTTAAATTGTGAAGTTAGATTTGTCTTTTGCCTTCAAGTTCGTCGGAATCTCTTTTGTCACCAAATGAATGAATTTCCAGTACCTGCCATGTCAGTGAATCATCTAAGTCGAGATTGCAAAAGGATAACCTCAAGACAATCGACAAGTGGTTACAATCCACATGCCTAATACCGTTTACTAGATGAATGACATGGTTGATTTGTTACCAAAAATAGTTTTCAAGACACTCATGATATTGATATTCATTCAATTTCAAACTGCCAAAACAATATCCTATAAATGGTTCGGTATAAATGAAAGACTAAAACAAAAGTTAATGGGGTGATTTCGGACACCTACATACCCTTCATTTTTCAACTCCCATCCTTTGATTTGGGCAACACTTTTGAGGGCGTCCTCCCACGCTCTCGTTGTTTGCCGGCTGAACTTCTCCTCCTTCATCAAAGCGCCAATGTACAATTGAGACTTAAGCATAAGATTGCGAGGTTCCACGTCGTAAAAAATTGGAAAAATCATCTTTTCCAGTGGTTTGGATTTCTTGCACTTCACCATGTATGCAAGCTCATGAAGGCATGACAGACCAGAAGCATAATTTTTAGAGAAGATGGGTAAGTAGATCTTCAAATTTTTTATGGCCTTCCACAGATTGTCTTATTTCTTCATTGACATGGAGATCCTCATCGCGGAAAACATGGATGTTCGCTCCTTGCATAATGTGGTAAAAGCAATCTGCGAATTCTTGACGTGTGTCCAACCCTCTAAAACTCATAAAGACATCATAGCCATTCGCCAACGACCCGCCATCTCTCTTTTCATCCTCCAAGCTCATTCCCATGCCCACTCTCACATAGTATTTCCGCCTGAGAGTTTCCTCTCTCTCTCTCTTAAAGCACCTGATCAATGAAAGGCACGTTCGCTTCGCGTTTGCATAAAAATGGACTGCGCCGGCTCTTGGACGACATTCTCAGAGCATCTTCGCCAGATCACTATTGTAACGGACATTCTCTTCGGGCGGTTCGTCATAGCAGGCGGACTTCTCGAAATTTTCATATCATGGCGACGATTATTATTGGATATGACGTCTTTCTTTTATTTTATTTTTAGGTTGAATGTTGGAATTGACGTCCAAGCATGTCCTATAAGTGCAAGAAATCCAAGAAGATTGGGCCCAATGAACAGAAAAATTTGAAAGTTGATAGTCCCAATAGGAAAGTTCTCATTTTGTTGCTTTTATATCAAACTTGGGTGAAGCTCCGGCAATAATATTAGTTTGCTGCAACGCCATAAACTCAATTTCTCTAGGCGAGGAAGGAAGTTGCGGTCCTAGGTAAATGCAGTTTTAAGTTCAATGGAAGTACTGTCCCAAGGTGAAGTGTGTACGAAACTAACATTTCAAACGGACAATAAACAGATCAGTTCCACGAATGAGGGACAGATACAAGGTCATTCGTGTACTGCTATAAATCCTCTCAAAAGACGCGGGATTCAGCTCCATCTAAAGTTGGCATCATGTCGCAAGTGCAAATCCAAGTGCATATAATTTGGTATAGAAGAGAGCTAAACAGAACAACACAGGCATATAGCAGATTTAGATCCTGCTCCACAAGCACATCTTAAAGACATGAGAAAACGGGAAAACTTGATGGACATTCAGGACATCAAGAATGGAACAAACATTTCAATGACATCGTCGGCATAGCATCTCATCCTGCAAATTCATGCGCAACAATATTCAAATCTACTGCCACTAATCTAGATGTCAAATAATTCACACACTGCAGTAAATGCCCAATTCACAAACTAATCCAATCCTAACCGATTCAGATCAGTAAAGGCTGGAAACGTCTAGGTCCATTACACATCGCCACACGAAACCAACACCAATGCAATGAAACAGCCAAAATCAAGCCAATATCTGTAACTCTTCTAATCAACAGAATGAAATAAGGAATAAGGAATTACCAAATGGGGAGTACTTCCTTCCAGGGTAACAACAGCTGCATACTATGTGCGCACCTTGGTATCATGTCTCATTGAGCATGCAGCAGCACATGAGGTGTATGGTGGCTTAGAATATCAGTTCTATAAACAAGTAACAGGATTTTTTTTCACAATGAAAACAATGACAAGCTGAACCACAGATCCAGGAAGCTGATCAAGAAATCCTCTTCTTCTGAGTAATTTGCAATCTCACCTCTGGGAGACTTCCTTCTTAATCAGTGAACTCATAAGATGAAAATGGGAGCTGGCGTGAGTGAGTCTCACTCCCAAAGCATTTCCATAGTTGAGGCCTAATTGACATCTTTCTGCTGGTTAAAACAATGGGGCATTCTCTGCAAGGAGGAAGCAGAAGATTGTCATCCTTAGTCAGTTGCATAGATAAATTTGAGAGGCATGAATTAATTCTGCACTAGATGAAAAAAAGATTGTACTATCCTGGGATAAGCTAGACCACAGAATAGTTCGATTATGACAACTTCCATAATCTTCCCAGTATCCCCTAATTTATAACTTATTATCTTGTTAAATATTGGACGCACTTATTTTTTATTGGCTTGTTAAATCATATGTCATTACCACATGCTTTAACCGCGCATGAAATACAGTTTACCAGATCTATGTCATTACCACATTCTTTAATTGGATTGACTAGATGCTCACAGAGTCTAACAATATGTTTGATGCCTTGAAATCTCTATAAATGACCGGGTTCTCTGCTTCGTGCAGGAACACCAGACCCTCGGCGCCGCCGAGTGCTGCTTCATTCTCACGGACCATGGCAAAGTTGCTGAATACCCTGAAAGCCGATGAAGATGCATTAGTTTCCTTATAAGCCACAAATGAGAGAGTATTGTTTGACTCTGTGAATTGATCGAACACGCACTTCTGAATAATTGGTTTTCTAAGCTCCCTCTAGGCATGTACTCATAGACCAGAAGTCTATATTCATCCTCACAGCAGTAACCAATCAGCTTCACCAGATGAGGATGCCTCAGTTGCCCAAGAAAGATCACTTCTGTCTGTGGATAAGAAGGAATCAAAATTATTAAAATCACGTCATTGGTAAGGATAATATCTCCGGTTTGGTCAGGATGACAGAAAAGTCTATGGACATACCAACCTGAAACTCTTCCAAATCCAAGAGCTTGACGGCCACGGGCTGGGCCTCAGCTTGTCGTCGATGAATCGCTTATGCACGGGCCCGAACCCGCCTTCCCCGAGGTAGTTGCTCGATGAGAAACTCTGCGTGATCAGATTTGGCTCCTAGAGGGTGAAGACAAGGAGGTTCGACAAGGCGAGCGATATTGAGAGGTCCTCCGAGAGCGTCCTTGAGTTGGGGTTGCTCAAATCCATTAGAGAGAGCCTCTGGAATGAGTTCTGCTTTGTCACCTTCTTGGACTTGCACTGCTTGGTCTCTTCCTTTGTCTTGTAACAGCTCAGGACCATACACCTCCATGAGATCTTCTTCACAGCCATTTGCAGAAAAGCTTATGATTGAACTGATCCAGGAACTTCAAAACTTGCACTTCTTGATGTAAACACAAAGCAATCATCCTGTTCTTTCTTGTCAAGAAATGGAGATATGGGTGTTGCAGATCACAAAATGGTTGGTGGGACTCTTTAAATGCAGAGACAAATTGTGGGCTAATGATTTCAAAATCATCACCTGCTGAATAAGTGGTTGCAACCAATAGGGCTAATACTGTTTAACAGATGAATGATATGGTTGATTATATTAACAAAAATAGTTTTCAAACCACAGATGGTACTCATTCAATGTCAAATAGCCTAAACAAGATATTGCCCAAGCCTGGGTATATGATGATGTTGAGAAAACTCCTAGTTTTGATGCTAACAAATCGTTTTATGCATGATATTTATATATCTCTTTTGAAGGAAAAGTCACAAGATAACATATGCTTTAAAGTCTGCTGATGGCAGAAGAAAAAGCATAAGATGTCTCTGAGTCTGTCCGTACCAGACGAAAGACCCGACCAGACGGAGATTCTGAGTCTGACCAAACCAAACAGAAAACTCAAGAAGACTCAGAACTTAAGTCTGTCAAACTCAGAATGAAACTACAAGATAAGATCACCAATGGTAAAGTATTTCACTTACCTTATTTATATTGATTCTGTTGTATCAAACTGATTGGCAGAATCAATTAATGGACAACTTCCAAAGAAGAATGGAGCACTTATGGAAGCCCGGATTCTGATTGTATAGGCGAACAGAATCCAAGGGGATCTGATCTACCTTCAACGATCAAAAAGACTTGCCTTATAAAGTATGTCCAAGAAAGGGAAGGCTAAACTCTCAAGGAAAGAGCCAACGGTCGAGTGTGGTTTGGAGAGTATATAAGGATAGGATGAGACCTAGGAGATAGAGTAAATGAACATATTCCAAAGCTTGATTCCGTTCTTCATTTGTTGTTCATAGTGCGAAATTGAGTGATCCGAGTGTATTACAAAAGAGAGTGACTTCGTGAGACATATCATCACCAAGTGCTAACACTCAAGAGTGTATAATCACCTTTGATCACATAGTGAAATCCAGCCTATTGGCTGATCGCTTGGAGAGTGGACGTAGGCTTGTCCAAAGCCGAACCACTATAAACTGTGTTTGCAATCTTCTCTACTCTCTCTATTTAATTTCTGTTTGTAGATTGCAATAGATCGTTATTACTTGCACGTAAAATGCCTCTACACCTATTCACCCCCCCTCTAGGTGTTAATACTAGCGACATCAATTAGTATCAGAGCCCTGTACTCAGTATTTTGAAGTGTTTATTGCTTCTGAGTTAAAGATCCTATATGACTAGTATTCTTGCACCAGGTCTAATTGAGGGGCAGAGCAACACCCGTCCACCATACTTTGACGGTAAAAATTACAATATATGGAAGAACAAGATGAAGGCTTTTCTCAGGTCAAAAGATCCACTAGAATGGGATGTAGTTGAAAGAGGAGTTGATCCTATTGTTAAAGCTGGAAAAACCTCAAAGAGAGATGATGGGAAAGAAACAGAAACATCAGCTACCATCTCACCAGAAGAACTGACAAAGAGACAAACTCTCGATGCTAAGGCTATCTACTCCCTTTATTGTGCTTTATCACCTAATGAATATAATCAAATATCTTCTTGTGACACAGCAAAGGAAGTATGAGATAGACTGCACGTGACATACGAGGAACTAATCGTGTTAAGGAGACCAAAGTGAATATTTTACTTGGTCAATATGAATCCTTCAAGATGAAACAGGGGGAGTCCATAAGAGACATGTTCAGTCGATTTACAGAAATTGTAAATGGATTGGCATATCAAGGACAACCTGTTCCTAGACCAATGAAAGTCAACAAGCTCCTGAGAGGGTTGTCAAAAGAGCTGAATAATGTGAAGACCTCTATTAGAGAAACCCTGCGAATTTCACCATTGACAGTCAATGAGCTTGTTGGTACCCTGCAGTCCTATGAAGCAGAACAAATGAACGAGGAAGTGGAATCCAGAGGTAAGAAATCCATTGCTCTTAAGTCTAACATTGATTATGATGATACAGATTCTGAGGAAGAGTTGGACGACGAAGAACTTGCACTGCTAATTAGAAAAGTAAAAAAGTTAAACAGGAAAGGCAGGAAGTTCAACAGCAAGAAACAAAATAGACGAGCCTGCGGACAACGTAGAAGGCGAGGATGAGGAAGATTATGCCAAAGATGTTGTTTGTTTTAAATGTAAGAAGAAGGGTCATATAAAACAGAATTATCCCAAGCTCAAGAAGAACAAAGGGAAATTTGAAAAATACAAGAAGGTCTTGAAAGCTGAAACATGGAGTGACACTGAGGTTGAAGACAGTGAAGACGAATATGGCAACATCTGTCTTATGGCACATTCAGACTCAGACTCTGAAACAGATTCTGGATCAGACTCAGATTCAGACAAAGAGATTGAGGTAAATCATTCCGATATTCCAATAGAAGTTTCAGATTACATAAATGAGCTGTGTTTCAATCTAAAAACTACTCTGAAAAAGATCTCCAATTTAAAAAAGGAAAATCATAAATTAAGTCATTAGAATTACTCATTGAAAGGAAAATTTGATGATCTTAAAAAGGAATTTTCAGAACTAAAGGAAAGTCGAGATTCTGTTTTAAATGAAAATGAGTCTTTTAAAAAGGAACTTTTGGAAACAAAAGAAAATCAAAGTTATTTACAAAATGAGAATTTATTTCTCAGAAAGGAAATTTTTAATATCAATACAAAGTTTTCTAAAGGGTCGAAAACCCTGCAGCATATACTTTCTATCCAAATCCCTTACTATGATAAGTTAGGACTTGGGTTTTACAAGGAAAGTGATTCGTTAATTGATTTTCCTAAAGTCAAGGAAAGAATTAAACGAGAGACCCTCCTCGAAGGCCTACAAAAGTCATTTTAAAAAGAATTTTGTTAGATCCGTTGGTCGAGAGAATCTAAAGTGTTCTAATGTGGAGAAAGAGAACATTTTGAGAATAAATGTCCTAAAGTCTGGAGACCTGTTCAAAAGAAATGGATAGAAAAAGCATATACTACTAACCTCAATGGACCCAAGAAAATCTGGGTACCAAAGAAAAAATGAGTATGTGTGTTGATTGCAGGTAAGTTTCAAAAGCAAGAAGAAATGGTACTTGGACAATGGATGCTCAAGACATATGACTGGAGACTCAAGGATGTTCATTGGCTTCGAAAGAATTAAGGGAGGAACAGTTTCTTTTAGAGGAAACACCAAAGGAAATATCATTGGATTGGGAACTGTCAAGATTGGTAGTTTAATCATCAACAATGTTTCCCTAGTTAAGGGATTGAACTACAATCTTCTAAGCATCAGCCAGTTGTGTGATGCTGGTTTTAAAATTAACTTCAAGGAGAATCTATGTTCTGGAACAAGCAATGACTCTTCTCAATCATTCACTGGACGAAGGCATGGGAACATCTATCTCCTGAACATAAACAAAGATACTGCAAAATGTCTTATATCAATCCAAGATGAAGCAAATCTCTAGCATCGCAAACTTGGGCATGTCAGTATGAAACAGATTTCTAAGCTTCTCAGCGAAAAGCTTGTTCGTGCTTTGCCCTCACTAAGTTATAAGAAGACAGAGCTTTGCTCCGCATGCACTCTGGGAAAATAAGTAAGTAGTTCTTTCAAATCTATAAAACAGATTTCTATTAATCATGTATTGCAGCTTCTTTATATGGACTTATTTGGGCCAACTAAAACTCAGAGCATTGGAGGTAAAAAATACTGTCTTGTGGTAGTAGATGATTATTCTCGATTTACATGGATATTCTTTCTCGCTAATAAAGGAGAAACATTCTCATATTTTTTCAACATTTGCAAAAAGAATTCAAAATGAGAAAGGTTACTCTATTTCAAGTATTAAAACAGATCATGGTGGAGAATTTGAAACTCAAGACTTTGCAGATTTTTGTGACAAAAATGGTATTCAGCATACGTTCCTCTCTCCTTACACTCCAGAACAAAATGGAGTTGTGGAAAGAAAGAACAGGTCTTTGCAAGAAATGGCCAGAACTCTGCTTATTGAAAGCAAAATGGCAACTCGTTTCTGGGTAGAAGCAGTTTCCACTTCTTGCCATTTCATTAACAGAGTCTTCCTTAGACCAATTCTTGAGAAAACTCCCTATGAAATTTTCAAAGAAAGAAAACCAATTGTTTCCTACTTTCACATTTTTGGTTGTCAATGCTATATTCTCAAAAATACTAACAATCATCCTAGTAAGTTTGAAGAAAGGTGAGATAAAGGTATTTTTCTAGGCTATTCAAACTCTAGTAAAGCATATAGAGTGTTCAACAAGAATACTCAGACAGTGGAGGAATCCATGAATGTGAAGTTTCTAGAGCAAGATGTTTCAAAACAGAGCAGAACTGTAAATGAAGACTCAGAACCAAATGCTGCTCCTGAAAAATCTAGTCTCAACAAAGAAGCTGAATCTTCTCAGAAAATAATCACAGAAGCAACTCAAGAAGAAAGAATAACTCAGCTGGATATTTCTGAATCAACAGAAGATTCTGATAACAGTGAAGTGCCAAACAGAAACTGGAAGCATAAGTCCAGTCATCCTAAGGAGCTAGTCATTGGAAACATCAACGAAGGAATCCAAACTAGATCGAAGAACAAAAAGGATACGGGCATTGTTGCACTAATCTCTGACATTGAACCCAAAGGAATAGATGAAGCCCTAGAGAATGAAAGCTGGATAGAAGCAATGCAAGAAGAACTCCAGCAGTTCAAGAGAAATGATGTGTGGGAATTGGTTCCCAAACCCAAAGGAAGACTATCATTGGCACTAAATGGGTCTTCAGAAACAAAGTTAATGAACTTGGCAAAGTCACCAGAAACAAGGCAAGACTCGTAGCAAAAGGTTACTCTCGGTCTAAAAGAATAGACTATGATGAAACCTATGCACCAGTTGCAAGATTAGAAGCAATCAGACTGTTTCTTGCTTATGCTTGTTATCAAAACTTCAAGCTATTCCAAATGGATCTGAAGAGTGCATTCCTGAATGGGTTTATCAAAGAAGAAGTCTTTGTAGAGCAACATCTTGGGTTCGAGGAACCAAGAAAGCCAAACCATGTATATAGATTGAGGAAAGCGCTTTATGGTCTGAAACAAGCACCTTGAGCTTGATATGAACGATTGAGTAAGTTCCTACAAGACAATAACTTCAAGAAAGGTATGGTAGACACAACCTTGTTTATCAAGAAGGAAGGTAAAGATATTTTGCTTGTACAAATATATATATAGATGATATTATTTTTGGATCATCTAATGAGCACTTGTGCAAGAATTTCTCAAAATCTATGCAGGAGGAATTTGAAATGAGCATGATGGGAGAACTCACATTCTTCCTAGGACTTCAGGTCAATCAGTCAAAACATGGAACTTTCATCTATCAAGAAAAGTATGATAAAAACTTAATCAAGAAGTTGGGAATGGAGAACTGCAAGAAGACTAAAACTCCAATGTCAACCTCCATCAAATTAGATCAGGATGAAATGGGAAAGAAAGTTGACCAGAAGACTTATAGAAGCATGATTAATTCTCTTTTCTATCTTACTGCATCTAGACTAGATATTCTATACAGTGTGTGTTTATGTGCTCGATTTCAAGTGGATCTTAGAGAATCACATCTCTCGACTGTCAAACGCATAATCAAGTACGTAGCCACTTATCCACACTTGGGTCTGTGGTATCCAAAGGGAACAGACTTTACTCTCCTTTGTTACTCAGATGCTGATCTAGCAGGATGCAAAGTGGACAGAAAGAGTACGTCAGGAACATGCCAACTTCTAGGGAAAATGCTTGTTTCATGGTTTTCCAAAAAACAGAACACCGTGGCTCTATCAACAGCAGAAGCAGAATATGTTGCTCTTAGAAGCTGCTGTTCACAGATTCTATGGATGAGACAGCAACTGAGGGACTATGGAAAGGAAGAAACATGTACTGAAATAAGATGTGACAACACGAGTACTATAAATCTTACAAAGAACCCGATTCTACATTCCAGAGCAAAGCACATTGAAATCAAACATCATTTTATTAAAGACCATGTGCAAAATGGAAATGTAATTGTGGAATTCATTGATTCAAAAAATCGGTTAGCAGGCATCTTCACAAAACCGCTGAACAAAGGTACATTCAATTCAATATGTGGGAGATTAAATATTATTAACCTGTTTTCATAAAGTCTATGTAAACAGGACAAAGTCTGGGAGAAGCAATCGTCTGGACAGACCAATCTTCTAGGAAGAATTAAAAAGGAATTGATGGTATTTTTGGTGTGTAAGTTATTTCCTTATATATTTGAATTTGGTAAGTTTTTATTAGCAAATAATTGATTTGCATAATTGATTAACATATTTTCTGGTATATGCCTATGCTGTTTGAATATTTCTGTTAAGTTTAATAGATTTTGAATAACTGCCATTTTCAGTTATTTTTTTTAAGAGGTGCAACTTTTCATTTGCCTCACATCAAAGGGTTTATAACCCCCCAAAAAGTCAAGTCCTTTTTCACAACTTTTCAGAAACCCATTTTAGAAACCCTAACAGAGCAAAACATTTTCCAAAATCAATCTTCTCCGAACATGGCATCAAGATCCTCCATGTCCAGATCAAGGTCAGTATCTCCATCTCCTCGAAAAAGATCAAACAGGATTGCTGGTAGAGGAGCAAGGAATATCAAAGGAGGACAGACGCACTTCGATTTGACTTAGACTTCCGAAGATTCCCAAGGACAATCTCCAAATGCATCCGTTTAAAGAGATGGAAATGAAAATGTGAAATCTCCAAGAACTTCCCCCACAGAATCTGAGCAAAGGAATGTCTCCAGAAGAGGTATATATGGATTAACTCTACCAAAACCTACTGATAATCCTCATACAGTCATGAGAAGGTATGAGCGGTTAGTCCAACAAAATGCTAGGGATGACGTTAAACTCTATTTCCTGCGAGAAAAAAGATATGCAAATGAGTTTCTTCTTATCCAAGCTGTTCAGACTACAGAACCACCGTCTTCTCAAAGAGAATGAATCAATGAAGCAGGTAGAAGTAGAGAGAATGCCTAGGGTGAGAAAGAGGATGATGAAAAAATCTATAGAAATTTTGAAGTCAGGATGGAGATTGCTGCTGTGGCTCGAAACACAACTGGGAAATTGTTCCGATCTAAAGAACATAAGACATGTTATAACAGATTACTGGAATGAGGAGTCATGCACCACAGGATTGTGGACTTTGATTTTTTGGATGCTGCTGCTGTGAATCTGCGTAGATATTTTGAAATATTGCAGATGGATCAATTCTGCACTGATTTTGCTGCTGTTTATCCAGAACTAACAACATATTTCTATTCGAATTTGACATTTCTGTCTCTAGATAGAATGCAGTTCAGTGTAAATGATAGATTCTATGATATTAGTGCAGATACTCTGGCTGACATTATAAAAGTTGAGAGGGGCCCTTTCAAGCCAATAGAAGTTACTTATGAAACTGTTTGTTAATATCTTATAAAGTCTGTTAGGACCAGTATAACTTATCCTCTTTTAACTTCAGCAAAGACAATACTGCATAAAATCATTATCAGCTGCATATGTCCTAAAGCATCTTCTAAGACTGATGTGGCCAGATTTGAGGCTAAACTGATGTGGGCGATTGAAAAGGGAGTACTATTCTTACTTCCTCATACTGTTATTTTGCACATATATCGGACAGTTTCTAAGGATAAAGGACAATTACCCTATGGAGCATTGGTGACCAGAATCTTTGAACATCTCAAGATAGATATACCTAGGAGATTCTACACTAAAACTCTCCCTACAATGGCCATTGACATGAAGATGATCAATAAAATGAGACTGAAAGACGTCACAGAAACATGGAGAAGAAAGGAGAAAGAACTGGCTAGAGTAGAAACAGCTAAGAGAAAAGGAAAAGACGTAGCTGCTGCTGAACCAAGTTCTAAGAAGAGAAGACAATTTCTACTGCAGGATGAAGAAGATGAGGAGGAAAGTATTTCTGAGATTTTAGCAACTATGAGTCAGACTACACGCAAACTGACTGAACCAGAAGCAGAAATACCTCCACTAGAAATACCTGCAGAGGACATTTTTAGCAAAGAACCTGCAAAGAGTGTTAAGTCTGACCTAGAAGAAGATCCAGAAGAAGATAAAGAAGGAGAAGAAGAAGGAAGCGACGAAAACAGAGATGATATGAATGAAGGTCCTATTCCTAAGGCTGAAATCAAAGAAGAAGACAAGACTCAACAGGGGCAACAAGGACAAACTAAAGCATCAATTCAGGGAGAGCATCAATCTCAGAACATTGAAACTCATACTCCTGCAGCTTCATCTGACAATGCTGACTCTCAGAAGATATTAGCACTTCTTACACAGATTAGAAATCAGCAGACTGCGATGGAAATCTCATTCAACAACAGGCTGGAGACTCTAGAGAAGACAGTTCATCAATGTCTTAACAGGATTGAGGAGTCTGCCACAAATATAAAGGATTTCACCCTTGTTCGGACCCCTAAAAAGAAAACTTCCTAAAAACATCTTCTGTCTGTCGAATTTTTTGTTAGACTTTACTTACTCTTTTCCAGTTATTAACATTTTGACAGTGACAAAAAGGGGGAGAGTAATTATGCTATGTATCTGCTATTTTTGATATGCATGCTTTGATATTATCTGACTGATTGGGCTGTTGTTGATATTATCTGACTAATTGGGCTGTTGCTGTTGTTGTTCTGAACATGAATGGATCATCATCTGATATTATTTGAATATGGTTGATATGGGCTATTTTCTTATGATTTGAGTAGTATGGTAGGAAGTATGCTCTGTCTAACCATATCTTGCAGGAACAAAAAGCAGTACGCATAAAAAATTTTGTCACCATCAAAAATGGGGAGATTGTTGAGAAAACTCCTAGCTTTGATGCTAACAAATCGTTTTATGCATGATATTTATATATCTCTTTTGAAGAAAAAGTCACAGGATGACATATGCTTTAAAGTCTGCCGGTGACAGAAGAAAAAGCATAAGATATCTCTGAGTTTGTTCGTACCAGACGGAAGACCCAACCAAATAGATATTCTGAGTCTGACCGTACCAAATGGAAAACTCAAGTAGACTCAGAAGTTAAGTCTGTCAGACTCAGAATGAAACTACAGGATAAGATCACCAACGGTAAAGTATTTCACTTACCTTATTTATATTTATATTGATTCTGTTATATCAAACTGATTGGCAAGATCAATTAATGGACAACTTCTAAAGAAGAATGGAGCACTTATGGAAGCTTGGATTTTGATTGTATGGGTGAACAGAATCCAAGGGGATCTGATCTACCTTTAACAGTTAAAAAGACTTGCCTTATAAAGTCTGTCCAAGAAAGGGAAGACTAAACTCTCAAGGAAAGAGCCAACGGTTGAATGTGGCTTGGAAAGTATATAAGGATAGGATGAGACCTAAGAGATAAAATAGATGAACATATTCCAAAGCTTGATTCCGTTCTTCATCTGTTGTTCATAGTGCGAAATTGAGTGATCCGAGTGTATTACAAAAGAGAGTGACTTCGTGAGACATATCATCACCAAGTGCTAACATTCAATAGTGTGTAATCACCTTTGATCACATAGTGAAATCCAGTCTATTGGTTGATTGCTTGGAGAGTGGATGTAGGCTTATCCAAAGCCGAACCACTATAAATTGTGTTTGTAATCTTCTCTACTCTATCTATTTAATTTCTGTTTGTAGATTGCAATAGATCGTTATTACTTGCACGTAAACTGCCTTTACACCTATTCACCCCCCTCTAGGTGTTAATACTAGCGACACCAAATGAAAGTCCAAAAAAAAATTTAATGGAGTGATTGGGGACACCTACATACCCATGCCTCCGATCCTTTGATTTGGCATCCTACCACACTATCGTTGTCAATCGGCCAAACTTCTCCTCATGCTTCGCCAAAGCGTAGATGTACAGTTGAGACTTAAGCTAAGGTTCCACATCATAGAAAATCAGCATAATCATCTTTTCGAAGGCTTTCGATTTCTTGCACTTCACCATGTAAGCTCCCGAAGGCACGATGACTCAAAAAAAATAATTTTTAGACAAGATGAGTGCGTAGATCTTCGAATTCTTTACTCTGGTCCCACTTTGACTTCATCAGAAACTTCAAATTCCTGTTTCTTTCTTCTCACTCTACTTAGAAAGAGAAACAACAGATAAGAAGAAACAGACCCCTTCAGCACTTCTGCCGACACTCCGACAATCAACTCCTTCGAGCTGAATTCCGGCGAGCCTCAGTCACCCCAGGTAGTCAAATTTTATGTTCACGGGCTTGATATCCCTGTGGATGAGTTCGTGGCGGTGGGGTAGTAGGCGACAGTGCTTATCGGCTGGGCGAAGATCCGGGTGACGTCGAGCTGCAGAGGGGGCCAATGGCCACAATGGGGCAATGGAGGTCGGGAGAGTTGAGATCGCTTCACCGCTTGGGTCATTACTCGGTTTCTTCTTGAGAGCAAAGAAGAAAAGAAAGCGAAAAGAGAGAAACAGGAGCTGCGTAGAGTGGGGCCAGTCATACACTTGGCAACTGATGAATGGACTCGTATAAATCTCACGTGGCAGTCATCGAGCACCCAACTCTCCTACCAGACACCAAGCACTCCATGGATAAAGATATGAAAGCTGAACTCCTATCCCAAAATCAAATTTTTATTGTGGAGTGTGGCCAAAATGCAATACCGACAGCAAGAGAATTTATTTAAAAGGAAAGTTTTACCTGATCCTATTTGCTCCCTATGTCATCAGGCACCAGAAACAGTAGAACACCTCATCCTGTTTTGCCCCTGGACTGAAAATCGTATGGTTAGATCCGAAATTGAAGGTCACTAATACGCATTAGGACATAACTCGGATAGAAAAATGGGCATTACTACGCTTTGAATCGACAATTGACTCACCGTTCAAGTAGGAGCTCCCAGGAGTTCACTGGCACATGGAAAGCACGAAACGCATTCCTTTTCCAAGCGCATCAACTTGACCCGAGTTCAGTAGTTGAAGTCGCCCTTGCATCGCAGAAAAATTTTCTAAGCTGGAACCCAGAAACTTGAGCAAAAAGTTTTCCACGCCCAACCCAAAAACCTAAAATCATCTGAGCTAGACCGGACTGGATCGTTTGGCTTTGGGCGATTCCTAAGGGCGTTGGTCCACCTCCCGGTTCCTTAAAATTGTAACTGGTGACCGGTAGTCCGGTTTCCAATGGACCAGACCAATTTTTTTATAGGGAAATCAAAACAAAAATCTCTTCTTTGCTCTCCTATTTTGTTCTATGTGGGTGGCTACCCTTATCCATACCTCCTTGCTTAGTTGTTGCTCGTCGCCCACACCGCCTCGCCATTGTTGCCCATCTCTTTCCATATCTGTGATGAATGGCGTGTTGGAGTCAACACCTAATTTGAGACAGAAAGAAAAGTCCTAATTGGACTTTGGTTTTTTAACCGTCTCTCCCTCTTCTCTATTTCTCTAGAAGCTGCGAGTTGCTGCAGAAGACAAGTCCAACTTGCTAAGAATTGTGTGGGCAATTTCCTCCACCGAGAACTCATGGTCAAAAAGCAAAAAGGGGCTCATAAAATATTATAAAATATGTTGAGAAGTGCAACTTGATTTCCTTACTTTGACTTGAAGGCAAAGCTGCAGCTGAAGAGGCGGTGGAGTCCAGGCGGTGGACTTGCCTATAAATATAGATGTAGTTCATTAGGAGAGTGTGCAGAGAGTGAGTTTTAAGAGGCTAAAGAGAGAGAGAGAAGAGGGAGGCTAGAATACTCAGCAGAGAGAGCCACAGGGTGAGCCTCAGAGAGTTGTTCTATGTGAGCGAGTTGTTCCTCCATGATCGAGAGGAAAGATTATAGTGTTAAGCTTGTATTAATGGTGTGTATTTGTATAAAAGCCTACGCAAGGCCTTTGAATATTGTTGTCTCTCTTTTGTGTCATTCTCTCCCCACCAAACACCCCAAAATTATTTGTTATCATTTTGATTCCAACAATTAGTATCAGAGCTAGCTAGGGTTGTATACCCAACAAGGCGGCATAAAAAGATAAGGAAAAAAAATCAAAGAAAGCAGGAGGAAAAAAGAAGGGATTGGGAGTGGGGGCTGTTGATGAAATGTCCTGGTCCCCCGAAAAGACAGAATTTAGAGAGAATGTATCAGAAACTCACGAATTGTCCTCGAGATGCAATCCTGGGCAGATGGAAGTAATGAAAAGAGCATGCCTCCGTTTCTCCACCATGTCTGTGAATCTTTGCCATGCCTCCGCTCTTGCTTGGCCACGGCTTCCACACAACGCCCAGTTCGTTGCCTCACTAGGCTCGGCTTCACTTTGCAGAATACGGTAATCACCATCTGTTCTTGCTACACTCGAGGATCCGTACCAGCTCTTTAAGACATCATTCAGAGGCGTAGTATTATGTAGATTCTTCAGGATCCCCTCGCAAACTCCGGGTCCCGGAAGTTCACAAACACATCATGCTTTGACCGTTGCTTTGGACCCATTTCGAAATTTTCTCAGCTCAAGTATTGAAGGGATTCGGGTAGTTCATGGGGGGATAAACGCATCGTTCACCCGTTCCTGATTCCAAAAATAGGGAACCGATCTTCCTGGGATTGAACTGGACCAGGAACCGATTGCACCTACCTAAGGCCCAACAGAAGAAATTCTATCCTCTAATTGACCGTCTAAGGCCCCGTAACTCCTTTTAAATATCCTTTTTTCTTAAGTTAAGAAACTGTGTTCAACTTAGTGTTATAAAGTGCTATTTTCAACCAAAAAACAAATGAAAAATGGAACCAAATCCAATCGAACAAAGCTTGTCACTCACGTCCCAGTAAAGAACCCCTTATAACGAGCTTATATGCTAATTAGGGATTTGAGACGGAGATATTAAACAGAAAAAAGTAGACTAACCCAATACCATGTAAAAATCTCTCGCAAAGGAAAGAGAAGTAACTTATAAGGAGGTAATCCACAATTTACAAACACAAAGACATATGAAATTAGATCTATCAACAAAAGAATTTGAGGAAAAACACAAAAATGCCAAAGAAACACTCCTTGAATTTATTAACCCGTCTCCCCCCAGTAAACTTACCAAAAGAAACAGAATTTTGACCGAGTACTTACCCGGTTCTTGCTTTACTTGGTTTGGATGAATGACATGGTTAATTCAGTTGCCAAAAAGAGTTTTCAAACAAAAGTTATGCAAAAATTTTGGACACCGACATACCCTTGCTTTTTCAACTCCCAATCCTTCTATTTGGGCATCCTCCCACTTTCGCTTCGTCTGGCGGCTGAACTTCTCCTCGTGCTTCTTCAAAAAGCCAAGGTACAATTGAAAATTATGCTTAACATCGCCAGGTTCCACATTGCAGAAAATTGGCATAATCTCCTTAATGAAAAGTTTGAAATTCTCTCTCCGAGGTATGATTGAGCATTAAGCTCAACATCACGAGGTCCCACCATGCAGAAAATTGGCATAATCTCCTTCTTGGATGGTTTGGATTTCGTGCACTCCACCATGACTGCGAGCTTGCAAAAGCATCATGGACCCAAAGCAGAACCTTTAGATAACATGGATAAATAGATCTTTATCTTTCCAATGGCCGTTGGTAGCTCTTCGCAAAAGCACCATGGATGCGTCTAGCATATCGTGCAAGAAATACAAGAAGATTAGGCCCAGTGAACAACAAAGCTTGGAAGTCGATGGGCCCAACGGGAAAGTTTTGCATTTTACTGTATCTTTCACGATACCTCCACACTTATATTCATGGATATAATTCAAAGAAATAAATGAAATATTTTCCATTTAGGACAACTTGAAGTAATCTCTTTTCTAAGTTTTCCTTGAACTTAAACACATCGTCAACCTTTCTAGTTCCTTGCAGGAGGCTGGCGAGGTCGCCCCTCACCAATTCCTAGTGAGGCCAACGCTCACCAATCATGGCCTCTGGCAAGTCGCTGAAGGCTAGGTGACCGGCAGAGGTAGAAGAGAGAGAGGGAAAAAATAGGAAAAAAAATTTAAAAATAATAAAAGTTGTCCATGCCGGCGCCCAACCATGTCACATAGGATAGCCAATGTTTACGTCAATGAATTTTAGTCAAAATTAGTTTAATAGACTTAATTAACAAAAAGAAAAAAGTTTTAGGACTCAATTGAGAAAATTGAAAGCTTTATAACTGAATTGGCAAAAGTGCAATAGGTTAATAACTTTTTAGACAATTTTCCCGATCTTGAGAGGACCATATATAGGACCTTGAGCATGACCCGTGAGGCAACGGAAGGGGAAAATACATAAGCTTTGTAGCAAAGACGCATTAGAATCTTCAAGCCTAGCTTCAAACAAAATTGAATGCACCCAAATGAAAAGCAAGTAGATGGAGAGGTGGACAACAGGAAGCGGAACTCTTAAAAATAACTGATTTTGTCATAAACTCTTTTTTTACCAATTCAGTTCTCAACATTTTATATTTGTATCAATTCAGTCCATTAACCAATTTTGGCCAGGTTATGCGATGTCGTCGGCCGACGTCTTGATGTGGATAATTTTATATAGTCTTCGAATTTTTTAATATTTTTTATCTTTTTATTTTTTTCTCTTCTTCCTTCTTTTGCATTTGCTCCCATAGTGGCCGCAAGGCTCCGGTGAGGTTCACAGGCCACTAGGCAAGGGCTGTGAAGCCATCACTAATTGCCAATGAGGGTTGTGGCTCTTGCTCAACCTCACCCAAATTTAGGCGAGGTGGCTTTGCCCAAGTCTAGGTGAGGCTAGCCTCACCATGGCCTTGCCAGCTGTGAACGAGGCTGGCCTCACCTAAATTTGGGCGAAGGTCGCAACTGTCACTAACAACCGGCAACGGCTTTGCAACCCTCACAAAAAAACAAAAGAATGAAGAAGAGAAAAAAGAAAAAGAAAAATATTAATAAAAAAGTCCGAAAGAAAAAATATTTTAAAAAATTATCCATATCAATATTGTCCGGATGACCAGCACTAGTCAAAGTCCATGTAAACGCCGGTCGCCCATAATTGATTAGATGGATTGATATAGCTCAATTACAAAAGATTCAAAACTAAATTAACAAAAACAAAAATAGAACTAAATTGGAAATAGGTTTATGACTTGTTCTTGGTAATTCTCTTAGTGGAGGAGGAGGGAGCAGAACTCTTCGAGACAAAGAGAGATGAAAAGCAAGTGCAAAAGAGAAAGGTGAAGGAGGCTTTCGAGGAAGTGCGCAAGAGGAGAAGTTGAACGTTTGAGAGAAAAAGGAGAGAAAATGATTTCCTTTTTTATTCGAAAAGAGGAAGTCCTTTTTTCTCTATTTGACCACGCTTTTCCCATTGACTAAAGTATTCTGCTTGACTAATCTATCCGTGCACCAAACTCTTTAAAATCTGGAAATTTGTCTTTTGAAGGTTTATTTTTTTCACAAAATAAATGAAGTTTAAGCTCTATTTTAATATAAAAACTAGGGGTTACTCAAAATCAACTTGATTCTTCTTGAGTTTGACTAATTTAGCTCGGAAACCTAACAAACTAATTGGATTATACATATCGTAATTACAAGTAGGCATTGATGAATGCTATGAAAAACTAAAGAGTATTGTTTTTAGATTTCTATCTTATGTAAATTTTAGGTTTGAGATTTCTATCTTATGTAAAATTTTAGGTTCAAGCTCAAGCATAGATTGATCTCACACACAAAAATTCATCATGTAGAAGAGTGGAGCCAAACTAAGCTTGAGGTCATGCTTATTAGATTAAACGAGATGATCAATCTCGAGTTGAATATTGAGCCCTGCAAACCGAGTTGAATTGAGTCAAGTCAACTCAACTTTGACTCTTCTTGGTTTGATTACACTCACATCCATGCCAAGAGGAAGAAATTTTTGTACCATGAGTTTGGACATATATAGCCATTCTAACCCCCAACCGAAACTCATGTTATTTATAAAGCATAATCCTCGCTGCAGTCAAATCTTGAGCTTGACCTTAATGATTTTCAGTTCGAATATGAAGCATCATCTTTTTAAAAGTTCATACCGAGGGCAGTAGGAGCTAATCAACTCCAGAACTAGAAGTTTGATTGCCAAAGATGATGCTGAGCAAAATATCCACAATGACAAACGTCAGAGAAGTTAAATAACAGGTACTATGTTCGAGCGAAATTTTAGTGACTTTATCGCATGCTACCACACATACAATACGATCAGGAGATCTCGGCCATGCTCCACTAGGTCTTGAAGCAGCCCGCTCACCACAAAGCTCATACAAGACCTTATTATCATCACCATTTGAGAAGTTTGCAGAAGCAGATCTCACCTGAAGTAGACAGGATTGTGATGTGGCCTTCCTTTTTTTACTGGGCACCGATCCTCTCCAAAATTCCAAGAAACCGTACAAAGTGTAAATGCAACAAGAGGGATAGGAGCAACAGGACCAAGAAGTCAAAACAAAGATAGAAGAGCGCACTAAATCCAAAACGATCAGCAAAAGTCAAACCACTTAGTTGTGTCTCAACTTTTCTCTCCAAGTGAGAGAGGTGTAGCTGTAAAAATAAAAATAAAAACTGCCAGTGACATGATAGGGACACCACCACTATAGCTGGATGAGTTCATTTGGAAAGAAAGGAAAAAAGCTTGACCTATCACTGGGAAAAGAAAAGGATGGGTTAACAGTATTGACTATGACATATTAGAAGAGATTCAGAGGGAAATTCCCAATCCTTTGTCTTTCCTCCACTAAAACAAACCAGACAACATGAGCTGAAAATCACCCATCCAATTTTCTTGCTTTTACCCCGACTCTTTCCACCCAAAGGGCTGCTTACTTGATGACATGATTGAAGACTGCTACCCAGGAATCTGGACACATCAGACCTGACAAGAACCTAGATCATGAACTAGTTCTTCGGCCTGATCATGCTTCAGTGTTCCGCATTTTCTAACCATGTGCTGCAGAAATGTGATATTGCAGAGCAACAACACGAATTCTAGAGGAAACTTCAAGACTATTCTCTATGCAAGTGTATGTCCGCATGCATCAGTCATGACCCACAATGCACATCCGCACATGCTGGCCTGCCCGCCCACTCGTACACAGAGAGAGAGAGAGAGAGAGAGAGAGAGAGAGAGAGTTCCCCTGAGCACTGATAACATGATCATGATCCTAAATTTCCTGATGAAATACAGGCAATGCATGTCTGCATTTGAGCATTAGACTAATCACGTATTGGCATAGAATCTCCCCCAGGCCAGTGACCAAAAGGAGAAAATGAAAATGTAGCGAGAAGGTTCCTTCTATTTCTCACTCTTCTCTTATGTCCAATTCCCTCCTGTTTAGCTATTCTTGGGCATCATATTGGATAGCCAAACACAATCTCTCAGCTTGTCTGAGTCGAAGACCATATGGCGATGTTTCCAGCTGAGTAACGATAACAGAAAGGCAGCAATGAAACTACAGAAGCGTGATCTGCAGAGCCCTTGACACAATCTGTAACTGAAAGAGTGTTTACCTTTTACTAAAGATTCTATGCAAAGTAAGCACCTGTATGGGGCAGAACATTATTTGAAATAAAACAAACACACGAGAAATCATCAGTAACTCCTCAAAAGATGCATGATGAAAGTCAGTACCATTGTCATGTAACACTATGGGATATCACAGCCCTCATATCACTATGTTAACTGGAACAATACAAAATGCCACAAAACTCGACAGATAATGATCAAGAGAGATCTCATCAACATTATTGCAGCAAGGCAGATACCCTAAGCATGTATTACCTATTTATTGCAGGACCCAACATACCATACCTGTTATATTACAATGCCCTGGCCGAGCCATCAAAATCCCTAAAAATGATCGACCAGCTTCTAGTGCTTTCTGCTGGGGTAAGATGCCCCAGTTGTTCTGCTAGGTTATTTATGTTCTTCGTACTCCACCAAAACCTGCCGTGATCAGCGGGTGTGCTCTCATTCCTTCTACCATCAGTATCCTTTCTTTCTGACTGAACTTCCTGAGTGTCGGAGGAACCAGGATTCTCTGTCAAGAATTGCCCTCAGAAGACATCATTAACCCCTGCCGGCACATGAGGAGATGTGGCTGTGGCTTGTTCTTTAGAGGAAACTGGCTCAGAAGCAACAGTCGAAGCTGGCTTGGAAGTAGTAGCCATGGCAGGCTCAAAAACAGTAGCAGTAGTGGGTTCAGAATTCATGTCGATTCTGGGTGATCTAGGCCGTGCGTCAATATTAAACTGAATGCAGGATATAGCAGGGCTATCAGCACAACTAGTAGTCTCATCAAAGTCTAGGGTTGAGTTGCGCTGACTAAAGTTTTCACAATCATGTGCAATGTATTCCCATATTGTGATTGATGATTCCTATCGATCATATAAATCCAGTATTGATGATAAGGATGAAGCTCCATCAATGTTTTCTCTCATCAAAGTTTGGGGACTGCCAGCATGATTGTCTTCACCATGTCCCTCATCATGAAAGTAACCAATTCGAGGCAATCTCCTCCTCTTATCATTAAATTCCGACTCAACAAATTCAAGGCAAGACCAGGTTTCTGCAGAACATTACCTAAGTTGGACACCATATTCTTCTGTCGTTCTTCCATTTTCAAAAACCGTGCCTTCAAATTCTGCATCTGCATTTCAAAGCTCTTCCTCTCTTCTTCATGCATCTGTAGTTCCAACTGAAGTGATTCCTTGTCGCTTTTAAGCCTTTCTACCTCTTCCTTCAGTCCTTGTCTCTCTGCTTCAGTTAATGGAGAAGAACTTCCCTGATTTTGGAGATTCTGAAGGGAATGGCTGTGGACCGGTTTCTGCTGATGGATGCTCTTCAGAAGCTGTGGCTGACCTCTTACAAAATCCTCCTTCGCAAATTCCAATCGTTCTGGGTCAATCTTCCTAAAACCCTGTCCAAAAGTGAAATGTACATTCATTACTAGTTATACGTTTGCATGATTACTTCCTAGAAAGCCAAATCGTATCAGAAGAGAAACGCGAGTAGAAAGGTCTCAGCTTACATATGTGTTTAGCTGTGTAATAAAGCTGGAAAAATTGTTGTGCTTCAAGTCGAACTCTGGCGGATTCCACGCAACGAAGCTCTTGCTGGTTTGACTCCACGAAACCACCGGGTCAGTTGACATGATGGCCATATACCATCTCGTACGTCTTCGTCAGGGGAGGTGGCAGCGAATTCGAGCCGCGTGGCTAACTAAAGACTCCGAACCTACCAAATACCCCAATAATCTCATGGACCAGTAACACGTGAGCCCAAGCCCGAGAGAGTGGGCGACTAATCTCATGATTGTCTTTCTTTTTTCCTTCTGTTTTCCTCCATCGCCCTTGCATGCATCGTCTTCTTTTCCTCCCTTTTTCTCTTTTCTCTTTTCTTTTTGAGGGATGAAGGTGAAGGTGAAGGTGAAGGTGAAGGGGAAGGGGAAGGGGAAAAGGGGGCGGAGGGCGGGGGCAGGGGCAGGGAAAGGGGAAAAGGGGGAGGGGGAAGGGAAGGGCAAGGACAAGGGCAAGTGGGGAAGGGTGGAAGGGGAGGTGGAAGGGGAAGGGTGGAAAGAACCCTGTCGTTGGACAGAGGCTTTCCATCGTTTGTACGAGATACCTTGAGCCGAATTAGAATTTCCTGCTAAGTTTGAGCAGCAGAAAATGCTTATGCAGCACTCATCTGGTATTTTCGAATTGACTATATTAGAGAAACTTTCCAATGATCCGCAATGGTTAAAATCCAACCTTTTGATAGCCTCTAGTTCATCTAGGCCCTTAACCGCCAAAAGCCCTTCGCATCCTCGAATTACCAAGGACTCCAGCTTTTTCAAATTAGCTAGATCATCTAGACATTGAATCTCAGGACACTCTTTTATTTCCAATTGTTCCAACAACTCTACCGAACCAAGACCCTGGATCGCAATTAGATTTGGGCAATCAATTAGCGTCCACAGCTTCAACCTCTTCAACCTCGAAAGACCAGCAAATCCCAGGAGAAATTCTAACCCTTCCACTTGGAATTCAATCAACTGTTCAAGCCCATCAAGTTGAACTTCAATCCATTTACATTGATAAATGCGCAAACGTGTCAGGTTTCTCAAGTTGCAACGAAATGACAAACTACATATTGATTTATGATATTCAAGTGATAATGTCGACAGAGACAATGGAAGGAACATGAGAGATTGTCTGAATGGAACATCTTGGATGAACAAAGGATGCCGGATCTTATCATTACCACCATAGCTCAAATCCACCAATTTAGTTAGGTTTGCAAGATCCGGGACCCATTGCAATGAACTTGATCCGAAGCTTAGGTTTATCAAACTTGTGGGAAGCTCAGGCAATACTACAAGTTCACCACAACGCCATAAACCCAATTTCTCTAGGCGAGGAGGTAGTTTGATAGTCCCCTTAACATTTCTAATACGGGTCACTTGCAAGTTAAGGACTCTCAAAAGTGACAATTTCCCAATGTCTTCAGGAAGTTCCCATTCCAGAAACGGGCAATCCTTTCCATGTAGCTCTTCCAACTCTTTTAGTGCGATAATACTCCTCGGTAGCTCCCTCATCGAAGAATTCGAAATGTTGATGACTTTTAATATACTCAGGTCTCCAATAGATTCAGGTAACCGCAAACATGGTGTTCCCGAGATATCCAACTCAAGTAGCGATTCCAAGTTCCCAATGGAGATGGGAAGTTCCACTATTTTAGTATACGATAGTAAGAGAGACTTAAGTTCCTTTAGATTCCCAATAGAACTAGGAAGCTTATCAATTTCTGTATATCGCAGTTTAAGTACTGACAAGCGCTTTTGATTACCAATGGAGTTAGGTAATCTTGTGATGGCCGTAGATGAGAGATCCAACTCTACCAAGGATGTCACTCTCATAAATGATTCAGGCAGATTCCTCAACCTTTTGCAATTGCTTAAATACAAGTACTCGAGATTCTCTAACACTCCGATTCCTTTGAACAACTCCGTAAGACTTGTACACCCATCCGCATTGAAGTAAATTAGACGCTTAAGCTTTTCGAGAGAACCATCAACTTCAATCAACTTTTTGCAATTTTTAAGGACCAATCGCTCTAAACTCAAATGGTCAGAGAAGTTTGGAGTCCTGGTCATGCTATTGCAATTTGTGAGATCCAAAACTTTCAGCTTCTTGGCAACCTGTTACAATAGCTAAAAGAGAGTAAAGGGAAAATACTATGCGAATTTAGACGCAGTAAATGGCTATGTTGGAACTAAGTTGTAATTCTGGTGGCTCCTTTGCCCCATTTAACCCAAACAGGCACATTCATTTTAGTATTAAGACCTATCCGACCTGTACCACATATATGCACCTACATATCAGTTCAACTTCTTGCTCACCGTATGGTATTCAATACAATCTAATTGTCAATTGTTCAATTACAAGACCAGGTCAGTTTTACTTGTAAATAAACTCGATTAATCATGGCCCATTTTATTTACTTGTTATTGCCTATACAATTATGGTATGGTCAATAGGAGTTGAACAATTTAACTAAGAGATAAACAAATAGCGAAGGATTGTACCTTGATTTGACTCCATCCAGTCCAATCCTCCGTTATGGAACTATAAGACAAGTCGAGAACTACAAGTTCGCTTGGATGGAAGTTGATGGCAAAGAGCTCTAGAGGACATCTACGCCAGGACATGTATCTCAACTCTAAAAGCTGATCCTCGAAGTCTCCATCTAATTGTGCCCGATATAATTTGAGGAACCTTATGTTTTGAAGCCTCGAAAACTCCTTGCTTGTATATATTCCTGATGCATTTCCATCTAAGCAGATTGCTTCAATGTCATCCTTTCTCTGACATTTAATGGTAATATAAAATTAGAATAAACGAAAAATGTCCTCTCTCTCTATTAAAAAAGGGCTCCAAATTAACAAATGAACTTTTGAGAAAAATATAGAATTTGACAGTCAATCATATTATTTTACCTCTTTTGTTCTAATGATATTTACAGCCGTCTTAGGATTCCACAACCTGCTCTGCTTTCTCAGATTTATTGGCCTTGTATCTCTATGAACAATTTTCCTCCCGAGATCTCTCAATTGGTCGTGCATCCAAAACCTGTTGTCATCAGTTATGTCTATCAAGGACATGTTCACAAGGACTCGAGTCGAATAATTTGGCCTAAACCCACATTCTTCCCACATGTAGAATGCATTCGTCGTGTCTTCATCTATAAAGAAACACGCAATGTCGAGAAAGATCTGTTTTTGATGATCGTTGAGGGCATTGAAGCTAATCTTCAGCTTGTCTTGGACCTTCTCATGAGGTATCTCCCTCAAATTGTCTAGAATATCCATCCAAAAATCTTTATTTTGGCGACAAAGTAATGATCCTATGACTTCAAGAGCCAAGGGAAGTCTTCCGGTCATACAAACCACTCGTCTTGAAAGACTAACATAATCGTCTGGAGGAGCATTTCTTCCAAAAGCATGTCTACTGAAAAGCTCGAGTGATTTAACGTCATCCAACAAATTCACTTTGTACTTAAAAGTGTGATCGGCTTCGACGATGCTTCTGTTCCTAGTTGTCACAATAATTCTGCTTCCTGAGCCAAAGGAAATGTCGTTGATAGCTAGTTTCTCAAGTTGTTCCTTATCATTCACATCATCGAGAATGATGAAGACTTTCCTGTTGCGAAGTTGCTGTGCAATCACTTTGATCCCATCATCATCATCATCAATTCCGTCATGAAAGCTTGAACCAAACATGTTAGATAATATTTGTTTCTGTAAGGCTACAAAGCCAGGGCTGCATGAAGATTCCTGAACATTTGCTAGGAAGCAACAATGACTGAAGAGGGAATTTAGTTTGTTGAACACAACCTTAGCAAGAGTCGTTTTACCGATGCCACCCATTCCATGGATTATGACAAAACGCATGCCTCCAGAGTCCACGTCCAACAACTTCACAACGGCTTCCACTTGCTCATCCATTCCTACTAAATGCTTAGTGACATGTTTGTCTTTTATTTTCAACTTCATCAAAATCTCTTGTACCACTGGTGTAATAAAGGTCCAGTGCCTGCCACAGTAGTAAATCATTTAAGTCGAAATCGTAAATAATAACCCTAGGGACACTCAATAAGTGGCATTTTAAATTTAAATTTACTTTCTAATCCACAAGTTAAGCTTACTGAATCGACAGTGCTCCCCAAAAGAAGAGACATTCTAGGTGCTTTTAAAACACGACGTCCCTATGATTCTAGCAAATAATCATATGCTGAATATTATGAGCCTTTTTTTATGTATGTGCCCTTGAGATGGTAACACTTCCAACAGGCGATTGGGAAAATTGCTCTAGCGCCACGCAAGAATCTTTTGAAAAGGAGAGAAGGTAATTTTTAAGGAGGCAATCCATAATTTACGAACACAATGACATATAAAATCAGATCCGTCAATGAAAGAATTAGAGGAAAAACACAAAAATTCGAAAGAAATGCTCCTCGCATCTCCCCCGCTAAACATACCAGAAGACAAATAGAAGTTCGACTGATACTTACCCGGTTCCTGCTTTATTTGGTTTCGATGAATCAAATGGTTGATTTTAGTTTTCAAAACATGGCATTCATTCCATTTCAAACCGCCTAAACGAGATCTTATACAAACTAGTATACAATGAATTCCAAAACAAAGTCATGGAGTGATTTAGGACACCTACATACCCTTCCTCTTTCAATTCCCATCCTTTGATTTGGGCTACACTTTTCAGCGCATCCTCCCACTTTCGCCTCTTCTGGCAGCCAAACTTTTCCTTGTGCTTCTCCAAAGCGCCAACATATAATTGAGACTTAAGCTTAACATCGTGAGGCTTCACGTCGTAGAAAATCGGCATAATCTCCTTCTTATATGGTTTGGATTTCGTGCACTCCACCATGTGCGCTAGCTCGCGAAGGCACCACACACTCAAAGCATAACCTTTAGAGAAGATGGGTATGTAGATCTTCGACTTTTCGATGGCCATCGGTAATTCGTCGCCTATTTCTTTACCAACGTGGAGCTCTTCCTTGTCAAGGAAAACACGGATGTTTGCTTCTCGCATCCTGTTATAAAGGCAATCCGTGAATCCTTGTCGAGTATCCGGCCCTCTGAAACTCAAGAAGACCTAATCAATCGCCGACGACTCACTGTCACTCGTTCCAGCCTCCGAGCTCTTTCCCATCTCTATTGCCCCGAGTATTTTTGTCTCAGAGTTTCCTCTCTCAAAGTCCCTCTTCAATGAAAGTCCCTCTCCCATCGCCGACGACTCACCGCCACTCGTTCCAGCCTCCGAGCTCTTTTCCATGTCCATTCTCCAGCAGAGTCTTTTTATTGCCTCAAAGTCCCTTGTCAGTGAACGTCTCCGTTCCCCAAGACTCCGTTCCCGAACTCTCCGTTCCTCATGTTTCAGTTGCTCAAATCTCAGTTTCTCAAGTCTCTGTTTCCGAAGTGTGTATTGCTCAATAAATCTCGAATGCTCAATAAATCTCGAATGCTCAAGTATCGATTCCCAAATTCTCCGTCGCTCCTCAAGTCTCTGTTTCAAAAGTCCCCCTTCCTCAAGTCTCCCTTCCTCAAAATTAAGTCTCCGTTGCTCAAGCATCAATTCCCAAAGTCTCTGTTGCTCAAGTACCTGTTCCCAAAGTCTCCGTCGCTTCTCAAGTCTCCGTTTCAAAGTTCTCCCTTCCTCAAGTCCCTGTTCCCGAAGTCTCCTTTCCTCAAGTATCTGTCCCAGAAGGCTCCATTCCTCAAGTCCCTCCTGTTCCCGAAGTCTCCTTTCCTCAAATATCTGTTCCTGAAGTCTCTGTTGCTCAAATATGAGTCTCTGTTGCTCAAGTATCTGTTCCCAAAGTCTCCCTTCCCCAGGTCTCTGTTCCCGAAGACACTGTTGCTCAAATATAAGTCTCTGTTGCTCACGTATCTGTTGCCAAAGTCTGCTTTTCTCTAGTCTCAGTTGATTAAATATAAGTGTCCCTTCCTCAGGTCCCTGTTCCTGAAGTATCCCTTCCTGAAGTAGCTGTTCCTGAATCTGTCCCTGAAGTCTCTGTCGCTCAAGCATCTCTTCCCCCTCCCCAAGTATCTGTGCAAGTATCTGTTCCCGAAGTCTCTGTGCCTCAAGTGTCTGCTCCCGAAGTCTCCGTGGCTGTGACTGTCCCATCGTCGACGAGGTTTGAGAGATGAAATCCCCCACGGCCAAGGGTTTTGCTTGTTGTCTATATGGACGATCCAGACAGAAAGCGCGAGAGAGAATGAGAGACGTTTTTGTTCTTGTAACTCTTGCCTCTCCCAAGCTATGAAGCACGGACACGCTTGAGAGGCCTCCGTGTCATGTCAGACTCTCCAACACGTATCCGACACGCACGGACACTCAATGCGTGTCGGATCGGTCAACACTCCCCAATGCGATTCCGACACGCACGGCGAAGGGAGAGAGAATTGTTCGAGAAGACGATGGAGGGTGGAGGCGAGGGGGAGAAAGCTGCGGACCGCATCGCCGCCGCGCGACCTCGCGGAGTTCCGGAGCTCAACGCGAAGGTCTTCAAGCTCGCGAAACTCAGTACCTGAGGTGAGAGAGCTCGTCGTACAGGGCGACGCGGCTGCTGGCAGACTGAAGCGGACGACTTCGGCCGAATCAGGCTGGTGCGGAAGCTCTTGAAGATCCGCTTCAGGGCACGGGCGGAGCTCCCTCAAGGGAGGCGCTGCGGTCGAAGTAGTCGAGGAGGAGGGAGACGGTGCCAAGCTGGGGGACGACGGGGCAACAGTGCCTGCAGACGGAGGAGCAGAGAACGAGGGTGTTGAGGTCGGCGATCTCGGAGGAGATGAGGAGGAGGGCCTCAGGCGAGGCGGCGATCGAGAAAGAGCATGTATGGAGAGGAGGATCGTGCAAGGCTGAGGAGGAGGCGGCGGCGGCTAGGGTTTTTAGTTTACTGAGGTTGCTTTTAATTTTGGGAAGAAGAGCAGAAAAAATTTAAAATGGGAACGCCGGTTCCCACTTGACTTGATTTTTCTTTTTTTTTTTGGGAGTGAGGTAGAGGCTGATTCTACCCGATGGTGCTGGGCAAGAGAGGGTGAAATAAATGGGTGGAGCTAAAAAGCAATTTCGAAATATAAAAGCATTAAATTTTGAATAATGATAATTTCGAGCTCTTTTTTGTATGTAAATTCGAATTATTAATGTAAATCGATTTCATACTTTTTTAAATTATTTATTTATAAATTAAAATCAAATTTATTTATTTATAAAAATATTAAATTAATATACAATATATCTTAATGTGTCAAAATTCTCTATTTTTTAAAAAATGACGTGTCGATGTGTCGTATTATATTATGTGGTCCGTGTCGATGCTACTTAGCTCTCAACCTTTATTCCAATTGAGTTTTATAGAAAGGTTTCTTTAATCGACCCTTTTTCTCGAAAACGGTTTTTTTATTTTAATTTTTTAGAAAGGACAAATGAGTTTTGAAAAGTATTGCTCAAATTAACAACGTTCTTAAAGCATCCCTAATCCAATTAGGACAAATTGAAATAATTCCTTGTTTTAAGTTTTCTTTCACCTTCCTATCCTTCTAAGAGAATTCATTGATCTCATTAGCAAAAGCAAAATTTTATCTAAACGAAGCTACATTGTGTATCTTAGTAATAACTTAATTTGATTTCTTGCACATTATTTTTTGATAAATTATTAACTTGATAAACTTATTATCTAATAAACTTTTTATGATTCTTTTGTTTCACACAAAATATTCTATTAAAAAATATTTTCTTGCATTTTTTAGTTTGGAAAATGAGTCAATTGTAAATTTTTCCACAATATATAGAAAATCTTGGCTCAAATTCAAGATATGAATTCTTTCAAAAATAAAAAATCATTATATAAACAAGACTGGACTCAGGCACTTGAATTATCCTAATGATTCTCTTGAGATACTTGCGATTATTCGCTGAAAAACAAATTGCTTGGTCTAAGATGGGGTGGCCATATTTGTATAATGCATTTCTTATTCTTTTAGGAATAAAAATTCTCCAGTAGAGAGTCAACTAAATCCATATCTAAGGAACCAAATTTACAAGGATCCCATCCAATGAGGGTCAGCCTTGCATATGGCTGGCAAGAGTGTCCCAACCCTCGCCCTTGCTAGCGACGGGCAACAGAGGGAATTAAAGGGGAAAAAAAGAAGATAAAATAAAATAAAATAAAGAAATGAGAAGAAAAAAAGGAAAAGTGATAATAAATATTAAAAATTCAAAAAAGGAATCTATGGACTTGCCCGTGGCAACTTCAACACTACCTAAAAGTTTGTTTCTTCCTATGGAGCATGTGTACTAATGCACTCCCAACAAAGGAAAACCTCCATAAGAGGAAATTAGTACATGATCCGTTATGTCCATTGTGCTACAAAGCCCATAAACGCTTGAACACCTACTTTTGTTGTGTGAATGGACAAAACCATACTGGTTAGATCTTCAAATAAAGCTAAACATGACTACAGAAGAAGTCACGAGAATGGATAGATGTCTCACAGAGAACCTCCCCTCCCAAGATGGGTCGTAACCGAATGCACTCCTAGCCAACATACTCTGACTTATTTGGAAAGAGCGAAATGCATGGATTTCCTCAAACAACACATTGAGACCTCAGAGGATCATGGAGGAAGCAATTAGTGACCTTAACCTATATGAGTATTGGAATCAAAGTGCGGTGAAGTAGAAGGGATGCGGAGAGGGATGCTTATTGTCGGAACCATGGTTATTGCCTCCGACAGGCTTGTGGAAATTGAATGTTGATGGGTCCTGGTGCAGCATCATGCAACAAGGTGTGATGGCCGAAATCTGCAGAGGTCACATTAGTCAACTTGTGGATGGCTTCGCGAAGATTTGTGCCTTGCTCGCCCTCATCGTAGAAACCCTGCCCTTGAGACAGAAGCCGTTGCTCATGCAGAGTACTAGGAAGCTTCTTCTTCTTTGTGTGACCTAAACAGGGAAAGTATACATGTTCAAATAGAGTTAGATTGCCACACAGTTGGTAACTCTATCTTGGGTCAGGTTGAACCTCCATTGGGCATTCAGTCCATAGTAGTAGATCGTAAAAAACTTCCAAATTACTTAGAGGGGGTTTCGGTCACCCTTTATCCGAGAGAGGCAAATTGAGTTGCGGATTGGGTCACGAAGGCATCTTGGCATGACTCTTTGGCCTGAAATTAGTTGTCTCGTACCACCATTGTCTTTTAGATATATTTTGTAATGACTTGGGAAATTATTATGCGAGGGCTGTCCAATCGTCCACCGCTGTCATCATCCATCAATCGTTTCACACACGCTCAGCTCCAGCAATCAGCAGCGATCCACCATTCTAACCACTTGGGACCGACGTATGGTGCGGAAGAAGGGAACAGGGCATCATATTTTACACAACATCTACAAAATCCCCAAAAGAAGAAACGCCTCCATTTCATTATGCTTGACCTCGAAGACCGTGATTAAAAACAAGTGGGCCTCCACTTCATCATTTCTTTTCTACTACGATAACGCGAGGGCTATCGAACCGTCCACCACTGTCATCATCCATCAATCGTTTTACACACGCTCGGCTCCAACAATCACCAGCAATCCACCATTCTCCACTTGGGACCGACGTGTGGTCCGGATTCCGATCCAGATAATGCACTCCAATCCCGGTCACTTCAAGAGATCTTAAGCATCAGCTTTAATAATAGAGTTTGCTAAGTACAATAATGCTTTGTATCCTTACCAAAAAAATAATGCTTTGTACCATGTGGAGACTTACCAATATTGACCAAAATGCTTTTATCATTGAAATTTTGTCCTATTTTCCTTGGAAAAAAAATAATTCAAATATCAAAATTTGATATGAGAAAATACTTAAATGCAAAAAATTACGAAAGATACATTTAAACGTCATTTTTAAAAAAATTAGATTACTTAAGTGCCAATTCCGATGAAGACCGTTGGAAATCCGACATAGTTTATTTAAATAATTTCTAACATCTACGTGAGTCGCGTGGAGTTCCACGTCAGCTTGCCTTCATAAAAAATGACGTCATTTTGACCAAAATTTGATTTTTAATATAAATATTAATTAAATAATATTAAAAATGAATTTTTTTTTAAAAAAAGCTACATAGGTAGAGGAACCTTCCCGCCTGTGGTTGTCGCCCCATCATCGGTGGGGCAACGACAATGGGCGGCGAGGGTCGCCGACGCCTGGGCAAAGGTCGTCAGGCGTGGGTCGATGACCCTTGCCGATCACCAACCCTTGCCAAGGCGCCAGCAACCCTCGACGGTGGCCACAGGCAGGGGTGGATCCCCTGCCTATGCTGCTGCTTTTTTTATAAAAAAAATTTTAAATTTTCATTTTTAATATTATTTAATTAATAATTATATAAAAATCTAATTAAGGTCAAAACAGTGTCATTTTGCGCTGATTTAGCAACGTCAATACTCAAAATGATGTTGTTTTGGGCTTATTTGGCAATGTTAGCGTCTAAAACGACGCCGTTTCGACCTCAACTCGCCAGAAAATAACCAAGTTAGCATTTTGGTTAGATTTTCTTGCCGTTGGCACTTAACTGATACTTTTTACTTCTATCTTGACACTTAAGTGTATCTTTTCAAATTTTTGGCACTTAAGTGTCCCCACATACTAAGTTTTGGCATTCTAGAGATCCGCACATCTATTTTCCTTATAAAAGCATCTTGCTTGTAACAAGTCTAGAATGCCATTTGCCATATGAGGCTAGCTTTGGAGGAATGCCATCACAAATATCATGATTTTCGTCAACGCTCACTAGAATATTTTAACTTCCCTTTGGATCATTGAATGTTAAAAAAAATTTCGATTATTTGAATGTCATAATTATTTTTAAAAAAATTTACTTAAGTGATATAACCTTTTCAAAGGCTTTCATCACAAGTGCTAGAAATTTGATTTATCATAGCCCTCGTGGTGAGAAGGGTCATAGTATTTAAATGATCTATTGAAAATTATGACCCTCTAGTGAATAATATTAGAAGTCAAGACATTCAAGTGAACAATTTTTTAAAAAAATTATGAAATTCAAGTAATCAAAAAAAATTATAACACTCAAGTAATCGCAATATAAAAATTACGTTACTTGTGGTGTCTTTATCCCGGCTTACTTCTGTTAGAAGTAGCATAAGAATTGGAAAGTGTTTGAATGAAGATACACTTTTCAATGGCCAACTACACTCTTCAAGTCACATAAGTGATGAAGCTAGCAGAGATAACTGGCTAAAGATAACACCGCCATAGTCGTTTCACCACTGCCACTGATCCCGTATGTTACAACAACACGTGCTCCTTCAGATTTGGCATCTAATAGCTTCACTACGCTTGGTAATGAACTTGTGTTTGACCTTCAGCTTAGGCCGAAGCTCTCGGACGATCAATTTGATGAGCTCCCCATGTCTATCGAGAAGAATTGCCAAAAAAATTCAAATGAAGAACTAAAAAATAACATTTTAATACAACTTGACTTGAATTGAGGAAAGTTAATGTGCAATTTTCCACAATGCTTCGAGTATTGGGTTTGGGTATATTAAGCTCTGCCCAGCCTTAGGGGAATCTGATTTTCTTCATTGTCTGAAAATTTTCTTTGTAAGTGTTTTCCGTTATTCAACAGAAATTTCTCATAACTCCTACATAAATTGTCATACCATGCGAACTACTATTATTGAAAAATTTTAATTGTTTGTGTGGTATGACACTTGTGCAGAAATTACGACTCAGAATTTGGGCTTGACCTTGGGTGACCTTAGGAGGCTGGATAGAAACATGTAATAAGTTGTTTGGCTATTGACTTATTATCATACCTAGAGGTCTCTACGATAACTTTGTCACGAACTAAAAATGTCTTAAATGTCTTAATGATATTGCATAAAAACCAGAATTAAGGGAGGACTAATTATCTCGTCGTCTCAAATTGTGTTGGCCCGTTATATCGATGCGGAGGGGATCTTTGAGAGATATGGGTGAAAAGGAAGATGTGGAGGGAAGGATTGATGATGCTGAGGGTGCGGAGGATTTACCGTATCTGAAGAGGTATATGTTATCAAGAACTTTGCTACAATGAAAATGTCATGAAACGTTCTGTATCATGTTGTCTTAAATATACTGTCTTTGCCCACCAGATCGGCACCGAGGAAAATCAGAAACAGAAGCTGAGACTGAGGAGACCGCCATTTTTGCAAATTAAAATGGAGGAATGCCGGCATTCATCCTATATAAATCTTCAACTTCCCTCATATTTGTGAAAATCCCAGTACTTGTTATTGAGGATCACGTGATCTTTGGTCAATATGATGTTATCTTTCATCAGAAGCTTGGCAACTCTTACCTCACCGGTATTTTTTTGCGTGGACTCTGCGAACCTTGGCTCCATTTTGTACTTTTGTCAATGTATGCAAGCTGCCCGCGCTGGCATGTATCATGTAAGGCTTCATCTACCGGAAGACGGGCGTTGCCTCTAAAGTTGCTTTATGTAGGAGAAGCTGACATTGAAGTGCAAAATCTGTCGTATCTAGACATGTGATCGTTAACCACTAATTCAGCTGTAAAAGACGTTGCCCACAATAATATATGTGTGTGTTTGTAAATAAAATAAAAATATCGAGAATTATATCTATGTCAATCGGTTGAATATCCTAATAAATGAATAACTTAATTCTAGTTATATCTTTTTTAAGTTGTATTTCTCCGATGTAGTCGTATTCGTATTTCAACGTGTCATCCGATCATCTTTACGCAACATCTACAGAATTTCCAAAAGAACAAATGCCTCCACCTGATCACGCTTGATTGAAAACAAGTTGGCCCACTCCACCATTTCTTTTGTACTGAAATTGACTTCAAGCCTCGCCAGCTAAAAATTACGAGAGCAATGCTTGGCTCCAGCAAATCAGTAGCAGCGGGAGTCCAGATTTCGATTTAGACAAATGCACTCCAATCTCAGTCACTTCCCGAGCTCTTTACGCATGAACTTTAATAGTAAAGTTAGACAATAGCAGAGTCCATTTAGTGCGTGCTTTCTCCTATTGTACTATATGGCCACCACCAGATTTGGCCGAAATGCTTTTCTCATTGAAAGTTTGTGTTATTTTCCTATAAAAGCATCTTGCATGTAATAAGTCCGCAATGTCCCTAGATCAGAGAAATGCCATTACAAAAATTATAATTTTCGTACAGTACTCTTCAACGGCCAATTTATCTCTTCAAGTTACATAACAGTTGAAGCTAGCAGATAACTGGCTAAAGATAGCACCAGCATAGTCATCTTGCCATTGCCACGGATCATTATATTATGCCAAAACGGGCTCCTTCAGATTTGGCATCCAATAGTTTCACTATACCGCCTTCTTGATGATTCAATACAACCAGATGGTGGTGGTTGTATTTAGCAAGCTGAGACTTGCTTGTGGTCGATTGGCAGCCGGCAATCGGCCAAGAAAGGAGAGGAAAAAAAGAAAAAAAAGGAAAAAACATAGAAGAAACGAAAATAAAAAGAAAAATAAAGTAAAAAAATCGAATTTTTTAGAAATAAAAAATAAAAAAAGAATCAAGTGGGGACTAGTAGGGGTGTGAGATAAGAGAGAGAAAGTGTGGAAAATATTTTTTCCAACTTGAAAAGTGAAAAAACATTTTCCCCCATTTTAGAGGATTTTTAAATTGTTTTTCTCAATGAATTTATTTTCATGAAATGAATGCTAAAAAATTCAAAAAACGTTTTTTTTAAAGTTATTTTCCATGAAATGAACATGTTTTCTCTTACTGTACTATATGGCCATCGCCCAATTTGGCCAAAATGCTTTTCTTGTAAAGAGTTAGTATTATTTTCCTTGTAAAAGCATCTCTCAAGTAATAAGTCTGCAAATGGCCCTCGCAATATAGGGCTAACTTTGGAAAAATGTCATCACAAGTTCCTTTTTTATTTTTTAATCTAATATAATTAATGGAATATGCATAGATTTTGAGCTACATACACAACTCCCTCAAGAGAAATTGAAGGTTCATGGAGGATGCCTTTTACATTTTTGGTATACAAGTTACTAATTGTAGTCATCATTTGTTTCTCAAAACCACACTTCACTAGTTCTAAAGAAAAGCCAATTTCGCTTGATTGGTTATACGTCATTAACCGATCCAATGAATATGAAGTGTATTTCTATATAATTGTGGGCATGTTTAAGGGGATCATTAACCCCATATCATTGTTGCATGCACTCGATAATGTAAGTTTATTTGATGGATTATATGGATCTCCTTCTCTTTATCTAATCTCTCTTTGATAAGAACCTCCACATGATGACCCTCTTTCAGATTCCCTACAAAAATGAGTGACGTAACAATTCACAAAGCCAACGCTTTTCATTGCCAAACTCCAAGTCCTTACTCGTCTCCCCCTCCCTCTCCCTAGCATGTCCACCATCTTTGCCTTAATGCTGCTCTCTCTATCTCTATCTCTCTCTTTCTCTCTCAAACGCAAAAGAGGAGGACGAAGATGGAACAAGATGAGGTTAAGAGTTAACCAGCGGGGAGTTAAGTTTTGCTTTTTGGCCATCGTCGGTCACTCAACAATTATTAGAGTTTCACGTTATGTCAATCTCATTCATGCTGCAGATGGGCGGTTTGACTTTGATGCATCATGGGTCACATTGCAAAGATATTTTCCTCCAAAAGGGGAGGGATGAGAGGGGAAATGCAAAATAAATTCCTTCTTCCTGTAAACGACGAGTTCAAGGGGCCCATAATAATATAGTGCATTTCGTGGACTCCTCATTTCGAGATGGGACATGTGACAGATATTTGAATGAGATGGGTTGAAGCTACAAAAACATCTACATGGTGTCAGCAACACTTTCGAGGAAAGATCCTCGACTGAAAATAGTTTAAGGTTATTCTTACTTTTTGGCCATCGTCGGTCACTCAACAATTATCAGAGCTTCGCATTGTGTCAATCTCATTCATGCTGCAGATGGGTGGTTTGACTTTGATACATCATAGGTCACATTGCAAAGATATTTTCCTCCAAAAGGGGAGGGATGAGAGGGGAAATGCAAAATGAGTTCCTCCTTCCCGTAAACGACGAGTTCAAGGGGCCCATAATAATACAGTGCATTTCGTGGACTCTTCTCATTTCGAGATGGGACATGTGACAAATATTTGAATGAGATGAGTTGAAGCTACAAAAATATCTACATGGTGTTAGCAACACTTTCGGGGAAGGATCCTCGACTATCAGAAAATAGCTTAAGGTTTAGTCTTAGTCCTCTTTTTTTTTCCTTCTTATCGTAAATTAATTACTCTCTCCATTACTTCCAACATTGATTTCAATCATGTGTTTAGGTGCAATACGTACAAAATTCAGTTTGGGGAGTTACATAAGAATTATCAAAGAATTTTTGTCTCATTTCTGAAAGAATCATGTTAACAAATGCTTCAAAAATCCTTATTAAATGTACGTAATACTGAATATTTCATTTTTCAAAATATCAATTACACCTAACAAGGGTAAAACGCTGAATTGGTAAACTATAATCTTTCTTTGTTTTGTTGCTTCGGATTATTCGTCCACAAAATACTTGCAAAAATTACTTCTTTCAAGGTCTACACGTTCCGAAAGGATAGCTTTTGGCTGTACATCACAAGGTGGGTTTGACATTTCGACGTTGCCAAGCATGACTTTGGTTGTGCTTTCGAGCTGTTTCCGGGGCAACTACACATCATAAATGCACATGCAATGAAGAGCCGTATCCTAACAGTCCTCCGCAAAATGAATGATCAGCTTTTGTCCCAAATCCTTATCTTTTCACGGGGTAAAACCGAATAAAAAAATCTTGTTGACAGGTTCTCTCAGATATTTGTTAAATACTTTGATAAAGAAAGAATGCGAAGTGGTGCCTCCAATCCACTTGTTAAACTCCTAAAATTTGAATAAAAAGTCTTCATGAGAGCACGTGAGCAGGCTTGGATCCTACTTCTCCAGCAGCTGAGGTTATGCAAAATTGAACCCAAATTCAACCCGGTGCACGCATTCTCCATCTAGACTTTAGGTCAATTTGGCTTAAGGGGTTCAACTATAGTTCGAATCATGTAAGAGCTCACAATACTCAGCTCGCATCGCATGAGTGAGCTTTGTGTGTGAGATACTTAAATTCACGGATGTAATTTGACTAGACTGAATGTTATTGAGGAGAACAATTTGAGTGACTTAATTGAAAGTAAATGGAGACTTGTAATTTTTGTAGCTGACTCCTTCTGAGGTAAGTATTTGGAATGATTCAAACCCATCTAAGCACCAACCTACCACTGCATAAACAGTACCATGGAATTCATTTTTTCCTCATATGGGTTTAGCTTAAACTCGATTTTGCATGGACTTATCTGATGACCAAGTGGTCAGGGCAAGTAAACTGTTTTGTTAGGAAATCTCAGGCTCAATCAAGCTCGGGGTAGGAACGCAATCAGTATTTCGTCATGGATAAGTCCATAAAAATGGCTACGTTTCCACGCAGTCAACACAACTCAGCAAAATCAGACAACTACTAGGGTTTGATAGTTAGATAGATAACCTTTTCTCCAGAGCCTCCTATTATCGAGGGGTCATATCAAATTTGGTCCCTAAATTCCATGTGAGGTTCTTTACTACAGTGTCGGTGAAGAAGCCATTAATGCTTAAACCCTAGCTTGCTCAAGCATATCATTATATAACAACAAGCCTGAGAGCGATATCATAAGTGCAGCGCTTGACTCCAAGCGCGAAAAAGAGATTCTCTCTTAAGCTCGTGACAATTCGTTCTCTCTTTTTTCATTTTTTTGGTGTTTGGGGTTTTGCCATAACTCATTGGGGGAACCGAGCACAAGTTTTGATGAGGATCCTCGGCTATCAACTAGGCTGCCTCACGTTTCTTCCATCCATTAAGAAACAACTCCAACCTCTGATAAGTAAAAATTTGATAAAACAAAACATACATCTTATAATTTGTTTGAGACGGCATGATAATATTCTTTGAATATTAGGATAAATATATTCGAAGTTGTTGACACCTGAATTTTAATCTACAAATTTAACATATGTTTATTTAAAAAGAAGAATACAAATACAATGAATGGTAGCAAAATGAAAAAACAAAAATAAAAGATACAAAATAAAAATAAAAAAGGCCAATTTGGTCCAACTTGTGGCCCACGAGAGCAAACACATTGATTTGATGTGCGGCCTAGGCCCATGACCCCACTACCGCACCACTTTTGCTATTTCCCCTCTCTCTCCCTAAGCCCAGCCTGGCCTTCTCTCTCCCCTCCTCCTCCGCCCAGTGAGGATGTCGCTGTCGATCAAACTGAAGAAAGGAGCCGCTTGCTCTGCCTTGACACTAAACTTGGAGTAAACAGAAATTCCAAGCCGTGTTGGACGAGTTGTCGTGATCGCCTGACGACAGATGAGGGATTCGACACAATCCTAATCCCACGAACCTTAATCTAGCTTTCATGAAATGAATAGAAATCTCACAAGCTTCTAACATGAGCAGAGTTTGTAATTCCAGTTGTTTCCAAGTGGAAGTGGCTAAGGTAAAAGAACTTAATTTCATATAATCTGCGACCTAGTATCTTCTTACATATAAAGAATGAATAAAATGCCGCGAGAGCCTCAATGCATTCCTTATCTTCTTCCCTACAAGGCCTATGATTAGATGTGAGAGCCTCCACAGTGCCAGCTCTATAAAGAACAGCTTGATAATCTCCAGCATTAGAGATGAAGTGGTTGCCCCTTCTGATCAATGTAGTTACGTAGCATAAGACGCCTTGTAATTCCTCATTCAAAAAATTCAAATCGGTCTTTGGGTAACCATGCTTCACAGCGTCTTTGTTTCATCCTCATTTCTTCTCACCACTTCATCTATGATATTCTTATTCAAGTTTTCTGCGGCAAAACTTGAGTGCATTGAGAAAAGCAGTCGCTCATGGAGAATACAATGAACGGTGGATGCGAATTCAAGGAAAAAGACAGATCTTTTAGCTTCCGGGTATCCTTACACAACAACAACAAGCTCTTAAGAAGGAAAAACTTGGCCAAAACCGAAACTTGTTTTACTAGATTGAACCAAAACTCCGTGGACACCCACTTCATGCATGGACGGGGTAAGCTCGTTGGAGGGATGTGTCCGGGAGGAGGCCCAGAAGTTACTGAGGCTGACTAAGATGGTACGCGGCCATAGTAGACGTCGCTGGGGCTTCTCAAGAGATAGATGCGGCGAGCGTAGACCTTGTGTGTCACGCCCCAACTCTCAAACTCGCAGTAACCCCATTTCACTTGAGGTCTAGTTATACGATGTCTCAGGTACTATCGTCGACCAATTCATTTTATCTTGTAATTTTCCACATGCGGAAACGAATACTCCCAATACAGAAACAACATGGATAGCAACAACAGCAGCAGAGGAAAGACAAATACCATTTTATATATCTGAAGGTTAGCTTGTACACTAGCAAATACATACACGCCTTACTATAGGCGACAAGCTAAGGCCTACTAAAAAAGGGATCTGCTTGGCTAACCTAACACTGTACAGGTAGGGGAGGGCTCGCCAAATAGGGGAGTAGGCCACAGCTGCCTACTCATTGGCCTCAAAGGGATTGTAATCTCGGGCGTGAAAAAGTTAACCACGACGGGTTGAGATAAATTCAGCAAGTTAAAGTCCTAAGCCCCGGTTAGGAACTTTGCTCGCTTCGGGAGTTTAACATACAACTTAATCCATCAAATCATCTAACACCACCTCAGAGAAAATGATAACAAAGACAGTTTAATAAACATGTGCAATCACAGGTGACCTTACCTAGCCTTGGCACACGCGACCTGCAGAAATCGTCAATTAAATCATCACGACATTAAGAGGCATGCGAATAATTAGAGCATTGCACACATTTTTCTTATGTCTCACATCCACTCATGCTCCAATTATTATGACCCCTAGAGCCTGCGGTCAACTAGTTATAAACTAGGCATCGTCCTCTCCCATGAGGCATGGCGACGTCATGGGCTCTCCCCCACTAATGGCATTCCCTAAGGAGCATGGGTTTGGCCTCTACTGCGACTCCACAACTGACCACTGTTAAGTAACTGACCGAAGTCAGGACGACCAAAAGGCCATGGCACAACCCCAAGGGTTGGCGGTCTATCGGCGGAGGGTTCATCTTTAGCATTACTAAACTTGATAGAAAGAGTACCATCTTTCTTCTGAGTGAACTGAGGTTCACTGGATTGGACCGGTTTACAATTCTGGTGGAGTTTTTCGTAGTTGGTAACCCAACTATCAGGGAGGAGCTTAACAAGTTCATTTCTCGTAATCTGACGAGGAACATGGATACAAGAGGTCATCATCAATCAATTCGTTCATTTCTTTTCTTTATCATGAATGCATATACAATTTGTGCTCACGCAACATGCTATTGCAGTTGACACTGATACCATAAGGATGCCTATGAAACTAATTCACAAACTTGAGTTGCAAACTCATGGCAAGTATGCTATCCCACACACGGCTCTCTTGGCCTTAATAGGGACTACCTATTAGCCACCAAATTTCTCCTCAAGTCATGAGCTTAGATCATAGTAATTTCTAGAATATCGAAAATTCTGATGCACGGGATCCCATAAGGGCAAGTGCAGAGCATACTCTAGGATTTTTCTCAATCATAGTGTTTGTTTAGAACCAACTTTCAGAACTAGAACATGATGGGATTGTTTAAAAGATCATGTTAATAGTAGAGTATACAACACACTTCTTATTTCACTCTCTAGTTTTTTACAATGGAGGCTCCTTGCTTATATAGACAAATGAGGATACAAACGACAAGAGCACGCTGGTCATGCTCGGACATAATTACAAAGACAAACTAGCCACTTATGGGCTACACAAACAGGAAATCCGCAGGAAATCCCGTGATAGGCTATGAACAGTAACTTTATGTAGTACAATCCAATCACTCGTGAAAATGACGACAAATTGAAACTCAATTCCTGTGACAGCCCGAGCGACGGTGCGCGAGGAGGAGGGATGGCGGTGCGTCCGCGCCTCGGTCCCCAATGCCCATCATGGGGGAGGAATTGAAACTCAATTCCAAGTGGTCAATCAACAACCACGTATAATTCCCCAACTCTCCGTGATTGAATAATTCACAATCAATATTTCAATCAAGTTAACATAACAATCCTCCGAGACCAACGAGTACACTTGTACAATGATCAAATTAATATAAAAAAATCCCCGTTGTTTGGTTTGTTTCCGCATGTGCTTAATTACAAGATAAAATGAATTGGTTGACGACAGTACCTGGGACGTCGTACAGTTAGACCTCAAGTGAAATGGGGTTGCCGCGAGCTCGAGAGTCGGGGCGTGACAATTCCAACCAATCAACAACCACGTATAATTCCCCAACTCTCGGGAATAATTCACAATCAATATTTCAATAAGCCATAACAATCAAGAGCACATCAAATTAAGACAAAAATTTGCTTCCGTATGAACAGTGCCATGAACAGTAACTATAAACAGTAAATTTGTCCGAAGTTAATTAATTAAATAAAAATAATTAAACCTAACCATGGTTGATCAATTAACCCAACCATAGTTAATTTAACCTAACCATGATTAAAATCTAATCTTGGTTACTTTAAAAACTAACCTTAGTTACTTTAATTAATTAACCTTAGTTACTTTATTACTAACTATGGTCAATTAACTAACCCTAGTCAGCCTTAATTAACTCAGCCACCATTAAAAAATCCATAATTAACCAAGCACAAAAATCAAACTAATTAATCCCTAAGCAAGATTAACTCCTAAACAAGGATTAGGCAATTAACTTACTTGGGTCGGAAATCCGGTGACACCGGCGCGTAGAGGGGAACGAGGGCTATAAGGGGTAAGCTTAGGGACTACAACGAATGACGAACGGTGGCCAAAACGGGCCAAAATAGCTCCCGAAACACTATTCACGCGGAAGTAGTACAGTTGGGTGGAAATGGCCGAACAGGCAGCCGGTGGTGACTAGGGGTGGCTGACGGTGTGCGGCTGGCTCCCTGAGTTTGGGGACTACACTTTGGGCGGTGGTGGTGGCTCCGGCGGTAGCGGCAAGGCTATTTTCCGGTTGGAAAACAATAAAGACAGCAAGAAAGAAAGAGAAAAGGAAGAGAAAAGGGAGAGAAAGAGAGGGCCGGAAGGATGTGGCTGAAAGGGGAGGAAGGAGGAGAGAGAAGGGGCTGCTGGACAAGGATAAGATGCAAAGGCAAGCGGGCAAGCCACTTGCTCAAGAACCAATCACAAGCAAGCAAAAACAAAGCATAAACAAAGCCCACTTGGGTACAAAAGGAAAATGCCAAAAGAGAGAAGCCCATGGACTGAGGAGGGAGAGGAACTTGGGCCAGCTTGGGCCTCTCTTGGGCTGGGCTGGATGGGCGTAAGGCCCATTGGGCAGTCGGTCTTGGGCTGGCTCACCTGCGGGCCCGAAACCCAGACTAATTTTTCCTTTTCTGACACTTTCACGTCTAACGGAAAATTCCAAAATAAATGAGGCGACGTCCAAATATTAATTCCTGACATCACTGATAAGTCGATTCCCAAAATCGGATTAAAAATCAAGACTAAATTGAGTCGATTGCGACCGTAGTACAATTTGGATTATCGGGCACTCCTTTAGGACTTTTCTTTACATTTGACCCGTGGTCAACCATTCTTTGATCCACGTTTATACCAATTCTCGAGTCAAGGACGTCCCTCGATTGTCGTGTGATCCCAGGAGCTAAATTGATAATCCTGAGTACCAAATAAAAATGATTCGGTTTAACGGCATTCGTAGTTCGTATCGAAGTTGTACAGAAATCACCCGCAGTTCGACTTCGTACTTCTGCCGAATTGATTTATTTCTGTTTCCTTAATAATCTAGTACTTATAGGATATCGTTCCCTCCCAGGTCCTCATCGTCAAAGGGTTCGTTCCTGATTGAAATTGTGAGTCGAACGCATATCGTTTCCTAATGGCGTCTCTCTATAATCCGTTATCTCATGAACAAACAGTTCGGAATATTTGTACGACCAGGCCTTCGACTAATATTGCCACATTATAAAATCCCAAAATAGGGTCGATTTTCAGGATGTTACATTGTACTTGGTTGTTGCGTCGAAAATAGCTAGTACTCGGTGTCGCCTATGGCGAGTTGGCATAATCGTGTGTGTGTGAGAAGGGGAGAGAGAGAGGAGTTAGCTGATGAATTATAGCCATCGCTGGGGCTCTGGACGTGACGACGGAGGTGGAGGGGGCTCGGCACGCAGCAAGCTGCGACCGGCGGGGGGCTTGGTGGGAGGCGGTGGGGACGTGCCAAGGTAGAGAAAGATGGAGGGGGCCGTCGTTCTTCTTTTCCAGGGAGCAGGTAAAACCCTTGAAAATTGAAATGAAGAGAGAATGGTGACCGGGATTTTGAAAGTGGGCATTTATTGTAGCTCAGTACTTTCCCATGTGGCCTGAGGAAAGAAAAAAGAATGGTTTCTGAAATTTTTTTTCCACGACACGTGTCGATTCTTGAATGGATCACGCACGCCACATAAGCTTGCTGACCTAATGATTTCGAACCATGGAACATTTTCTTCGTTTGTAGGCTGCCAAACTTTACACGGCTCTCCATTAGAGAAAGAGTTGAGACTCAGCAATTATGACTTTTGCAGATTATTCTGCATATATTTCGAGATGTATTTTAGCTGAAGCACAAGTTCAAATCTCACCTTTTGTGATTTTTTTTTAGTAGTGAAAATTTTAAAGTGACACGATATAGTGAAGGAGTTGACATGAATTTTATTTATTTATTTGTCTATCATAATATAACTCTTAATATTTTGCCATGCTTTTTTATAGAACGTGTAAGTTGAAAGCCACATTTGAAACTAAACTTCCCCACCTCCAACCCCTAAAAAATGTGGAAAATCGAACTCCTCAACCCATGTGGAAAATGTGGTCATTGGGACAACTTTTAGTGGTTAGTTGATGTAAATAGACATGTCAATATTTTGATTACTTCCCCACCTCCAACCCCCTAAAAAATGTGGGAAATCGAACTCCGCTGAGAAGTTCTAACCCTTCCACGTCGAATTTGAACAACTATTCAAGCCCATTGAGTTGAACCTCCTTCCAACGGCATTGATAAATGCGCAAACAAGTCAAGTTTCTCAAGTTGCAACCAAATGACAAACTAGTCATTGATTGATGATATTCCAGTGATAATGTTGACAAAGACGGTGGAAGGAACACAAGGGATTGTTGGCATGGACCATCTTGAAAGAACAAAGGACAACAGTTCTCATCTTGACCACCATAGCCCAAATCTGCCAATTGAGTTGGGTTAGACAAATCCGAGACCCACCACAGAGAACTTGATCCAAAGCTTAGGCTTACCAAACTTATGGGAAGATGAGGCAATACTTCAAGTTCGGCACAATGCCATAAACTTAATTTCTCTAGACAAGAAAGTAGTTGGATCATCTCGGGAACATTTTTAATTGGCGTAAATTGAAAGTGGACTCTCAAAAGCGATAAATTCCAAATGCCCTTGGGAATTTCCCACTTCACATATGGGCAATTCTCGGCATGTAGCTCTTCCAACTCTTTTAGTGCAACAATGCTCTGCGATAGCTCCATTATTGAAGAATACGAAATGTCAATGACTTTTAATTTACTTAGGTCTCCAATAGATTCAGGTATCTGTAGACATTGTGTTCTTGAGACATCCAACTCCAATAGCGATTCCAATAGAATTGGGAAGTTCATCCATTTTTTGTACCTTACTAGTAAGCGCTTTGGTTACCAATGGAGTTGCCAATCTCACAAATGATTCAGTCAGCTTCCTCAACTTTGTAAGATGTCCATGCCATTCCAAATTAAAAAATCAGGCACTTGAGAAGGAATCATCTATCTTCTTTAATCTTGCGCAATTCATAAGGATCAATTTCTCTTAACTCAAATAATCAGAGAAGTTTGGAGTTCTGGTCATGTAGTAGCAATGTGAAAGATCTAGAACTTTCAGCTTTTTGGCAAACTGTTACAAAAGCTAAAAGAGAGAAAAGGGAAAATTCATGATAATGAGGCAGTAAATGGTTGTTTTGGAGCTGAGTTGTAATTGGATTTACTCGTTTTCCTCATTTGGCCGACATAGACCCATTCATTTGCGCACCAACACCTATCCAACATATATCCACCTATTTTTCACTCCAACTTCTTCCTGAGAATATGCAGTTAATTCTAAATGGCCTTGATTACAAGACTAGCTCAGTTTTACTTTTGAACGGCCTTGATTACTCCATTCATGACCAAATTTATTTGCAATGGGTTATGCCTATATATTTATGGTATAGCCAATTGGAGTTCCCAAATTTTATTTTTTTTAAAAGTTTGACCTAAGATATTTAATTGAGATCCAAATAATCAAATAGGGATAGATCGTATCTTGATTTGACTCTATCGGGCCCAATCCTCCATGATAAAACTACAAGATAGGTCAAGAACTACAAGATTGCTTGGATGGAAATTAATGGCCAAGAGATCAATAGGACAATGATTCCAAGACATATATCTTAACCATGAAAGCTGATTCTTGAAGTCCCCTTTTAATTATCCGCTACCTAATTTGAGCAACTTTACGTTTGGTAACCTCGAAAACTCTTCGTTGGTATAGATTTCTAGTTCGTTTATAAGCAAGTAGATTGCTTCAATGGCCTCCTTTCTCTGCCATTCAATGGTAAAGTGGCATAAGTGTAAATGAAAAAAATCATATATATCGAAAAGGCTCCTGATTAATAAATGAATTATTGAGAGAGGTATCGAATTCAATGGTCGAACATATTATCTCAACTCTTCTATTCTTATGGTATCAATGGTGGTCTCAAGAACCCACAACCTGCCATGCTTTCTTGGATCCATACCCTCACGAACAATTGTCCTCCCAAGATCTCTCAATTGGTTATGCATCCAAAATGAGTTGTAATGAATTATCTTTATCAAGGACATGCGGACAAGCAATTGAGTTAAATAATCCGGGGAAAATTTACAATCTTTCCACATGTAGAATGCATTCATCATGTCTTCATCCACAAAGAGACATGCAATGTTGGGAAAGATCTGTTTTTGCTCAGGACTCAACGCATTGTAGCTAATCTTTAACTTGTCCCAGACCTTCTCATGAGGTATTTCCCTCAAATTATCCAATACATCTATCCATGACACCTTGTTCTAGCGACGAAGTAATGAGTCTATGACTTCAAGAGCCAAGGGAAGTCCTTCGGTTGTCGAAACTACTTGTCTCGAAAGACTAAGAGAATCATCTGGAGGAACATTTCTTTCGAAAGCATGTAAACTAAAAAGCTCAAGTGATTGAACAGGATCCAACAACTTCATTTCGTACTCCAAAGTTTGGTCGGGTACTACTACAAGGCTTTTGTTCCTTGTCGTTATAATAACTTTACTTCCGAATGAAATGTGCATGATGGGTAGTTTCTCAAGTTGTTCCTCATCATCCATGTCGTCGTTCTAGACTTTTCTGTTAGAAAGTTGCCTTGTAACGACCTTGATCCCATTGTCAACATCATTAATTATGTCGCAAAAGCCCGAATCAAACATATCAGATAATAATCGTTTCTATAATGTTTCAAGGCTGAACCTGGGAGACATTTTCTGGACATCTTGCTGGAAGCTACAATAAGTGAAGAGGGAATTTAGTTTGTTGAACACAACCTTAGCGAAAGTTGTTTTATTAATTCCTCCCATACCATGGATTAGCAAAAAGAGTCTGCTCTAGAGTCCATGTCTAGCAACTTCAGAACATCTTCCACTCAATCGTCCATACCGATTTAATAAATTTCCACTGCTTGCCATGTTAGACAATCATCTAAGGGTTGTGGGTTTCAACAAAAGTAACTTAACTTCAGAGGAACTAAATTATTTTCTGATTTTTGTTTGTGCTGAAAATAAATTGAAAAAATTGATTCTATGGTTTTTGATAATAAGTAAATTCACTACGTGTAGCTTGTATCTTTAGAAATGACATGTAATGACTAACAAATTGGATTATTTCGTAATCCATCAAAACAACAAGAATTACAAAGAAATTATGATATCATATTTCTAAAATATTTTATATGATGGTGTTTTTTGGGAATGTAGAAGAGCATGAACAATAATGAAGTATAATCAGGAGATGGTAGACAAAATTTATGAAAAAGAAACAGATGGGACTTATCGACAAGAAAAAAGAAATTGATGAGAGATGGAGAATGGACATAGCGAGATCTATTCCTCTCACTTGGCCCTCAACTAAAAAAATCAGGGAAAATAATTTCTTCTTGCTGGAAGAGGAAATGGTTTTCCCCAATCTAATTATATTATTTTAAGAGCATTGAAAATATTTCGAATGATTTTTCATCAAACAAACTAACTCTAAGTTGAGATAGTGAAAGGTAACCACAAGACCCTCAACAAGTTTAGTTTGAATCCCACTGATAAAACACCCCACCCTGACATGTCACTCAGCCACCACAGCATTCCCGCTGCTGCCACCCGCCACCATGGTCTCCGACCAGTCGCCCTAGACCCAAGCATCAGCGCCGTGCTCCTTCTCCTTACCGATTTCCTCTCTGTCCTGCACGCACGCCTCCATGACTGGTTGCCATGGGCGCGATCGCCAAGGCGACCCCAGATCAAGGTTGCTCATGCCATCGCGCTTCTCCGCTGAAGCTAAGGATTCTTTCACTCAGCGGCTCTCCTTGTTGAACACCACCCTTGCCTTGCCGTCAGGGATTTTGAGTATGGTGTCGGATATCAACACTGACTTGCCGTGGAAATCCCAGAACCTTTGAGAACCTCCACTCGCCGATTCGGTGACGTTCGGCTCTCTGTGTCCACGGTATCTCAACATCCGGACTAGGAGGAAGAAGGACCAGACACGCTCGGGGAGGCGCGGTAGCAAGAGAAGTCAGCGGCTGAGGCGTGGAGGAATTCAGCGCCGGCGTGGTTACAAGAGATGAAGAAATGGCCAGAGGCATCGGTGGAGAGGAAATCTCTCGGAAAGGAGAGAAAACGTAATTTTCAAGGGATCCGCGATTTACGGTCACAAAGATATATGAATTTAGGTCTATCAAGGAATTAGAAGAAAAACACAATAAAAAAATGAAAGAATTATCAAGAAGAAATAGAATTTTGGCTGAATAATTGACCCGGTTCTTGCTTTATTTGGTTTGGATGAATGACATGGTTGATTCCGTTACCAAAAATAGTTGGCACACATGATATCCATTCTATTTCAAACCATCTAAACAAGAATTTATCCAAATTTGGGTACACAATGAAAGTCCACAACAAAAGTTATGGAGTAGTTTAGGACATCTACGTATCTTTGCCTTTTCAATTCCCATCCTTTGATTTGGACGACACCTTTGCGAGCATCCTCCCACTTTAGCCACATCTGGTGGCTGAACTTCTTCTCGTGCTCCTCCAAAGTGCCAATGTACTGTTGAATTATAAGCTTAACATAGCGAGGCTTCACGTCATTGAAAATCGGCATAATCTCTTTCTTGGATGGTTTGAATTTCATGCACTCTACCATATATGCGAGCTCATTAAGGCACCATGGACACGAAGCATAACCTTTGGAGAAGATACATAGATCTTTGACTTTTCAATGGCCGTTGGTAGCTCATCGTCTATTTCTTTACTAAGGTGGACCTCTTCCTCATCGAAAAAAACATGGGTGTTCGCCTCTAGCATATTGTTGTAAAGGCAATTCGCGAATCCTTGACGAATGTCTGGTCCTTTGAAACTCAAAAAGACATCGTAGTCAATTGCCACTAACCGACACTCATTCTAGCCTTCGTGCTCTTTCCCTTGTCCATTCTCACGAGTATTTTTGCCACAAGAGTTCCCTCTCTCAAAGAACCTGATCAATGAGAGTCTCGTTCACTTTGACTAATGGATGGTTCGAAACTCCAATGGTGGATTTCACCTGACTAATGGAATAAGCCTTACTAATGGATTTAGAGAGAGAGAAAGAGAGAGATGTTTTTGTTCTTGTAGCTCTTGCCTCTACTCAAGCCTCACTTCACTTTGAGTTTTATAGAAAGGTTTCCTTAGCCAGCACTTTTTTTCCGGAAGTTTTTTTTTTTTTTTTTGGTTTCTTGCTAAGAAGTAAGTATCTCTCAGCACCAATTGTGGACCACGCCACCTGTCCAAAAAATATATTGTTGGTGGGTTAATAGGCCTGTATTTTGTATTTTAACGTACTGCTACTTGCACAACTCTGCCTCAAATTTGGCACAATATCTTTATCGAGTCCTGTACCCGACTTTACCTTCTATATGTTTTACGTCCAGAGATGTTGAAATTCGCAAAAGGTTCAAATGAAGCAATTTAAGGACCTACTCAAATTAAGAGTTGTCAAAGTATTTCTCAAATGGATGACATTCTCAAAGCATCTCTCCAGACCATGTTGTGAAGTGGACGCAAATGGAGTATCGGCATTTCCAAAGACAAAATCAGATTGCAAATACACGTGGCCCCAATAGGGGCGACGCCGTCCATGAAATCCAAGAAGATGCCCAATGAACGACAAAAGTTGAAAGTCGATGGGGCTAGGGTTAATCGGGTCCAGGGTGGGTAGGATTCAGATCTAAACTCTATACCCGACCCTGTTATAATTGGTTCCCATTTTCTGGACCCTGTACTCTACCCTATTTTTATTAGATTCTATTTTGGACCCGACCCTGTTTTTCCGATCCGGGAATAGGGTCAACCCTATTTTCATTGGAACCTGTTTTGCAACCATTTAATATCCTATATGGCTTTAAATTTTACATTAATTCACGAAAAAACAACAACGTAATTCTCCTAACAATGCATAAACATCAACAACAAATATAGATATAATATTAGTTTCATTCCCATAAATACTTTTGATATGATTTAATATGCCTAATTATGTGTATGCGATAAAACTGTTATTAAGATGACATCTTTCTTGAGTTGGATTGAGAATACTTTAACTTGTCCCGCGACTATAGTAATAGTTGAAGGTGGGATCATTAAAAAAGAAAAACAATGCATGAGAAAGATTCTTTTTAATAATTCTTTGAAAATAATTCTCCCTTAACTTGATTCAGATAAAAGCTTTCTTTTTTTTAACAATTTTTCGAAAATAAAGAGATTTAAAGGCACTATACAGAGAGACGATTTTATTTTTTTAACAGGGTAAAAACCGGTTCCAAAACTGGTCTGGTTCCGGGTGGGTCTTTGCTTGGACCCTATTCCCGGACCGGTTTCAACCGGTTCCCAAAAATTGGAACCGGTCCCCGGACCTATTTAATCGGGTACCGGTTCCCAACCCTGTTTTTCGAGTGGTCCGGTCCGGGTTCTGGGTAAACCTAATCCGGTTGCACACCCCTAGATGGGGCCAATGCAAGTAGTTTTGCTTTTTTTACATAGTTGCCTTTATATTAGCATTAAAAGTTCACTTTTCAAGATATCTTCACACTTAAATTCATGGATATTTTTTTAAAATAATAAATGAAAGTTTATCTAGTTAGGACAACTTGAAAGGATCTCTCCTTTTTTGTTTTAGTTTTCTTTGAACTTAAACCCATCCTTCAACTTTCTACTATCCTTATAGAAGAACTTAACTTCAAATGTAAGAGAGCTTGTTGGTCATTTGTTATTACAGAAGCATAATTTTAAATTCAGCTAAATATATCTATCTAAATGAAACTGTGCTGTGTATCTCAATGATAAGTTAATTTGATTTCTAGCACCTCTTTTTTTTTTTTTTTTTTAAATTATTGACTAGATAACATAGTTAAACCATTTTTAATTTTCTTTTCGACATCGATATTTGAACTTTTCTAATCATTACACACTTCTCAGGATCCTTTTATTTGGTGGAAAAAATATTATATCTGAAAGAATTTTCCTAAACTTTCAATTTTTAGAAAATGGGTCAATGGTAAATTTTTTCACAATAAATAGAAATATTTGTTTTAATTTAAGAAAATAAGTTCTTTCAAAAATCAAAAATCATTATCAAAAGCATGACTAGATTCAGGTGCTTAGATTATCCTAGTTATTCTCATGAAATACTTTCGATTATCAAGTGAAAAATAAATTGCTATTTTCTTTTATTGATCGACGCTTGATCTAATATAGGGTAGTCACCTTTGCAGAGCACATTTCTTATTCTTTCCGGATTGAAAAGTCTCTGCTTTTGCTCAAGACTCAAGGCATTGTAGCTAATCTTCCAGTTGTCCTAGAACTTCTCATGAGGTATTTCCCTCATATTGTCCACTACGTATATCCATAACGCTTTGTTTTGACGATGAAGTAATGAGCCTATGACTTCAAAAACCAAGGGAAGTCCTCTGGTTGTAGAAACCACTTGTCTCGACAGATTCACATAATCATTTGGATGAAGATTTCTTCTGAAAGCATGTCTACTAAAAAGCTCAAGCAATCAAACAGAATCCAATTGCTTGACTTCATACTACAAAGTTTTGTCAGCTTCGACAATGCTTCTGTTCCTACTTGTCAAAATAATTATGCTTCCAGAGCCAAACAAAATATGCTTGATGGCTAGTTTATCAAGTTGTTCCTCATCATCTACATCATCAAATATGATGAAGAGTTTTCTGTTAGAAAGCTGCTGCACAATCACATTGATCCCATCGTCAACATCATTTATTTTGTCTTGAAAGGCCAAGCCCAATGTGCTAGACAATTGTTGTTTTTGTAAATTTACGAGACCAAAGTTGACTGACAATTCCAGGACATTTCCTAGGAAGTAGCAATGACTAAAGAGGGAATTTAATTTGTCGAACAAATACTTAGCAAGAGTCATTTTACCAATTCCACCCATTCCATGGATTAACACAAAGCGCATCTCCCCAAAGTCCATGTCCAACAACTTTAGAACGGCTTCCACTCAATTGTCCATTTTGACTAAATGATCGGTGACATATTTGTCTTTTGTCTTTAGCTTCATCACAATCTTTCGTATTACGGATTTAGTGAATTTCCAGTGCGTACCACACCAGTAAATCATCCAAGTTAAAATTGTAAAAGATAAGCTCAAGACACTCAGCAAGTGGCTGTAACCAACATGGTTAATACTGTTTAGTGGATGAATGACATGATTGTTTCTGTTACCAAAAATAGTTTCCAAATTACATATGTTATTCATTCAATTTCAAATGGCCTAAATGAGATCTTATCCAAGTTTTAATATATAATGAAAGTTCAAAGCATAAGTTATAGAGTACTTTAGGACACCTACATACCCTTGCAGGTGTCCTTAGCTTCATCACAATCTCTCATATTACGGATTTAGTGAATTTCCAGTGTGTACCACACTAGTAAATCATCCAAGTTAAAATTGTAAAAGATAACCTCAAGACACTCAGCAAGTGGCTATAACCAACATGGTTAATACTGTTTAGTGGATGAATGACATGATTGTTTCTGTTACCAAAAATAGTTTCCAAATTACAGATGTTATTCTTTCAATTTCAAATGGCCTAAATGAGGTCTTATCCAAGTTTTAATATATAATGAAAGTTCAAAGCATAAGTTATAGAGTACTTTAGGACACCTACATACCCTTGCATTTTCAACTCCCATCCTTTGATTTTGGCAACACTTTTGAGGGCATCCTCCCACTCTAGCCTCCTTTGGCAGCCAAACTTCCCCTTATGACTTTTCAAAGCACCAACATACAGTTTAGACTTGAGCTTACCATAGTGAGGTTTCACATTGTAGAAAATCAACATAATCTCCTTCTCAGATGGTTTGGATTTCATGCACTCCACCATGTGTGCGAGCTCACGAACGCACCATGGACTTGAAGCATAACCTATAGAAAAGATGGGTATGTAGATTTTCAACTTTTCAATAGCCTTTGGTAGCTCATCGCTTATTTCTTTACCAACAAGGACGTGGAACTCTTCCATCATCAAAGACAACATAGATGTTCGCCAATAGCATGTCATGGTAAAGGCAATCCGTAAATCCTTGGCGAGTGTCCGGCCCTTTGAAACTCAAGAAGACCTTGTAATCAATCGCTGGCGACTCACCGCCACTCCTTTCAGCTACCAAGCTGTTTCCCATGTCCATTCTCAGGAGTATGGTTGCCTCAGATTTTCCTCACTCGAAACACCTGATCAATGAAAGTCTCGTTCACTTTGACTCACCTCTCCTCAAGCCCCAAGCATTACACCTCCACTTGAGTTTTATAAAAAGGTTTCTTCAGCCGGACGAGGAAGTTCTGAGAGTATTTCTCAAAGCATCTCGCCAGATCATGTTGAGAAGCGGACGCAAATGGAGTATCGTCATTTACAAAGACAAAATCAGATTGCAAATGCACGTGGCGCCAATGGGGGCGACACTGCCCAGGAAATCTTAGAAGATAAAGCCCGATGAACGACAAAACTTGAGAGTCGATGGGCCCATTGCAAAAATGTTTTGCGTTTTTCACATAGTTTCTTTTATATTAGCATTAAAAGTTCATTTTTCTGTATATCTCGACACTTAGATTCATGAACTTTTTTAAAAAATAAATGAAAGATTATTTAGTTATGACAACTTGAAATAATCTTTTCTTTTTTTAAGTTTTCTTTGAACTTAAACCCATCTTCACCTTCCTACCATACTTGTAGAATAACTCAACTTTAAATCTGATAGGCCTTGTTGATCGTTCTTTATTAGCAAAAGCATAATTTTAAGTTCAGCTCAATCTATCTATCTAAATAAAGCAACACTGCGTGTCTCAATGATAATTTAATTTAATTTCTTGCATGTCGTTCTTTTTTAGATTAGTTATTAGATAAAATAGTTAAACTGTTTTTAATTTTCTTTTGGACATCGATATTTGAATTTTTTTACTATCATGGCACGCTTTTTAGAGTTCGTTTGTTTTTTGGAAAAAAGTATCCCGATGCTTGGAAAATGAGTTACTGGCAAATCTTTTCACGATAAATAGAACATCCTTGGTTAAATTCAAAAAAATGAACAATCAGAAATCATTATCTAAAACATGACTAGACTTGGGCACTCAGACTACCCCGATTATTCTCTTGACATACTTTCGATTATTCAGTGAAAAATAAATTACTATTTTCTTTGATCAATCGATGCTTGGTCTAATATAGGGTGGGCACCTTTGCATAGTACATTCCTTATCCTTTTTGGAATGAAAATTCTCTTGAGAGAACATCCGGCTCGTGGCCTCTGATCGAGGCAAGAATCACTGCGCTTTATCCTTTGTGGAGCAACTTATCCAAGACAAGTCATTATTCATTTAAATGAGTTAATTCTGATGATAAAAACCATATCCAATCATGCATATTGTTGCTAATATCTTAGGTTCCGTTCATTTCTAAAAGAGTAAATATTTCTCTAATTTTTTTTAAAGAATATGATGAAATTTTCTGGGGTTTAGATGAAATATAAAAATAAATTGAAAAATATTTTTCGTTATTTAATAAGGAAGACTTGCTTTTATTTTTTTCCTTAAAGAGATGCATTACTCGTGTGCTATAAGGGATACCCATACTATATCATCAAATAATTTTCTAAGTGCTGTGGACCCAATTCAAGCGTCGAGGACTAGGCCTCGGCCTTGGGGGATTTGGGCCTTGCCGTGAGGGTTCCCAAGTCCAATTGCCGAGTTCTTGATTGTAGGACCTGTAATTTCTAGAACCTAGCCAATATTTTATTTTTGTATTCACCGACTTTTCTTTGTATTTTATAATCATCAGTCATAATAATAATAATCTCCATGGAGGAAAAAATTTAGCTGAAATAATACTAATTTGTCTAAGAAAGTAATTTCTCTCATGATAAATTGGATATTAAATTAAGTTACAAAAGACCAAAAATAAAAATTACAAAGACATCACTCAGAAATGCTTTTGAGGATGTCACGATTCTATCCTAAATTTTCACAAAGTTGATGGAGGACTTTTGTCAAATGGTTTGGCGGGGATCTTTAGAGGGAAAATTGTTCAAAAAGTTCAAAACTTATTACACTTTTACCAATTCAATCTTAAACTTTTTAATTTTGTCAATTGAATTCCCTTTTTACTTTTTGCCAATCGAGTCCATCCGGCCAAGTTTGGCCGAAATACACTGACATGGACTCTAGTGTCTTATGTAGCATGACTGGCATTGCGAGGACAAATTTTATTATTTTTTAAATATTTTTTTCTATTTTGTCCCTCTCTTTTTTTCCCTCTCTTCTAACTCTACTGGTTGCCCAGTCTTCGGCGAGGCTGACCCTCGCTGGCCTCTAGCAAGGTACAACCTCATGAGCCTTGGGCGAGGCTTGCCTCCGACGAAGGCGAGCCTCACTCGCGGTCGGTGAGGCCAACCCTCACCCTCACTCAAGCAAGTGAGGGGCAACCTTGTCGACCATGAGCAAGGCTCATCCTCGCTAGATCCGTCGAGGGTGAGCCTCACCCAAGGCCCATGGGTCATCCCTTACCAGATCCCGGTGGGCAGCCCCTCGCCGATTCCCGGCAAGGCCGACCCTTGCTAGTCACAGCCTCTAGCCAGTTGCCAAAGGCTAGGTGACTAGCAGAGGTAGAACAGAGAGGGAAAAGAAAAAAGAAGAGGGAAACTATAGGAAAAAAATGAAATATGAAAAAAATATGAAAAAATAACAAAATTTGTCCATATCGGTGCCAGTCGTATCATGTAGGATGGTTGACGTTTACGTTAGTAAATTCTAGCCAAAATTGGCCTAATGAATTTAGTTGGCAAAAAATGAAAAGATTTATGACTCAATTAGCAAAATTAAAAGTTTTAGCATTGAAATGGCAAAAGTGCAATAAATTTAGGACTTTTTATACAATTTTCTCGATCTTGAGAGAACCATATATAGGACCTAGAGCATGACCTTTGAGGCAACGGAAGGGGAAAATACGTGAACTCTGTAGCAAAGACACTTTACAAACTTCAAGCCCATTTTTAGACAAAATTGAATGCACCCAAATGAAAAGCAAGTAGATGGAAAGACGAACAAGGAGGAAGCTAAACTCTTAAAAAGAGCCGATTCAGTTATAAATTTTTTTTTTTTTTACCAATTTAGTCCTCAACATTTTATATTTGTGCTAATTCAGTACATTAGGCCTATTTTGGCTGGTCGGTGTTGACGTGGACACCGACCAACTCTAATATGGATAATTTTAAAATTTTTTCGATTTTTTAAAAAAAAATTTCCTTTTTCTTTTTTATCTTCTTCATTCTTTTGCATCTTTTTCCATAGTTGGGGCAAGGGTTGTGAAGCCCTCACTAACCGCCAATGAGGGTTGTGGCCCTCACCTGACCTCACCTAAATTTAGGCTAGGCCTAGGGGTTGCAGGTGAGGCGGCTTTGCCCAAATCTAGGTGAAGCCAGCCTCGCCATTGCCTTGCCAGCCGCGGGTGAGGCCACCTTCACTTGCAACAAGGCTGGTGTAACATCCTCAAAAACCGACCCCATGAAATTGGCCATAAGGTCCTAAATGAGTCGACCATGGGCAATTGACCATGGATCGATTGGTTCGATCGGCAAGGATCAAGGATCGGTCATGGTCCGATCGACCGATCGATCATGAACTGGTCGAGATGTCGACCATGAAAGGTATACCGACCATACCAATGGGAACGGACTACCAGCTCATAAGACGACTTTTCGGTCATGAGAATTTGTCATGAGATGATTTTGGATCGGTGGTTGGTCATGGGTTGATCCGACCGGTCATAGTGCTTGACCGCGGGTGATTCCGCCCAGCTGTGCACCGACATACGGACGATCCGACCTAATGAAAAGTGATCGTCTTCCGACCAAAAATGCATTATTCCCTATTTAATTCTTAGTGATTGAAAATGAATCTTGAATTGGTGATGTCCGACCATGGATCAGTAATGCACCGGCCATGAACCATGCGGATGGATCGCGGGCGCCGACCGCCCAAAGTGTAGTCCTGGGAGTTATGAGCCAACCGCGCATCCCCTAATTCTAAGGTCACCCCCCCGGATAGTAACCCGGCTATTCCGTTGTAATTCCATGTCCATAAATGCCTTGTTTGGCTTGAGTGCTAGGCTGACTAGGGTTAGTTAATTGACCATAGTTAGTAATAAAGCCATGGGTAGCCTTGGAATTGACCTTGAATCGATCGGAGAACCAATGACCGAATTATAATAGAAAGTCGCACTAGGCTTGGCCTGACCAAGCAAAAAGCAAAGACAAGAATGAAGGGACATGGTCGATTAAAGTTGATAGCCCGGTTGAGCCGGATGACCGCCAATCCTTCCGGGGGGTTGTGCCGTGACCCGAGGGTCGATGCGGAGTCGCGGTTGAGGCCGAGCCCATGCTCCTAGAGCCGAGAGCCCCTAGGGCTAACTATGCCGACCTGTGGGCCACTGTTTATTAAAGCGTCGATCTTTGTCATTCTCTCGAGATGGTATTGCCATTATGTTAAACTCGACCGGGGCTTAGGACTTTAACTCTTGAGTTTATCTCCATTCGTGGTTAACCTTTTCGGCCCTAGATGATGGATCGAAGAGAGCGATCCCTTTGACCAACGGTAGCCTAAAGGAAGCTTGTTGCATTTGTAGTAAGGCGTGTATGTATTTCTTTGGTGTCTTTGGGATATATTTGGGCGCTTAATTACAAGATAAAAAATTTGGAGTATGTGGGCGACAAGAGGCCGGGGACCGGAGCCGCCGGGCTATGCAATTTGGTTTTCTAAGATATGTCATATGATCTATTTTTCGGCCCCGGAACCGATTTGGATGGTGGAATTCTCTGAACCGCCTTCTTGAGGAAGGAAAAGTCAAAAGAGAAGAATTCTCTAGAAACCTTATTGGATAAGGCTTATCCTTACTTTTCAAAGCTTCTGATGGTGGTCAAAAATATCTTGGGAGGTATGATAAAGATGGATTACACATGGCCCAATTGGAATGCGACACTTGAACCCTCATTATGAGCCTATGGAAATTTAGAAACTTAATTGGTAAGTTAAGTGACTTCCTAGTCAAACTTTCATAACTGCCAATAAATGAGGGGAAACAAGTGGACCAATAGGAAAACGAAAGGTGGGCCGTCGTCGATGACGTCTACTCACTAGACCGCCGAGTAAAACCTTTAGCTTTGCTTAGTCCCTTAGGTGCAATTATTGAAGAAATAGGCTTGCCACTTAAGGATTCTAGGTTGGCCACTTGGAAAAAGAGGATTGGATGGTTCGAAGTGCAATGATGAGTTCGGAGACTATAAATAGGAGGAGCCTCTCCTTCTCCCTCACCATTTGCATCATTCTCCTCCTTCCTCCTTCTTTGGCCGCCCCCTTCCTCCTCACACCCACTTCAAAGAAGCCGCTTTCTCTCTCTCAAGTAACTTCTCTAGTCTCGTGAGGTTGGTTTAGGTAAGTAGAATCTCTTACTTCTCTCTAGTATGATCATTTCTATCATGAGGACTAGACGGTCTTCTCGTGTTGAACCGTGATTGTATGAAAGATTATATGTACGTTGACTTGTACATGAATTGTATGCATGTGCGTGATTCTTTCATGACCGAGATGATGCCGTAGTTCATTGTTGGTGTTCAACGCAAGTTGGGAATGCCCAAAGCCATAAGTCTTGAGTAGTAACAAAGTGTCGAAACTCCAGTCTTGTATGGTACAAGGATCACCCAAGGCCACGAGGTCTTGGATCGGCATCAAGTCATGCTGGCTTCTAGTCTCGTTCGGTATGGGGATCGCTCAAGCCCACAAGGTCTTGGTTGGCATTGAAGTATGCCAAGCTCATGCCTTGGATTTAGTGCGGGATTCTTGTTACTTGGTGGTTGAGCCAAACCTCGGACTTAGAGTTATTCACGGCATCATTAGACTCGAGTCATAGAAAGCACGGCATGCATGATTCTGTATGAGCATGATGTTGTCGTTGAGTCATGAATGAGTCGGCTTAAGAAAATGATAAGAATCGGCCTAAGTGATGCATTTGTGAGATCATCCCATGGAAGATGGGAAAGATGATGATACCCCGCAACGGGATGTCCCGGGTAACCCTCGGAAGCTTCAGGAAGCTGGCCCCAAGAAGCCTTGGCAAGAGTTGAGAGGGGTTGATTGAGCCAAGACAACGTCAAGTGGTACCCCCGCAATGGAATGTCCGGGTAACCCTCGGAAGCCTCGGAAAGCTAGCCTTGAGAAGCCTTGGCAAGAGTTGAGAGGGCCTAGTTGAGCCAGGACGATGTAAAGTGATCTACACGAATGCCGGTTATGCTTAAGTATGGATGAGATGTGTTATGTGTTAGCCAACACGTGAGCAAGTGAAACCCTTGTATTCATGCTCGAGTGTGGATGATTTATATTTATGTGTTAGTCGATGGGTGAGTAAGTAGAGCCCTTGCATTAGTCATGACATAGTATGTGAGTTGTAATTGATCTGCCATCGACATTGTCTGCATGAGTTACCCTGGCTAGTCATTAGTGAAGGGATGTCACGCTAGTCGAGGGTAGAGGTTTTACTTACTGAATTTCCTCCAAACTCATCCCTTTACCTTTACAGGTTGATAAGATGGCTAACCCTCCTCCTGTACGTTTTGGTCTACCAATGAGAATAGAAAGGTTGATCGTAGACGTTGGGATAACATATCGAAAGTATATCTCAATCGTATGGATGCACAAGGGACAAGTCGAGTTGGTCCCTCACTGTTACGAGGCATGGTACGTCTAGTCAGACGGTGAAATGATAAGCCTATTTGTGGCTTTAGAGGCCCGATAAATCCAAGTGGAGGGTCCACGTCCGACGGGACAAATTCTAATCAGTGATACCGGCTCGTAACGGAAAAGGGTTCCCAATTTTGGAAGCCGCGGTGGTAGCGGAGATAGGGATACCCAAGTCTCTTATACTATGTAATATGAAAGATAGTTGTACACGAACTACTAATTAAACTAGTAGTGTCTTATATGCTTACGTCCCATGTTCTTCCAGTGATGTTTATGTTTGTCGGGGATGTTGATGTGGTGTTTATGCTTCCGCATGTGCGTATAAACAAGATAAAATGAATCGGGACTACGATAAGCCTGGGATGTCGCAAGACTAACCCGCAACTTGGACCCTGAAAGAGGGGTCGTGACAGCTGGCCTTGCCTAGATCCGGGCAAAGACCACAACCCTCATCAACAACCGGTGAGGGCCTTGTGGCCCTCACAAAAAAGCAAAAGAAGGAAGAAGAGAAAAAAGAAAAAGAAAAAAATTAATAAAAAATTCGAAAAAAGTATTATTAAAAATTGTCCATATCAATGTTGGTCGGATGACCAGTGCTACTCAAATTCCACGTTAATGTCGGTTGCCCATAATTGGCCAAATGGACTGAATTGGCACAATTATAAAATATTTAAGATTGAATTGATAAAAAACAAAAAGAGCTGAATTGGCAATAAGTTTATAACTTTTTTTGGTAATTCTTTGTTGGAGGAGGAGGAGGAAGCAGAACTCTTTGAGACGAAGAGAGATAAAAAGCAAGTAGATGCAAAAGGAAAAGGTGGAGGAAGCTTTTGAGGTTGTGCGAAAAGGGAGAAGTTGAACGTTTGAGAGAAAAAGGAGGGAAAATGATTTCCTTTTTTAAAAAGAGGAAGTCTTTTTTTCTTTATTTGACTATGCTTTTCCCATTGACTAAAAGTATTCTTATTGACTAATCTAGCCGTGCACCGAACACTTTAAATTTTGGGAATTTATTTTTTAAAGGTTCATTTTTTCTACAAAATAAATGGATTCTTAAGCTGTATTTTAATATAAAAACTAGGGGTTATTCAAAATCAACTTGATTTTTCTTGAGTTTGACTAATTGACACGCTTCAAATTTAAAAGTATTTGACATGAGTAGCTTGGCAACCTAACAACCTAATTGGATTTTTACATATTGTAATTACATGTAGGCATTGATGAATGCTATGAATAGCTTAAGAGTATTGTTTTTAAATTTCTATCTTATGTAAAATTTTAGGTTCGAGCTCAAGCATAGATTGATCTCACACACAAACATCCATCAAGTAGATGAGTGGAGCTAAACTAAGCTTGAGGTCATGCTTATTAGAAGATCAAACGAGACAAGATCAATCTCAAGTTGAATATTGAACTTTGCAAACCGAGTCGAATCAAGTCGAGTCAACTCAACTCAACTATGAATCGACTTGGTTTGATTACACTCACATCCCTGTCAGGAGGAAGAAATTTTGGTACCCTGAGTTTGGACATATATAGCCATTCTAACCCCAACTAAAACTCATGTCATTTATAAAGCAAAATCTTCATTGCAGTCGAATCTCGAGCTCGACCTTATTGACTTTTCGATTCAAATCTGCAGCATCATCTTTTCGAAAGTTCATCATACTTAGAGCAGTAGGAGCTAATCAACTCCAGAACTAAAAGTTCGATTGCCGAAGATGATGCTGAGCGAAATATCCACGATGACATAAGTCAGAGTCAGTTATATAACATGTACCATTGTTGAGAGAAATTCTAGTAAATTTATCGCGTGCTACCAGACATACAATATGATCAGGAGACCTCGGCCACACTCCAGTAGGATCTGAAGCAGCCCGCTTGCCACGGAGCCCATACAAGACGTTATCTTCATCACCATGTGAGAAGTATGCAGGAGCAGATCTCACCTGAAGTAGACAGGACTGTGTTTGGCCTCCTTTTTTGGGTGGGCACCGAGCCTCTCGAAAATTCCAAGAAACCGTACAAAGTGTAAATGCAAAAAAAGAGAGAGGAGCGACGGGACCAAGAAAGTCGAAACAAAGATAAACAGCGCACTAAAGCCAAAACGATCTGCAAAAGTCAAACCATTTGGCCGTCTCTCAGCTTCTCTCCAAGTGAGAGCGGTGTAGCTGCAAAGATAAAACAAAAACTGCAAGTGAGATGATAGGGACGCCATCACTATAGCTGGATGAGTTCATTTGGAAAGAAAGGAAAAAGGCTTGACCAATCACTGGGAAAAGAAAAGGATGGGTTAACAGTATTGACTGGGACATATCAGAAGAGATTCAGAGGGAAATTCCCAATCCTTTGTCTTTCCTCCACTAAAACAAACCAGACAACATGAGCTGAAAATCACCCCTCCAATTTTCTTGCTTTTACTCCGAATCTTTCCAACCAAAGGGCTGTGTACTTGATGACATGATTGAGGACTGCTACCCGGGAATCTGGACACATCAGACCTGACAAGAACCTAGATCATGAACTAGTTCTTTGGCCCGATCATGCTTCAGTGTTCTGTATTTTCTAACAATGTGCTGCAGAAATGTGATATCGCAGAGCAACGACATGAATTCTAGAGGAAACTTGAGACCATTCTCTATGCAATTGTATCTCCACATGCATCAGTCCCGCAATGCACATCCGCACATGCATGCCCACCCACCCTCGCACAGAGAGAGAGAGAGAGAGTTCCCCTGAGCACTGATAACACGATCATGATCCTAAATTTCATGATGAAATACAGGCAATGCATGTCTGCATGTAAGCATTAGACTAATCACATATTGGCATAGAATCTACCCCAGGCCAGTAACCAAAAGGAGAAAACAAAAATGTAGCAAGAAGGTTCCTTCGATTTCTCTTTCCTCTGATGTCCAATTCCCTCCTGTTTAGCCATTCTTGGGCATCATATTGGACAGCCAAACACAATCACTCAGCTTATTTGAGTCAAAGAACAGATGGCGATGTTTCCAGCTGAGTAATGATAACAGAAAGGCAACGATGAAACTACAGAAGCGTGATCTGGAGAGCCCTTGACACAATCTACAACTGAAAGAGTGTATACCTTTTACTAAAGATTCTATGCATAGTAAGCACCTGCATGGGGCGGAACATTATTTGAAATAAAACAAACACACGAAAAATCATCGGTGACTCCTCAAAAGATGCATGATGAAAGTCAGTACCATTGGCATGTAACACTATGGGATATCACAACCCTCATAAAACTGTCAACTGGAACAATAGAAAATGCCACAAAAATCGATGGACAATAATCAAGAGAGATCTCATCAATGTTATTGCGGCAAGGCAGCCACCTTAAGCATGTATTACCTATTTATTGCAGACCCAACATACCATACCTAATATAGTACAATGCCCTGGCCGAGCCATCAAAATCCCCAAAAACAATCAACCAACTTCAAGTGCTTTCTGCTGGGGTAAGATGCCCCAGTTGTTCTGCTTGGTTATTTACGTTCTTCATACTCCACCAAAACCTGCTGTTATCAGCAGGTTTGCTCTCATTCCTTCTACCATCAGTATCCTTTCTTTCTGACTGAACTTCCTGAGCGTTGGAGGAACCAGGATTCTCCATCAAGAATTGCTGCAGAAGACATCATTAACCCCTGCTGGCACATGAGGAGATGTGGCTGTGGCTTGTTCTTTAGAGGAAACTGACTCAGAAGCAACAGGCGAAGCTGGCTCGGAAGTAGTAACCATGGCAGGCTCAAAAACAGTAGCAGTAGTGCGCTCAGAATTCATGTCGATTGTGGGTGATCTAGGCCGTGCCTCAATATTAAACTGAATGCAGGATATAGCAGGGCTATCAGCACAACTAGTAGTCTCATCAAAGTCTAGGGTTGAGTTGCGCTGACTAAAGTTTTCACAATCATGCGCAATGTATTCCCAGATTGTGAGCGATGATTCCAATCGATCATATAAATCCAGTATCGATGATAAGGATGAAGCTCCATCAATGTTTTCTCTCGTCAAAGTTTGGGGACTCCCAGCATGATCGTCTTCACCATGTCCCTCATCATGAAAGTAACCAATTCGAGGCAATCTCCTCTTCTTTTCATTAAACTCCGACTCAATCAACAAATTCAGGGAAGGGGGGAAGGGGGAAGGGCAAGGACGGAAGGGCAAGGGGGGAAGGGGGAAGGGGAAAGACCAGGACGGAAGGGGAAGGAGGTTAGGGTGAGGACTGGGAAGGGGGAGGGCAACAGGGGAAGGGGGAGGGCATGGGGGAACGGCGAGGAGGAAAGGGGCGAAGGGGTTGAGGGGAAGGGCAAGAGGGGGAGGGGAACCGGGGAAGGGGAAGGGGGGGAATTATGTCCAAGGCTGGGGGTGGAAGTATGCACATCTTTTTTGCTTCAAACCTGAAGAGAGTACTCTCAATTTGTTCTGGTTCGAAAAATTCCCAAGGCCGTTGGACAGAGGCTTTCCATTGTTTGTACGAGATGCCTCGAGCTAGAGCCAAATCAGAATCTCCTGCTAACTTTGAGCAGTTGAAAATGCTTATGCAGCACTCATCTGGTATTTTCGAATTGACTATATTAGAGAAACTTTCCAATGATCTGCCTCTAAGCCAAACCAAAAAGAAACTAGGCTAATCCAACCGTACACAAAGAACCCTCGGGTTCAACACCACGGTCACTCGGACCCATCGGACTCAGTCTCCGTCGAGTCGATCACTGGAGGAGCGGGGCAGGATCCTCCATTGCGGGTGCGCCATTCTAGGGGCCTGAAAATGGTTAACCACGACGGGTTGAGATAAAATCTCGGCGAGTTCTCCCCCCTAAGCCCCGGTTAGTACGCCAACTCAACCCGGGGTATCTCTCCAGAACCACCCCTCACTCAACCCACAACAAACAACCAGCAAACAGCAGACCAAACAATAGACAAGGCAAACCAACAATCAACATTCGGTTCGCATGCAACCTTACCCCTGCCATACCCGCACGTCGAATCTCATACAATGCAAGCAAGGCACATGGCCGTTAGATGAAACAGTTCACCAATCACATGCGAATCGCGTCACAAGCGATCTCACCTGGCCATTGCCACACCCTGCACGACTATCAACTCATGCGTGCGTACCATAAATTATCACGACATTAAGAGCATGCGAATAATCAGAGCATCTCACACAACTTTCTCATGTCTCACACTCACACATGCTCCGATTATTACGACCACTAGGGCCACGGCACAACCTTATAGTTGGCGGTCTACCAGTCAAAGACCAGGCATCGTCCTCCCCCATGAGGCACGGCGACGTCACGGGCTCTCTCCCATCGACGTCATTCCCTATGGAGCATGGGGCCCGCTCACTGCCGCAGCCCCGCAATCGACCACCTGTCGTGCAACCGACCGAAGTCGGGACGACCAAAAGGCCACGGCACAACCCCATAAGGATTGGCGGCTCAGCGGCGCGAGGCTCTCCTCTTAATGTGATCATGCAACACATCATCAAACAATCCATTTATATCTTTGCTCCGTCGTGAATGCAACATCGCTCATGCTCATGCGACATGCCATTTCAAATAACTCGCGCAATATGTCATGCGATCTCACTCGACAATTCCAAAATCCAAAATCCAACCAACACTCGATCACGCATTCCATCAATATTCACGAGCATAATTAACAATCAGCACTTCAATTAATCACAACAACCAATAACACATCAAAATAAGCCAAAAATTAGTTTCTGCATGAACAGTGCCGTGAACAGTAATTCGTGAACAGTAATCCGTGAACAGTGATTAGTGAACAGTAATCCGTGAACAGTAATTTGTGAACAGTGATTTTTCCGAAATTCAATTAATTAAAACATTTAATCCAGAAATTAAACAAAACATTAATTAAAATAATTAATCAATTCAATTAAATCAAATCATGCTTAATTAAACACAAAAATCACATAACCCTCATTTAAGCAATAATTAAGCACAATTAGCAAAATTAAGCTAATCTAATCCTAACCATCTATCTAACCACCTATCTTAGGGCTAATAAACTTAATTAAACATCCTAAACCAATCTTACCACTAATTAACCCAACCCTAAGCAAGTTTAGGCACTAAATAGGGATTAGGAGCTAAACTCACCCGTTAAGCGGGCCGGAGACATGGACGCGGTGGCGGCGACGAACCCGACACCTGGGGACCTCTACCACGACGATCCAAGGCGATCCCGGGCTCAACACAGCAGCAACAGCCCCGGAATCCCTCTGCAACTTTGGAAACTGCGCACCGCAAAGGAGGAAAGTTGCGACCGGAGGAGGAAAAAGGGCTGCCCGGAGCTCCGGCGAGCGGCGGGCCAGCGACCAACGGCACTGGGGGTCGAGGGGGAACCACTTGTGGCTGGTATGGGCGGTGGTTCGGTCGGAAAGGAAGAAAAACAGGTGAAAAAGGCGGAACAAAGTTGCTGCAGGCGGAACAGTGACGGTCCGGCGAGCAGCAACTTCCGGCGGCCATACAGGACGACCGGAGACTCCGTTCGGCGAACGGCCGATGCCATCTGAACGGTTTTCGTCTTCTAAACGCAACGGCGGGTGGCACGGGCCGAGATTCCAACGGGAAGGCAATGAACAACTCGATTTTCAGTGAAAGGTCAGAATTGAAAAAAGGAAGGAAGGAAGGAAAACTAGGGAGAGAAGGGTGTGCGGTTTGGGGAAGATGAAGAGGAGAGAGAGTGAAGTGAAGGCTGAAGGATAAGCCTTATCCAAGCCATCAAGGCTTGCCCCACTTGCCAAACAATAACCTCATCCTCTCTTTCTTCTTTTTTGACTTTTCTTCAAAATATCCAAGGGCATTTTGGTCATTTCCACCTTGCACATTTCCCAATCTGTCCTTGGGCTGAAAATGGAGGACGGGCCTAGGAAATGGGCTTGAAAATGAATAGGAAAGGCTCGGGAATTTATTGGGCTTGAAATGGCTCAAGGTTAGACAATGGGCTCGGGAGGGTAAATTGTCGGTTTGGCCCAACGGGCTCACTTGCTTGCCTCGGGCCTTCCATGGCGGCTGTCCCACCTTGGGCATGAGGCCCACACTTGTTCTTGTTTGGCCCACGTCCTCGTAGGCTCGTGTTCTTGGTCCGAAAATCCCTTTTCCAAATACTCGGCTCAACCGCATTGTCGATCGTCTAAGAAGCATCGTCCAAAAGTCCTTCTCGAACGTTCCCGAAAATTCAAAGTCCAATCTTTGGATTCTCATGCCATGTCAATTTCGCCCGAATGCCATTTTGGTACTACTCGGGCCCGACGGGCGGCTTTGAGGATTCACGCGTAACCGACTCGTGCTAATTCACGTTCAAGACTTCTCGACACATGGACGTCCTTGACTACGTGAAATTGCGAAGGATAGATTCTTATTTCAAAGTACACGATTACCAAGGATCGACATAGGGTCGTTCACGGGCTCGATAACAATAAACGGAATCACCCGTCGTCCCATTATACTCGTCCGCGAATCGACTTCTATTCGTCCCGAAATCGGCCTCGCATGACTACGGGATCGTCCTTACGCAAGTCTCACGGTCGAGTCGTTTTCCCAAGTCAAGTTCTTTAGTCGCACGAGTTCTATCCTCATTAGCCTTTCCCCTCAAGGTCAGTATCTCAGGAGTGATCAGTTCCGAGTGAGATCAACCAACAATGCATCGACGAAATTCACGTTCATTCCTCCCTTAAAGGGCTCGAATTTCAGGATGTTACAATTCTTCCCCTCTTATAAAAATTTCGTCCTCGAAATTTGCAGCTACTGACAAATCCTCAAAAAGATGGGGTGCCGATGCTTCATCACTTCTTCACTTTCCCATGTAACTCCCTCTATTCGTATCGGCCTCTCCACGTACGACACCCTGTCGTCTACGTCCGGTTCCTCAAAATTCAAAACATGAGTCAAGTCCGATTTATACTTTCTCAACATGGACACGTTGAAAACATCATGTACTTGAGCAAGCTTCGGTGGCCACGCAAGACGATACGCTAAAACCCTGATCCTTTCCAAAATTTCAAAGGGTCCAACGTACCTCGGACTTAACTTTCCTTTCTTGCCAAATCTAGAAATTCTCATCATCGGCGATACTTTCAGAAACACATGATCACCCATCTTAAACTCCAACGGTCTACGATGCTTATCTGCATAACTCTTCTGACGACTCTGAGCGGTCTTTAGTCTATCTCTGATAATCTGAACTGCATTCAATAACTGCGAAACCAATTTTTTGAACCAACGATTCCCAATTCTCTGACCTCGTATTTCTGACTATATTTCGGCTATACCACTCCGATAATATCTTATTCCACAAGTACTCTCTTTTTGCACAGTGCGTAGTTCAATTCATTTCTGCCCCTTTCGACATCCTAGAAGCCTGCCGGGAGTCGCTCCTTGCTTAGGCACTCTGGCCCCGGCGACCACTCCTCGCCCTCATCGGATCAGTCGTTATGGGCATCTTCGAACTGTACCACTACTAGCAAAAGTCCCTTTTTGATATGCACCATCTCATAGAGGTATTATCCGCTTTGGCCCGTCCCATACCAAGCCTCACGGTTTTAACCTCGTCTAAGCACCTCAAAGTGCAAAAATTTTTCCAGCTCGTCAACCATGAGTTCGTTTCCACGGGATCACTTATCGACACTTGAAATCTGATTCACTAAATTTCCATCAAATCGCTGTTCGAATTCCACAAACCACCAATTTTTCTTTCAACATTCCTTTCATGCCCATTTAATAACCAAATCAAGAACTTGCCTCAATCACTTGAAAATTAGTGCAAACCAAATGTCATTTATTGCACCAAAAGCTTTCGAATACCTCTTCAAATCATTTCTGATACCTCGAGAAGAAAATCATCGATAATGCTATTTCACCACTCATCCATCTAGCATCAAGGGATAATTAATTCTTAATCCACCGAAGACAAAAATCCATTCCTCAAATCCCTATCTTATATATCTCCTGAAATAATCCACCTTGGTAAATTCACATCTTAATCGAATCTAAGACTTCCGAGCAATAAATCATCCACTGTAATTCTTATCAAAGATAATCACCATTTAATAGATCATCTCTTATGATCCCATACCTACAACTCCTCAAATCATCAAGATAAACTTATTTGACTTCCATCAAATCCAATGACTTCAATTGTCGTGACGCGTAAGCAACCAATCTTCCTTGTTGCCTTACCACGTAGTCAAATCCCTTATACGACACCTCACTGTAAATCTCGTATTCTCCAATAGTAGACTAAATCCTCAAAACTGGTGCGGTAATCAGCTTATACTTAAGCTCTTAAAAATTTCACTTATTCGTCCATTCAAATTCTTACGTCCTTTATTAACCTTCGTATCAGAAGCGTAGCTATCGTAGAGAACCTTTCTACGAATCGTCTGTATTAACCTGTCCGACTTAGAAAACTTCGAACCTCTATCACTGTCATAAGTCTCGGCATATTCATGACAACTTCGATCTTAGCGGATCCATAGAAATTCCTTTCGTCCAAAATCACACGATAACAAAAGCAACGCGAGTAAACCCAAACTCGCACGCATTAAACTTGGCATACTGTTTATGCTCTCGAATGGTCTATAACACCGCCCTCAAGTGCTATTCGCGTTCCTCTAATTTCCTTGAATATTCCAATATATCGCTCACGAACACAATTACAATTTGCTCCAAATACGCCTTAATCACTCAATCCATCGAATCCATAAAAGCAACTGGCGTATTAGTTAATCCAAATGGCGGCACGGTAATCTCGTAGTGACCAAATCACACACAATGTCATCTTTAGTTTTTCCTCCTTTTTAATCCTCAACTACTGATAGCCCGTCCTTGGGTCTATCTTGGAACACATCGAAGCTCCTTGAAATGGGTCAAACAAGTCATCCATCCTTGGTAATGGATGCTTGCTCATGACCGTTCTTTGGTTGAGCTACTGAAAAGCGATGCATAAGTGCAACGATCCATCCTTGATTCTCAAACTAACCAATTAACCTCAGTTGTCCAATAATCTTAGCAACCTTCGTCCAATAAACAAGTTACTGCCAACGACGAATTTCAAAGGGGTCGAGGGTCCTCCTCGATTTCCCACAAACTCAAAACTGTCACCCACTTGGGTTAAAGGCGAATTGTCTTTCCATGACAATCCACTTTCTATTGGGTGAGATGGGATTCCTTCTCCCCATCATCGGTCCTTTTCCAAATCGACGATTGTCTCTATTAGGCACGAACCGCGAGACAAATGCGATCGCCCTCTCGATCATATTCTTCTCGATCATCTGGGCCCTTTCGTACATCTCATCAAAGCTCTTTAAAGTCAAGGGCACCAGCTGGCTTTCAATTCCGGCTTCAAGCCATCTCTGAACCGTCTCGCCCTATCCAAGGGTCCTCCACTAATCTCGGTACATACTAGGCCAACTCAGCGAACTTTGCCTTATACTGATCCACTGACATCTGATTCTGACGAAACTGTTGGAACTCTGCCATCTTTGACTCCCTCGCACTGTCTAATAAATACTTCCCTTAAAGACTTTGCGAAAGGCACCCCATGTTTGAACCGTGCCTTCAGGGAACACTCTTCCTTGAGTGGCTTCCCACCAAATACTGACATTACCTTGAATATGATAAAGCGCCAAAAGCACTGTCTTACTCGAATACCTCAACACCTTTGGAAGTCCTCTCGAAATCCCTTATCCAAAGGGTCGCGGCTTCAAGGTCGCCCACACTACCGAACCTCGGAGGCTTCGGTCTCGGAGAACTCTACCGGCTAGGCATCGGTCTCTCACAAGCCTCTCCTCTCACTAGGGGAACCACAAGAACCACAAAGCAAAAGCACACGGCTTGCTGTCCTAACAAGGTCTCTAGCGCCGGCAGATCCCGTCTAACCTAGGATGCGCCGCACGCTACCTCTAAGACTGGTCGACCAAACACGCCCTACGCCTGTGGGATCGCTCAGGATTGCTCATCACTCTGGACTATGAGCAACCCGCCACCACACGAAGCCACAAAAGCAATCACAGGCACGTAATATAAAAGCCATCCCTATCTCACTATCCCAAAAATCCCACGCACCTTATCACTCCAAGTCGACCTCGCCCGATACCAAAACCGACGGGGTTGTCACGCCCGACTCTCGAGCTCGCGGCAACCCCATTACCTTGGTCGATTGAAAGCGACGTCCCAGGACCCATCGACGACCATTCATTTTATCTTTCGTTAAGCGCAAGCGGAAGACGAACCATCCCCAGACAAACAAACAATCAAACAGGAATAGAGGGATGAACAGCAATGACAATAGCAACTACTCATTTATACATCTTACTGGATTAACCAACGGAGGATCGTTTTCGAATTACAAGCCCGACAAAAAGGGCCGATCCATCCTCTAAGCCAAACCAAAAAGAAACTAGGCTAATCCAACCGTACACAAAGAACCCTCGGGTTCAACACCACGGTCACTCGGACCCATCGGACTCAGTCTCCGTCGAGTCGATCACTGGAGGAGCAGGGCAGGATCCTCCATTGCGGGTGCGCCATTCTAGGGGCCCGAAAATGGTTAACCACGACGGGTTGAGATAAAATCTCGCGAGTTCTTCCCTAAGCCCCGGTTAGTACGCCAACTCAACCCGGGGTATCTCTCCGTAACCACCCCTCACTCAACCCACAACAAACAACCAAAGAAAAACAGACCAAACAATAGACAAGGCAAACCAACAATCAACATTCGGTTCGCATGCAACCTTACCCGGTGCGCCATACCGCACGTCGAATCTCATACAATGCAAGCAAGGCACATGGCCGTTAGATGAAACAGTTCACCAATCACATGCGAATCGCGTCACAAGCGATCTCACCTGGCCATTGCCACACCCTGCACGACTGTCAACTCATGCGTGCGTACCATAAATTATCACGACATTAAGAGCATGCGAATAATCAGAGCATCTCACACAACTTTCTCATGTCTCACACTCACACATGCTCCGATTATTACGACCACTAGGGCCACGGCACAACCTTATAGTTGGCGGTCTACCAGTCAAAGACCAAGCATCGTCCTCCCCCATGAGGCACGGCGACGTCACGGGCTCTCTCCCATCGACGGCATTCCCTATGGAGCATGGGGCCCGCCACCGCCGCAGCCCCCGAATCGACCACTGTCGGGCAACCGACCGAAGTCGGGACGACCAAAGGCCACGGCACAACCCCATAAGGATTGGGCATGTCTGGCGGCGCGGGCTCTCCTCTTAATGTGATCATGCAACACATCATCAAACAATCCATTTATATCTTTGCTCCGTCGTGAATGCAACATCGCTCATGCTCATGCGACATGCCATTTCAAATAACTCGCGTAATATGTCATGCGATCTCACTCGACAATTCCAAAATCCAAAATCCAACCAACACTCGATCACGCATTCCATCAATATTCACGAGCATAATTAATAATCGCACTTCAATTAATCACAACAACCAATAACACATCAAAATAAGCCAAAAATTAGTTTCGCATGAGCAGTGCCGTGAATGGTAATTCGTGAACGATGTCAGTGAACAGTGATTAGTGAACGAATGTCGTGAACGGTAATTTGTGAAAAAGTGATTTTCCGAAATTCAATTAATTAAAACATTTAATCCAGAAATTAAACAAAAAATTAATTAAAATAATTAATCAATTCAATTAAATCAAATCATGCTTAATTAAACACAAAAATCACATAACCCTCATTTAAGCAATAATTAAGCACAATTAGCAAAATTAAGCTAATCTAATCCTAACCATCTATCTAACCACCTATCTTAGGGCTAATAAACTTAATTAAACATCCTAAACCAATCTTACCACTAATTAACCCAACCCTAAGCAAGTTTAGGCACTAAATAGGGATTAGGAGCTAAACTCACCCGTTAAGCGGGCCGGAGACATGGACGCGGCGGCGGCGACGAACCCGACACCGGGGACCTCTACCACGACGATCCAAGGCGATCCCGGGCTCAACACAGCAGCAACAGCCCGGAATCCCTCTCGCAACTTTGGAAACCGCACCGCAAAGGAGGAAAGTTGCTGACCGGAGGAAAACGGGCTGCCCGGAGCTCCGGCGAGCGGCGGGCCAGCGACCAACGGCACATGGGGGTCGAGGGGGAACCACTTGTGGCTGGTATGGGCGGTGGTTCGGTCGGAAAGGAAGAAAAACAGATGAAAAGGCGGAACAAAGTTGCTGCAGGCGGAACAGTGACGGTCCGGCGAGCAGCAACTTCCGGCGGCCATACAGGACGACCGGAGACTCCGTTCGGCGAACGACCGACGCCATCTGAACGGTTTTCGTCTTCTGAACGCAACGGCGGGTGGCACGGGCCGAGATTCCAATGGGAAGGCAATGAACAACTCGATTTTCAGTGAAAGGTCAGAATTGAAAAACTGAAGGAAGGAAGGAAAACTAGGAAGAGAAGGGTGTGCGGTTTGGGGAAGATGAAGAGGAGAGAGAGTGAAGTGAAGGCTGAAGGATAAGCCTTATCCAAGCCATCAAGGCTTGCCCCACTTGCCAAACAATAACCTCATCCTCTCTTTCTTCTTTTTTGACTTTTCTTCAAAATATCCAAGGGCATTTTGGTCATTTCCACCTTGCACATTTCCCAATCTGTCCTTGGGCTGAAAATGGAGGACGGGCCTAGGAAATGGGCTTGAAAATGAATAGGAACAGGCTCGGGAATTTATTGGGCTTGAAATGGCTCAAGGTTAGACAATGGGCTCGGGAGGGTAAATTGTCGGTTTGGCCCAACGGGCTCACTTGCTTGCCTCAGGCCTTCCATGGCGGTTGTCCCACCTTGGGCATGAGGCCCACACTGTTCTTGTTTGGCCCACGTCCTCGTAGGCTCGTGTTCTTGGTCCGAAAATCCCTTTTCCAAATACTCGGCTCAACCGGCACTGTCGACTGTCTAAGAAGCATCGTCCAAAAGTCCTTCTCGAACGTTCCCGAAAATTCAAAGTCCAATATTTGGATTCTCATGCCATGTCAATTTCGCCCGAATGCCATTTTGGTACTACTCAGACTGACGGGCGGCTTTGAGGATTCACGCGTAACCGACTCGTGCTAATTCACGTTCAAGACTTCTCGACACATGGACGTCCTTGACTACGTGAAATTGCGAAGGATAGATTCTTATTTCAAAGTACACGATTACCAAGGATCGACATAGGGTCGTTCACGGGCTCGATAACAATAAACGGAATCACCCGTCGTCCCATTATACTGTCCGCGAATCGACTTCTATTCGTCCCCGAAATCGGCTCGCATGACTACAGGATCGCCCTTACGCAAGTCTCACGGTCGAGTCGTTTTCCAGGTCAAGTTCTTTAGTCGCACGAGTTCTATCCTCATTAGCCTTTCCCCTCAAGATCAGTATCTCAGGAGTGATCAGTTCCGAGTGAGATCAACCAACAATGCATCGACGAAATTTACGTTCATTCCTCCCTTAAAGGGCTCGAATTTCAGGATGTTACAAAGGAGATCCAATGGATTCACTTTGTACTCAAAAGTGTGATCGGTTTCAACAATGCTTTTGTTCCTAGTTGTCATAATAATTCTGCTTCCTGAGCCAAAGGAAATGTGGTTGATAGCTAGTTTCTCAAGTTGTTCCTTATCATTCACATCGTCAAGAACGATGAAGACTTTCTTGTTGGAAAGTCGTTGTGCAATCACTTTGATCCCATCATCATCATCATCAATTCCATCATTAAAACCCAAACCAAACATGTTAGATAATATTTGTTTCTGTAAGGCTACAAAGCCAAAGCTACGCGAAGATTCCTGGACATTTGCTAGGAAGCAACAATGACTGAAGAGGGAATTTTGTTTGTTGAACACAACCTTAGCGAGAGTCGTTTTACCAATGCCGCCCATTCCATGGATTATGACAAAGTGCATGCCTCCTAACTCCACGTCCAACAACTTCACAACGGCTTCCACTTGCTCATCCATTCCTACTAAATGCCTAGTGACATGTTTGTCTTTTATCTTCAGCTTCATCAAAATCTCTCGTATCACTGACGTAATAAAGTTCCAGTGCCTGCCATAGTAGTATATCATCTAAGTTGAAATTGTAAAGGATAACCCTAGGGACACTCAATAAGTGGCATTTTAAATTTAAATTTACTTTCTAATCCAAAAGTTAAGCTTACTGAATCGACAATGCACCCCAAAGGAAGAGACACTTTAGGTGCTTTTAGAACGTGACGTCCCTATGATTCTGGCAAATAATTATATGCTGAATATTATGAGCCTTTTTTATTTATTTTCCCTCCAGACGGTAACACTTCCAACAAGCGATTGGGAAAATTGCTCTAGCGCCGTGCAATAATCATTTCAAAAGAAGAGAAGGTAACTTCTAAGGGGGTAATCCATAATTTACGAACACAATAACATATAAAATTAGATCTGTCAATAAAAGAATTAGAGAAAAAAACACAAAAATTCGAAAGAAATACTCCTCCCATCTCCTTTATTTGGTTTGGATGAATCAAATGGCTGATTTAAACATGGCATTCATTCCATTTCAAACCACCTAATTGAGATCCTATACAAGCTCATATACAATGAATTCCAAAACAAAAGTTATGGAGTGATTTAGGACAGCTACATACCCCTTCTCTTTCAATTTCCATCCTTTGATTTGGGCTATACTTTTCAACGCATCCTCCCACTTTCTTCTCTTCTGGCAGCCAAACTTCTCCTCATGCTCCTCTAAAGCGCCAACATACAATTGAGATTTAAGCTTAACATCATGAGGCTTCACGTCGTAGAAAATCGGCATAATCTCCTTGTCAAATGGCTTGGATTTTGTGCACTCCACCATGAGCGCTAGCTCACGAAGGCACCACACACTCGAAGCATAACCTTTAGAGAAGATGGGTATGTAGATCTTTGACTTTTCGATGGCCATTGATAATTCATCCCCTATTTCTTTACCAACGTGGAGCTCTTCCTCGTCGAGGAACACACGGATGTTTGCTTCTAGCATCCTGTGATAAAGGCAATCCGTGAATCCTTGACGAGTCTCTGGCCCTCTGAAACTCAAGAAGACCTCGTAATCACTTGCCAATGACTCACCATCACTCGTTCCAGCCTCCAAGCTCTTTCCCATGTCCATTGTCCCGAGTATTTTTGCCTCAGAGTTTCCTCTCTCGAAGTCCCTCGTCAACGAAAGTCCCTGGCTCATCGCTGACAACTCACTGCCACTCGTTCCAGCCTCCGAGCTCTTTTCCATGTCCATTCTCATTCTCCAGAGTCTTCTTATTGCCTCAAAGTCCCTTGTCAGTGAACGTCTCTGTTCCCGAAGTTTCTGTTCCCCAAGTCTCAGTTCCCCAAGTCTCAGTTCCTCAAGTCTCTGTTTCGAAAGTCTCTGTTGCGCAAACGTAAGTCTCCCTTTCTTAAGTCCCTGGTCCAGAAGCATCAGTTCCTTAAGTCTCAGTTCCTCAAGTCCGTGTTTCCGAAGTATATGTTGCTCAAATATAAGTCTCTGTTGCTCAACTATCTGTTCCCAAAGTCTCCCTTCCTCAAGTCCATGTTCCCGAAGTCTCCCTTCCTCAAGTCCCTGCTCCAGAAGTCTCTGTTCCCGACGTCTCTGTGTATGAAGTCTCTGTTGCTCAAATATAAGTCTCTGTTGCTCAAGTATATGTTCCCAAAGTCTCCCTTCCTCAAGTACCTGTTCCCGAAGTATCAGTTCGTGAAGTCTCTGTCTCTGAAGTCTCCGTTGCTCAAATATAAGTTTCCGTTGCTCCTGTATCTGTATCCAAAGTTTCCCTTCCCCATGTCTAAATTCCTCAAGTCTCTGTTCCCAAAAACTCCTTTCCTCGAGTGTCAGCTCCCGAAGTCCCTCTTGCTTACATATAAGTGTCTCTTCCTCAAGTTCCTGTCCCCGGAGTATCCTTTCCTCAAGGAGAAAATATAGCTGTTCCTGAATCAGATCCCGAAGTCTCTGTCGCTCAAGTATCTGTTCCCCCTCCTCAAGTATCTTCGCAAGTATCTGTTCCCGACTATGTTCCTCAAGTATCTGTTCCCGAAGTCTCCGTGGATGTGCCTGTCCCATCGTCGATGAGGTTTGAGAGAGATGAAATTCCCCAAGGCCAAGGGTTTGCTTGTTGTCTATATGGACGATCCAGACAGAGAGAGATGTTTTTGTTCTTGTAACTCTTGCCTCTCCCAAGCTATGAAGCACAGACACGCTTGAGAGGCCTCCGTATCGTGTCGGAGTGTCCGACACTCTCGGACACTCAACGCTTGTCGGATCTCCCGACACACGGTCAACGCTCCCTGACACGCCCTGACATGCGATTCCGACACGCACGGCAAAGGGAGAGAGAATCGTTAAAGAAGACGATGGAGGGTGGAGGCGAGGGAGCTGCGGACCGCATCGCCGCCGCGGGACCTCGTGGAGTTCCGGAGCTCGCGAAACTCGGTACTTGAGGTGAGAGAGCTCGTCGTACAGGGCGACGCGGCTGCTGGCAGACCGTAGCGGACGACTTTGGCCGAATCAGCCTGGTGCGGAAGCTCTTGAAGATCCACTTCAGGGCACGAGCGGAGCTCCCTCAAGGGAGGCACTGCAGTCGAAGTAGTCAAGGAGGTGGGAGATGGTGCCGATCTAGGGGACGACGGGGCAACAGTGCTTGCTGACGGGAACGAGGGTGTTGACTTGACTGTTTTGACGGTTGTTTTTATCTTTTCGGAAGAAGGGCAGAAAAAATTTAAAAATTGGGACGCGGGTCTTGACTTGATTGTTTTTATCTTTTTGGAAAGAGGTAGGTGGTAGAGGGTGACTGTGATAGATGGTGCTGGGCAAGAGAGGATGAAATAAATGGGCGGAGCTAAAAACAATTTCTGAATAATGATAATTTCGAGCTATTTTTTATTTGTAAATTTGAATTATTAATGTAAATTTATTTCGAGCTTTTTAAATTATTTATTTATTTATAAATTTGAATCAAATTAATTTTATTAAAATAATTATAAAAATGAAAATTTACTTGGGGTTATGAGGATGAGGCATTCTACATGAAACCTTGGGGTTATGCTTGGTACTTCAAGTTACTTAGACCTATGCCTTATGTCAGATGCCTTCAGTATGATCCTATTTAGAAGATGTGGAACGTATTGAATATCAACAGCTAACCCATAAAATGAAAGGTTTTTAGTATGTCAGAAAATAACTGCCTACAAATATTGTCAACTTACATTAATGAGTTATAACCTATTGATATGATTTTCTGGAGATTCTTTTCAATTTGTGAAAGTACCTGAAAACTATCAAGCATGTCATACTTGAAAAGAGGCTCGGGCTACTTCATCTCTCACATAGCCAACACTAATTCTCTTTTGAGTCACAATTCTTTGCACTCTTGCGAACGTGGTAGTGGTTTTGTTATTGACTAACCAGATGAACTGCAGCATAAGTTTGCGCCAGTATACTAATGTGATAAGAAATGCACGTCCCTTGAAACTTGTGGAATTTTTTAAGCATTGCACATCGATCTTCCTTGTCTGCAGTTAAGAAACCTTCATAGCAACCTGCTTCTGCATGCCACCGTGGAGTACGACAATGTGAGAGAGAGATAGAGAGGTTGATTTCTAGGTGCAGATAGTATCAACTAGTCTTAAGCACATACTTCGTGCATATTTTTCAAGATGTATTTTAGCTGGAGCACAAGTTAAAATCTCATCTTCTGTGATTTTTTTCAGTAGAGAAATTTTTAAAGCAACACAATATAGTGAAGCAGTTGACGTGAATTTTTTTTATTTGGTCTACCATAATATAACTCTCATTTTTTTGCCATGTTTTTTTTTTACATAACATGTAAGTTGAAAAGTCATATTTGAAATTAAATTTTCCCCACCTCCAACCCCCCTAAAAAAGGTGGGAAATCGAATTCCCCATCCCGTATGGAAATGGTGGTCATTAAGACAATTCTCAATGGTTAGTTGATGTAAATAGACATGTTAATATCTTAATTACTTTGTTATGTTTTTGTTGTATGTTAACTAACTTCCCTTCTATTTCTATACTAATTAAATCAATCGATCGATCAATATCTCTCTCGTTTCATATCACTATAGAATACTTGTTAAGCAATTTAATTTTGCTTGCAGAGATATGGGATGCTCTGCATGCTGCAGCACGCAAATCTAACGCTTGCCCAAGCAATTGCGGATAGTGATGGCGTGATTGTTCGAGAGCTGACTTAACAATATGCTATGACGAAAGAGGTGCCGTATCAATCTATCCTCTCGGTCCCCGCTCGCTTCTCGCCCACCACCACCTAGAAACCTTTTTCATCTCTGTTGTCCTGTCCAGCATCTAATCCATGTGATGCTGATTGTTGCAGGTGCCGTGTACGTTTTGAGCGAGCCGACCAATTTGATTGATGATAATTGACAATGGAGGTGGGTGGATTTTGGTCAGCTTCGTGTGTAGATCCCGTGAATTGATATTGATAGTTTGGTAAAACAAATTGCATCAAAGTGGAGGGCATTCAGGCATTTTAATGATGCATGCTTCAATACAAATGTTACGTAACTTCTGCCAACTTCGACAATTTCATAAGGTTTGTTTCATTAGTCCTTAAACCTTCTAAAGAAAAGGAAAAAGTAATCAATTCAGGCCATTGTTACGGTGGAAAATCATGACGTCCTTGGTTGCTAGACCATTGTTTTCTTTAATTTGTTAGTGTTTGTCAGGCACATTGACCTTATAATATTATGTGTAGTTGCTGATGGCCCCTACATTTCCAATGCTCCTAATTCATCTTGTAATTGATTAAAGTTTCAAATGTGGTTGGGAATTTAATAACCAGTCCCTGGATAGACTAGGGACGATATAGATTGTCCAATGCACAATGGGGAATATTCGTAAAATTGTGCACAAATCTGTGTAGAGTTCGTGTTGGAAAAAGATACGATTTACATAATTGATTCATTGCATCAATCAAAGATTGTAATTGATAAACAAATCGATCTAGGACTAGAATTGATTCTTTAGGAAATTTTCTTTCCTTTTATTTCTCACTTTATGTACTATATAAAGCATTGTACATTGAGAATACATATAATATACAGATTACAATTTCTCCCAAATACATCAATTTCTCTCTTCCTTTCATGGTATCAGAGCCTTCGGTTCTGACTTAAGCTTCCGCAAAATTTCTTCTTAATTGCCATCGGTAGTTTTCAAACTGTTGTTGCAAGCACCATCCTGCAAAACAGTTGACACGCCGAATAGGAATTTTTTTTAATCAAGAAGGAATTCTACCTGCACGCAATGGAGGATACATCAAACAATCCAACTCAAAATCAAATTTCAGAACAGGTTGAATTACCACAAGAACAGCAGAATTCTGATCAGCATCCTCCGGCGCTGAGTTCAACCCAGCAAACAACGCCATCTCAGTGGCCTTCAGTACAGTGGATCCCCGTTCAAGGCCCATGGGCTGCCGGGCCAAACCAGCAATGGGCTCAGCACGATGGAGCGAATTGGGCACCACCGGGTCTCAAACCCGAATTCAGCTCGGCGGGTCAGGAGCCGAAACCCTACCCGGATTTACAACCCGGGTTTTGGCCGCACGCGTTTCCGGTCACCGGCTACCGTCCAGAAGTCGGCGATCCTTTGTACACCTCACCGGCCGATGGACCGGAGCTGCGCATCATAACCTTGCAGCTCACCGGTCCCGACAACTACAACGCATGGGCTCGAGAATTTCGACGAGCCCTCGTGACCAAGGTTAAAGAAGGATTCATCGACGGCAGCATACCCATTCCGGCAGACGACCGAATGCGACGAATTTGGCGCAGGTGCAACCAACTCGTTCGCACTTGGATCGGGAATTGCATAACCCCCGATGTTGCCGCCGGTCTACCGCAGACTGAAGATCCGAAGAGGATGTGGGAAGACATACGCGAAATGTACGGAAAATTGGATCGGGCAAAAATTTTCTCACTCACCCAGGCTATGTCGGAATTGAAGCAAGGGAACCTCTCGGTTACCGCTTGCTTCAACCGACTCTCGGCTCTGTGGAACGAGCTCGAGGTGGCCGAGGAAGAGCTCCAAGGGCCGGATGAAACTCTCGCACAGTATAAGCAAATCAGAGAGAGAGAAAAAATTACCCGATTTTTGCTAATCTTGAACGATGGTTTCTCGACGTTCCGGTCACAAATCCTAGCGATGGATCCCGTCCCCTCTCTCGGCCGCATCTATCAGTTAGCTGTCCAAGAAGAAAACCAGAAGCTTGCGACAATGGAGTACATAAAGGTAGGGGAGGCCGTGACACTTGCTGCTCCGGTTGGATCATCACAGCAAGCGTTCTCTTCCCTTGGACAGACGTCAAAACTGTCCATTGGAGCTTCTGGAGGAGGCCGCACGAGCAAACAGGGAAGGCAGGAGGAAGAAATATCTTACCCTAAGATGGATGGTTGGGATTACAAGCTAGGATCGGACGGCCCACATTCCGCGATCTCTAAGCCTGCATCGGACGGCTCAGATTCCATCCGTGGAGCTGAATCCAAAGCTCCTCATTATGCCACGTTAGCTTCAAATTATAAGCAATCCTACGGCTCACGTGGTGCCACGTCATCAAAGGGAAATGCCCAAAATTCAAAAATCAAAGGTAAATATTGTGATTACTGTAAAAGGCCACATCACACTATAGATACTTGTTGGAAATTACATGGTAAACCAACTGACAAAGGAAAAGGAGAAAGAGATTATTCTACTTATTAGGTTATGACCCAAGGAAATGAAAGGGCAAATCAGATTTTTTCCAATGATCAGTATCAGAATATCATGAGGACATTGAATCAGCTGAAAATCTCAGACAAAACTGCAGGCTTCTCAGGTACTTCTATTTCCCAAAATAGGAAAATCTCAGTTGATGCATGGATAATTGACTCTGGCGCCAGTGACCACATAATATGTGATGAACAGTTATTCTCTGAAAAACGAAAAATTCAGAATTCTGTGTCTGTTCGACTTTCCAATGGTAATGTCACTTATGTTACCAAAGTTGGTACCGTCCATCTCAGTCAATACATTGTCCTAAAGAATGTCCTTTATATCCCTGAGTTTGAATTTAATCTTATATCAGTATCCAAAACTTGTGAAGACAACAATTGCCATGTTGAATTCAATTCCGAAATTTGTCTCTTTCAGGACCGTTTGACTGGCAAAATGATGGGCTTGGGTAGTGTTGCAAAGGGCCTTTATTTTTGGATCAGCCTTCCAAGGGATTTTGATTTTTCATTGCTAAATAAAAGCATTTCTTGTAATGCTACTACTAGCAATAAAAATTTCCTTTATCACCAACGATTGGGTCATAGTGCTCGCTTTCCTTATAAAGATTGTCCAATTTTTCCATTGGCAAAACAATCACGATCACCATTTCCGATGAGCACATCTAGAGCCAAAAATGCATTTTCTCTTATTCATGTCGATATTTGGGGTCCATATCATACCCCACACAGTGATGGATCTCGATTTTTTCTGACAATCGTCGATGACTATACACGAGCCACCTGGGTATTTCTCATGAAATCAAAGAGTCAATCATTTTCCAATCTGGCCAATTTTTTTTCATTGATCAAAAATCAGTTCAACGCATCCATTAAAAAAATTCGCACCGATAATGGTCGTGAATTTTCTAGCACAGAGTGCAATTCCTTCTTTGTATCTCATGGAATTCTTCATGAAACCTCATGCATATATACTCCTCAACAAAATGGAGTCGTCAAACGCAAACATCGCCATCTTCTGGAAGTAGCTAGAGCCCTTAAATACCAAGCTTCCATCCCTGAAAATTTTTGGGGAGATTGTGTGGTCACGGCGGCTTATTTAATTAATCGTATGCCAACTAGAGTGCTTGAAGGGCGATCCCCTTTCGAAATGCTTTTTGGGAAATAGCCCAAAATAGAACACTTGAAAGTTTTTGGCTGTCTATGTTATGCTGCAAATGTGGGACCACGAGACAAAATGGATGCACGTGCTATCAGGTGTGTCTTCATGGGGTATCCTCCTCTACAGAAAGGATATAGAGTTATGGAACTATCTACTGGCCGTTTCCTAGTCAGTCGAGACGTTATATTTCTTGAGGATAAATTCCCATTCCGGGAGTTATCCCAAAATTCCAGAGACAATTATGGAGAAGCCAGATCATCAACCATTTCTGTCAGAAGAAGATTCATCCATGAATAATCAATATGTGTTCATTCCAGTTACAAATGCTGCAACAACTCCGGGACAAGTCGAGTCACCTGGGTCACACCATGAGGAAGATAATACATATGTCATGTCTCCAGAGCAACATGATGGATCCGAACAGCAAATTATTGCACCTCCACGACGCTCAGGCAAACATACTCGCCCACCAACGTGGACTAAGGACTACATATGTTCTACATTATATTCTCAAGGTACACGGTACCCTATATCCTCTTATGTTTCCTTTAATCGACTATCCCCCGAACATATGTGTTGCATGAGTCGCATATCAGATGCATATGAACCCTCCTCATATGAAGAAGCAGCACAAGATCCGAGATGGCAACAAGCTATGGAGAATGAGTTGAGTGCACTTATGGACAATCATACTTGGGATTTAGTTCCATTGCCTTCCCACAGAAGGAAAATTGGCTGCAAATGGGTCTACAAGATCAAATATAAGGCAGATGGATCGGTTGAACGTTACAAAGCACGGTTGGTTGCAAAAGGGTTCACTCAACGAGAAGGTTTTGACTATCACGAAACCTTCTCTCCTGTCGCCAAAGAAGTAACTGTACGTTCCTTCTTTTCCATTGCCGCTCTCCGTAACTGGGAATTACATCAGATGGATGTTCATAATGCCTTTCTTCATGGGGAACTCGACGAAGAAATCTATATGGAACTTCCACAGGGTCTTCGCAGACAGGGGGAGTCTCGAGTATGTCGTCTACGTAAGTCCCTTTATGGACTCAAGCAAGCTTCTCGGCAATGGTATGCGAAGTTCACTAATGCACTCACAAGTGCAGGATTTCAACACTCCAAACATGACTATGCATTGTTTACATGGACCAAAGGTACATCGTCAATATTTTTATTGATATATGTCGATGATATACTTATCATGGGAAATGATGATTCTACCATTAGACAATTTAAGGAGTACTTGCATTCTCATTTCCACATTAAAGACTTGGGACCTCCCAAGTATTTTCTTGGCATTGAAATAGCTAGATCAGACAAGGGGATATGTCTTAGTCAGCGAAAATTCGTCCAAGAAATTATATCATAAGCAGGTTTATCAGGATGCAAACCAGCTACCATCCCTATTGAACAGAATGTCAAACTCACAACTGCTGAATATGACAAGTTCACCTCACCATCTAATGAAGATCCATTACTTCATGATCCATTAGGGTATCAACGGCTTGTTGGGAAGTTGATTTATCTCACTATGACCAGACCTGATATATGTTATGCGGTGCGAGATACTTAGTCAATTCATGCATAATCCCAAGCGATCTCACATGAATGCAGCATCGAAGGTTGTAAAATACTTGAAGAGCTGTCCAGGGCTTGGAATCTTATTATCTCGTGATTCTGACATGAAGATGAAGGCTTATTGTGATACTGATTATGCGACCTGTCCGATGACTAGAAGATCTATCACAGGGTTTTGCATCAAATTGGGAAGGTCCCTGATTTCATGGAAGACTAAAAAGCAAGCAACAGTCTCATTATCGTCAGCTGAATCAGAATATCGGGCCATGGCAAAAACAGTTTGTGAAATAATTTGGATACGAGGACTACTTTCAGACCTTGGAGTTGAGATTGATGGAGCAAGTGAGTTATTTTGTGACAATGATGCTGCACTTAAACTAGCAGCAAATCCTGTTTTTCATGAAAGGACAAAACATATTGAGGTTGATTGTCACTTCACTCGAGAAAAAATTCAAGAAGGAATTATTGTAACTCGAGGAATTGGAACAGTGGAACAGCCAGCGGATCTTTTCACTAAGCCTCTATGCCAAAGACAACGTACTTATCTGCTAAGCAAGCTAGGTGTCTTTGACTTATATAAGCCACCAGCTTGAGGGGGAGTGTTGGAAAAAGATACGATTTACATAATTGATTCATTGCATCAATCAAAGATTGTAATTGATAGACAAATCGATCTAGGACTAGAATTGATTCTTTAGGAAATTTTCTTTCCTTTTATTTCTCACTTTATGTACTATATAAAGCATTGTACATTGAGAATACATATAATATACAAATTACAATTTCTCCCAAATACATCAATTTCTCTCTTCCTTTCAATTCGAAATTAGCAGTGCTTGTAGATTCATTCAGTGCCTATGATACCAAATCTGCCCAGTTTGTTTCTCTTGATAAACATTACACAGAGTGGAGATACTCATAAGGCAAAACAAACCAGTCAAGGAATATAAACAGACTGCCGATGGCAAACAGCACAAAAGCACGCAGTTGTTGGTTCGTAGTAGGAGTTCTTCCAAACAATTAATCATGATGCTCCATCATTGATGTGGTCGATAGGCAATGATCAGAAAGTGAATATCAGGGAAGACAGATGGTTGAAAAAAAGGAGTTATTGGAGGTCCTGCCATGAGGAATGAACCCGAACAAGTAGCTAAGCTCATTAATGAAGAAGATAATAGTTGGAAAGAACCAGTCCTCCGAACCTTTTTTGATGAAACCAGAGTAGAGGAAATTCTGTCGATCCCAGTGCGTCCATAGGTTCCTAAAGACCTGATGGTTTAGACTCAGTTAAGAGTGGTTACCCCAGAATTAGAGAGGAGGAAGATAGGCCTAACCCTGCCCAGGCCTCCTCCTCCTCCCAACAATCTCATGTCCTATGGAGCAGAATATGGGGTTTGAAATCATTACCAAAAATTCGTATTTTCCTTTGGAATGTATGCCAAAATGCTTCACCAACAAGGGAGAATCTATTCCGAAGAAAAATAATTGAAAACCCCACCCGTTCCCTGTGCAATCAAGAAGTTGAAACCGCCGAGGACATATTCCTTCTCTGCCCTTGGACGAAATCACTTTGATCCAACCCTGCTGTAAACGTGAAAATTTCCAGACATGGTCTAACAAGAATGGATGAATGGCTTCTATATTGCACATCTGATCTACGACTGACTGCGGCCATTTTCTGGGGAATCTGGAAGGCACGGCAGATACCAGGGATAACAAACAGTTCAACCAGCTCTTGTTTTGCTACAAAATGTCAAAAAATGGGATGGGAAACTCAATTCCTTGAGAAATGAAGGAAACCCACGCCCTGGAGAACTTCACTCACTTCATCTATGGAGTCCACCGAAACAAGGAGCACTCAAGATTAACAGTGCTGCCTCCCACGAACGGGAATCCTTGGAAGGATTCCTCTGGATGCCTGCTTGATGGATTCGCTCGCAGAGTTCGAGCCGGTGGAAACCCCAACTCTCCGGGACACTCTTTCACGTTTTCTCTGTTTGGAAGACCAAGCCACTCGGGGTCGAAAGTGACTGCCTCAGTGCCACGAACTGATAAGTGCTCTCAAGTTTAAGACTAAATATCAGTTCAATTGGGAAGGCTGGGTGTTTATACGGGAGTGCGCTGATAATGTTGGGGATGACGGTCATGGAATACGATTCTATGACATTCTTTTGATAGCCTACGATGCCAGCGTTTGGCCCCTAAAATCTCGAGTCGAAAATCGTTGTCCCACTACTAGCCGTGATTTGCATCCTTCCATCGTTCGTTCTTTTCTTCCCCCAAATTTGGGTCAAAGTTGTCCACCAACCCAATGAAAAAATTCCCCTACAAGCTTTGGAGATCCATTAGACATGGGTATACAATTTGGTGTATTGCTTGTTTTTGGTAATCATATCATCAACCACATATTGCCATGAATGAACTCCCTACGTTTTAGGGAATGGTCAACATACATAAATGACATTACGAAGAAGGCACAATAATTAGAGGTCCGCCTTACCATATTCTGATAAAAATGCAATAAAGAAAGAAATTATGAATTTGATAGGACTGACGGCATTGACATTGTTTTTGCTGACATACCAAAAGCGAAAATATTTTTCTAGAGAAAAAGTGAAGACATAATTCAAAAGTCAATTGGTTCTATATAAGAATTGACTCCTAAAATTTTCTTCTATTAAATATATTCAATGAATAAATTAAGTGTGAAAAAGCTGTTAATATTAAATTCACCAATGTAAGCTACTAAGATCAATATTAAGCAAATACTACGTGCATATGTTATAAGAGGTAGAAATTATGCTGTTGACATTTCCTTCTCTGTCCTCAACTGCAAAAACAAAAAAAAAAGTCTCATCAATTATATTTTAGATTTTAGCCTTTAAAATAACTTGGACAATTATATGGATTCAAACAAAAAAATATTCTACAGATACGAAAAAAAAAGTACATGCCTTTCTAGGTGATGAAAACATTGTTGGAAGCACTAGCAAATTCATAAGAAGAATAAAAACATGCGATGAAATATAAGATAAAGTACACAACGAAAATGTCAATAAATATCATGATTGATTGACCGGCAATTGGTCAACCTGATATGTGTAGAGAGTCAACTACAAGGAAGGACAACACACCGAATTATGACTGACACTAACAACCAATAAGAAGAAATTTGAGGAAGCTGAAAATTCTTGAAATTGTTATTTACTTGTCAGTGGGATAAGATTGAACGAGAGACGATCAATGGAGAGGAATTCATGCCAAGTAATTTCTTTTCCCCCTCCTTCTTCCCGGCCTTTCCTTCGCTTGTACACGCTGACTTTCTCTTCAAACATACCATCATCTTCTAAATTTGGGCAGTCGAGGATTGTTAGTGAGCAATCATCTGGTGCTTTCCAAATGAATCCATTAGGGAAACTTCTCAATGATCTGCATTTGATTAATGCCAACTTTTGGAGAGTCTCTAGTTCATCCAAGCCGTTAATTGCTAGAAGCTCTTTGCATTCTTGAATTTTCAATGACTTCAGCTTTTTCAGAGTGGATAGATCATCTAGACTTTCAATCTTAGGACACTTGTGTATATTTAATTGCTCCAATGACTCCACTGAAAGAAGACCTTGGATGGCAATTAGATTTGGGCAGTTGAACAGCCTCAATAGCTTCAACCTCTTCAAACTCGAAAGACTGACAAATCTATCAAGGAATTCTAACCCTTCCGCATCAAATTCAATCAACTGTTCAAGCCCATCAAGTTGAACCTCCTTCCAACGGCATTGATAAATGCGCAAACGTGTCAAATTTCTCAAGTTGCAACCAAATGACAAACTAGTCATTGATTGATGATATTCCAGTGACAAGGTTAACAGAGACGATGGAAGGAACACGAGGGATTGTTGGCATGGACCATCTTGGAAGAACAAAGGACAACAGTTTTCATCATGACCACCATAGCTCAAATCTGTCAATTGAATTAGGTTTGACAGATCTGAGACCCACCACAACGAACTTGATCCGAAGCTTAGGCTTACCAAACTTATGGGAAGATGAGGCAATACTTCAAGTTCAGTGCAATGCCATAAACTCAATTTCTCTAGATGAGAAAGTAGTTGGATTGTCTTGGGAACATTTTTAATTGGCGTAAATTGAAAGTGAAGGACTCTCAAAAGCGATAATTACCAAATGCCCTCGGGAATTTCCCACTTCAGACGTGGGCAATTCTCGACATGCAGCTCTTCCAACTCTTTTAGTGCAACAATGCTTCGTGGTAGCTCCCTTATCAAAGAATACGAAAGGTTGATGACTTTTAATTTACTTAGGTCTCCAATAGATTCGGGTATCCGTAGACATTGTGTTCTTGAGACATCTAACTCCAGTAGCGATACCAAGTTCCCAATTGAGACAGGAAGTTCCTTTATGTTAGTTCTCGATAAAAAGAGATACTTCAGTTCCAATAGATTCCCAATAGAATTGGGAAGTTCATCGATTTTTGTACCTTGCAGTTTAAGTACTAGCAAGCACTTTTGGTTACCAATGGAGTTAGGTAACCTTGCGATAGCCGTATATGAAAGATCCAACTCTACCTAGTGATGCCACTCTCGCAAATGATTCGGGTAGCTTCCTCAACTCTGTAAGATGTTCACACCGTTCCAAATTGAAGTAAATCAGGCACTTAAGCTTGTCGATGGAATCATCAATCTTCTTCAATCTTGCGCAATTCATAAGGATCAATCTCTCTAAACTCAAATAATCAGAGAAGTTTGGAGTTCTGGTCATGTAGTGGCAATGTGAAAGATCTAGAACTTTCAACTTCTTGGCAAACTGTTACAAAAGCTAAAACAGAGTAAATAGAATATTCGATGATGATGACGTAGTAAATGGTTGTTTTGGAGCTGATTTGTAATTGGATTTACTCATTTTCCTCGTTTAGCCAACATAGACCCATTCATTTGCGCACTGACATCTATCCAACATATATTCACCTATTTTTCACTTCAACTTCTTCTTGAGAATATGCAATTAATTCTAAATGGCCCTAATTACGAGACTAGCTTGGTTCTACTTTTGAACAGCCTTGATTACTCCATTCATGACCAAATTTATTTATATTGTGTTATGCCTATATAGTTATGGTATAGCCAATTGGAATTCCCCAATAAAAAATTTTTTAAAAATTATGACATAAGATATTCAATTGAGATCCAAATAATCAAATAGAAATAGATCGTACCTTGATTTGACTCCATCCTTCCAGCCCAGTCCTCCGTGATAAAACTACAAGATAGGTCGAGAACTACAAGATTGCTTGGATGGAAATTGATGGCCAAGTATATAAAAAAAAAGGCTCCTGATTAATAAATGAATTATTGAGAGAGGTATAGAATTCAAGGGTCGAACATAGCTTAATGGGACAACGATTCAAGGCATTGTAGCTAATCTTCAACTTGTCCTGGACCTTCTCATGAGGTTTTTCCCTCAAATTATCCAGTACATCTATCCATAACACCTTGTCCTGGCGACGAAGTAATGGACATATATCTTAATCGTGATAATAATCGCTTCGTAAAGTTTCAAGGCCAAAAAGCTGATTCTTGAAGTCTCAGTGGAAGTAAATTATTTTCTGATTTTTTTTATCTCTCTCTGCCTTTCTTTAAAAAAAAAATAAATTTTTAAGTATCCACTACCTAATTTGAGGAACCTTATGTTTGGAAGCCTCTGCTCGCCGATTCATTGTCACCATCCAGTGACAAAACTCTTCGCTAGTATAGATTTCTGGTTCATTTATAGGTAATGGTATCAAGAAGCCAATTGGATGAAACAAGAAGATGCCCAATGAACGACAAAAAGTTGAAAGTCGATGGGCCGTTTTGCTTTTTTTTACATAGTTGCCTTTATAACTAAAAGTTCAAGCAGTTAGGACAACTTGAAAGAATCTCTCTTTTTTTTTTTTTTTTTAGTTTTCTTGAACTTAAACCCATCCTTCAACTTTCTACTATCCTTATAGGAGAACTTAACTTCAAATGAAAGCTTGTTTAATGGGATTTCTAGCACCTCTTTTTTTTTTTTTTTTTTTTAAATTATTGACTAGACAAATCTTTTATTTGGTGGAAAAAAATATTAATCGCATTTTCCTAAACTTTCAATTTTTGAAAAAGTCTGATTTTTTCAATAAATAGAAATATTTGTTTTAATTTGAAAATAAGTTCTTTCAAAAATAAAAATATTATCAAAAGCTTTTATCCTAGTTATTCTCATGAAATACCGATTACGGTGTAAAATAAATTGCTATTTTCTAATTTGCAGCCACCTTTGCATAACCTTATTCTTTCCAGATTGAAAATTCTCTGCTTTTGCTCAAGGAAGCTAATCTTCCAGTTGTCCTAGACCTTCTCAAACTCTCCATCTTTGTTTTGGCTAGTATAGATTTCTGGTTCATTAATCATTTAGAAGTAAAAGCATGTCTACTGAAAAGTGAACAGAATCCATTGACTTTCCAAAATGACAATGCTTCTATTCCTACTTGTCCTCCTTTCTCCATTCAATGGTAAAGTAGCATAATTGTATATATATATATATGTATATATATGTATATGTATGTATGTATATCGTTCTTTTTTAGATTAGTTATTAGATAAAATAGTTAAATTGTTTTTAATTTTATTTTGGACATCAATATTTGAATTTTTACTATCATGGCACGCTTTTTAGAGTCCGTTTGTTTTTTGGAAAAAAAGTATCCCAATGCTTGGAAAATGAGTTACTGGCAAATCTTTTCACAATAAATAGAACATCCTTGGTTAAATTCAAAAAAATGAACAATCAGAAATCATTATCTAAATCATGACTAGACTTGGGCACTCGGACTACCCCGAAATCATTATCTAAATCATGACTCCCGAGACTTGGGCACTGATTATTATTCTCTTGACAGACTTTTGATTATTCAGTGAAAAATAAATTACTATTTTCTTTGATCAATCATGCTTGGTCTAATATAGGGCAGCCACCTTTGCATAGCACATTCCTTATCCTTTTTGGAATGAAAATTCTCTTGAGAGAACATCCGGCTCGTGGCCTCTAATCGAGGCAAGAATCACCGTGCTTTATCCTTTGTGGAGCAACTTATTCAAGATAAGTCATTATTCATTTAAATGAGTTAATTCTGATGATAAAAATCATATCCAATCATGCATATGATGAAATTTTCTGGGCTCCGTTCATTTAGTAAATATTTCTCTAATTTTTGAAATGATGAAAAATGAAATATAAAAATAAATTGAAAAATGCTTTTCGTTATTTAGTAAGGAAGACTTACTTTTATTTTTTTCCTTAAAGAGATGCATTACTCATGTGCTATAAGGGATACCCATTCTATATCATCAAATAATTTTCTAAGCGCTGAGGACCCAATTCAAGCGTCGAGGACTAGGCCTCAGCCTTGGGGGATTTGGGCCTTGCCGTGAGGGTTCCCAAGTCCAATTGCCGAGTTCTTGATCGTAGGACCCGTAATTTCTAGAACCTAGCCAATATTTTATTTTTGTATTCACCAACTTTTCTTTGTATTTTATAATCATCAGTCATAATAATAATAATCTCCATGAAGGAAAAAATTTAGCTGAAATAATACTAATTTGTCTAAGAAAGTAACTTCTCTCATGAGAAATTGGATATTAAATTGAGTTACAAAAGACCAAAAATAAAAATTACAAAGACATCACTAAGAAATGCTTTTGAGGATGTCACGATTCTATCCTAAATTTTCACAAAGTTGATGGAGGACTTTTATTGAATGGTTTGGTGGGGATCTTTAGAGGGAAAATTGTTCAAAAAGTTCAAAACTTATTACACTTTTACCAATTCAATCTTAAACTTTTTAATTTTGCCAATTGAATTCCCTTTTTACTTTTTGCCAATCGAGTCCATCCGGCAAAGTTTGGCCGAAATTCACTGACATGGACTCTAGCGTCTTATGTAGCATGACCGGCATTGCGAGGACAAATTTTTATTTTTTAAATATTTTTTCAAATTTTTAAATATTTTTTTCTATTTTGTCCCTCTCTTTTTTTTCCCTCTCTCTCTTCTACCTCTACTAGTTGCCTAGTCTTCGGTGAGGTTGACCCTTGCTGGCCTCTAGCAAGGTACGACCTAGCGAGCCTTGGGCGAGGCTTGCCTCTGACAAAGGCGAGCGAGGCTTGCCTCTGACAAAGGCGAGCCTCGCTCGTGGTCGATGAGGCCAACCCTCACCCTCACTCGAACAAGTGAGGGGCAACCTTGTCGACCATGAGCAAGGCTTATCCTCGCTAGATCCGTCGAGGGTGAGCTTCACCCAAGGCCCGCGAGGTCATCCCTTACCAGATCCTGGTGGGCGGCCCCTCGCCAGTTCCCGGCAAGGCCAACCCTTGCCAGTCACAACCTCTAGCCATTTGCCAAAGGTTAGGTGACAAGTAGAGGTAGAAGAGGAAGGGAAAAGAAAAAAAGAAGAGGGAAACTATAGGAAAAAATTGAAATATTCAAAAATTATTTAAAAATAATAAAATTTGTCCATATCGGTGCCGGTCGTATCATGTAGGATGGCTAATGTTTACATTAGTAAATTCTGGCCAAAATTGGCCTAATGAATTTAGTTGGTAAAAAATGAAAAGATTTATGACTCAATTAACAAAATTAAAAGTTTTAGCGTTGAAATGGCAAAAGTGCAATAAGTTTAGGACTTTTTAGACAATTTTCTTGATCTTGAGAGAACCATATATAGGACTTGGAGCATGACCTGTGAGGCAACAAAAGGGGAAAATACATGAACTCTGTAGCAAAGACACTTTACAAACTTCAAGCCCATTTTCAAACAAAATTGAACGCACCCAAATGAAAAGCAAGTAGATGGAAAGGCAAACAAGGAGGAAGCAAAACTCTTAAAAAAGAGCCGATTTGGTCATAATTTTTTTTTCTTTTACCAATTTAATCATCAACATTTTATATTTGTGTCAATTCAGTACATTAGGCCTATTTTGGCCGGTCGGTGTTGACGTGGACACCGACCAACTCTAATATGGATAATTTTAAATTTTTTCGATTTTTTTAATTTTTTTTTCCTTTTTTTTTTTTTATCTTCTTCCTTCTTTTGCATCTTTTCCCATAGTTGGGGCAAGGGTTGTGACGCCCTCACCGACCACCAATGAGGGTTGCGGCCCTCGCCTGACCTCACCCAAATTTAGGCTAGGCCTAGGGGTTGCAGGTGAGGCGGCTTTGCCCAAATCTAGGTGAAGCCTAGCCTCGCCATGGCCATGCCAACCGTGGGCGAGGCCACCTTCACTTGTAACAAGGCTGGCCTTGCCTAGATCTTGGCAAAGGCCACAACCCTCATCAACAACCGGCGAGGGCTTTGCGGCCCTCACAAAAAAGCAAAAGAAGGAAGAAGAGAAAAAAGAAAAAAAAAAATTAAAAAAAAATTCAAAAAAAAAAGTATTATTAAAAATTGTCCATATCAATGTTGGTTAGATGACCAGTGCTAGTCAAATTCCACGTCAATGTTGGTAGTCCAAAATTGGCCAAATGACTAAATTGGCACAATTATAAAAGAATTAAGACTGAATTGATAAAAAAACAAAAAAAGCTAAATTGGCAATAAGTTTATGATTTTTTTGTGTAATTCTCTTGTTGGAGGAGGAGGAAGCATAACTCTTTGAGACGAAGAGAGATAAAAAGCAAGTAGATGCAAAAAGAAAAAGGTCAAGGAAGCTTTTGAGGTTGTGCGCAAGGGGAGAAGTTGAACGTTTGAGAGAAAAAGGAGGGAAAATGATTTCCTTTTTTTCAAAAAAGGAGTCTTTTTTCTCTATTTGACTACGCTTTTCCCATTGACTAAAAGTATTCTTATTGACTAATCTAGCCGTGCACCAAACACTTTAAATTTTGGAAATTTATTTTTTAAAGGTTCATTTTTTCTACAAAATAAATGGAGTCTTAAGCTGTATTTTAATATAAAAACTAGGGGTTATTCAAAATCAACTTGATTCTTCTTGAGTTTGACTAATTGACATGCTTCAAATTTAAAAATATTTGACATGAGTAGCTTGGCAACCTAACAACCTAATTGGATTTTTACATATCGTAATTACATGTAGGCATTGATGAATGCTATGAATAGCTGAAGAGTATTGTTTTTAAATTTCTATCTTATGTAAAATTTTAGGTTCGAGCTCAAGCATAAATTGATCTCACACAAACATCCATCAAATAGATGAGTGGAGCTGAACTAAGCTTGAGGTCATTAGAAAATCAAACAAGACAAGATCAATCTCAAGTTGAATATTGAACTTTGCAAACCGAGTTGAATCAAGTCGAGTCAACTCAACTCAACTATGAATCGACTTGGTTTGATTACACTCACATCCCTGTCAGGAGGAAGAAATTTTGGTACCATGAGTTTGGACATATATAGCCATTCTGACCCCAACTGAAACTCATGTCATTTAGAAAGCAAAATCCTTCGCTGCAGTCGAATCTCGAGCTTGACCTTAATGAGTTTTCGATTCGAATCTGCAGCATCATCTTTTCAAAAGTTCATCATACTTAGAGCAGTAGGAGCTAATCAACTCCAGAACTAAAAGTTCGATTGTCCAAAGATGATGCTGAGCGAAATATCCATGATGACATAAGTCAGAGTCAGTTATATAACATGTACTATGGTTGAGCGAAATTCTAGTAACTTTATCGCGTAAGACCAGACATACAATATGATCAGGAGACCTCGGCCACACTCCACTAGGATCTGAAGCAGCCCGCTTGCCACGGAGCCCATACAAGACGTTATCTTCATCACCATGTGAGAAGTATGCAGGAGCAGATCTCACCTGAAGTAGACAGGACTGTGTTTGGCCTCCTTTTTTGGTTGGGCACCGAGCCTCTCGAAAATTCCAAGAAACCGTAGAAAGTGTAAATGCAAAAAAAGAGAGAAGCGACGGGACCAAGAAAGTCAAAACAAAGATAAAGAGAGCACTAAAGCCAAAACGATCTTCAAAAGTCAAACCATTTGGTTGTCTCTCAGCTTTTATCTCCAAGTGAGAGCGGTGTAGCTGTAAAGATAAAACAAAAACTGCAAGTGAGATGATAGGGACGCCACCACTATAGCTGGATGAGTTCATTTGGACAGAAAGGAAAAAGGCTTGACCAATCACTGGGAAAAGAAAAGGATGGGAAATTTCCAATCCTGTCTTTCCTCCACTAAAACAAACCAGACAACATGAGCTGAAAATCACCCCTCCAATTTTCTTGCTTTTACCCCAAATCTTTCCAACTAAAGGGCTGTGTACTTGATGACATGATTGAAGACTGCTACCCTGGAATCAGGCCATATCAGAGCCGACAAGAACCTAGATCATGAACTTGTTCTCCGGCCTGATAATGCTTCAATGTTCAGCATTTTCTAACTATGTGCTGCAGAAATGTGATATCGCAGAGCAACAATAGGAATTCTAGAGGAAACTTCAAGACTATTCTCTTTGCAGGTGTATGTCCACATGCATCGATCATGACCCACAATGCACATCTGCACATGCCTGCCTGCCCGCCCACCCGCCCTCACAGAGAGAGAGAGAGAGAGAGAGAGAGAGAATCCCCCTGAGCACCGATAACATGATCATGATCCTGAATTTCCTGATAAAACACAGGCAATGCATGTCTGCATTTGAGCGTTAGACTAATCACATGTTGGCATAGAATCTACCCAGGCCAGTAACCAAAAGGAGAAAACAAAAATGTAGCAAGGTTCCTTTGATTTCTCACTCTTCTCTTATGTCCAATTCCCTCCTGTTTAGCTATTCTTGGGCATCATATTGGATAGCCAAACACAATCTATCAGCTTTTTTGAGTCGAGAAGACCATATGGCTATATTTCCAGCTGAGTAATGATAACAGAAAGGCAGCAATGACACTACAGAAGCGTGATCTGCAGAGCCCTTGACACAATTACAACCGAAAGAGCATTCACCTTTTACTAAAGACTCTATGCAAAGTAAGCAACTGCATGGGGCGGAACATTATTTGAAATAATACAAACACAGGAGAAATCATTGGTAACTCATCAAAAGATGCATGATGAAAGTCAGTAACATTGTCATGTAACAGTATGGGATATCACAACCTTCATATAACTATGTTAACTGAACAATACAAAATGCCACAAAACTCGATGGGCAATAATCAAGAGATCTCATCAACGTTATTGCAGCAAGGCAGCCACCCTAAGCACGTATTACCTATTTATTGCAGGACCCAACATACCATACCTATTATATTACAATGCTCTGGCCAAGCAATCAAAATCCCCAAAAACGATCGACCAACTTCAAGTGCTTTCCGCTGGGGTAAGATGCCCCAGTTGTTCTGCTAGGTTATTTACGTTCTTTGTACCCCACCAAAACTTGCCATGATCAGCGGGTTTGCTCTCATTCCTTCTACCATCAGTATCCTTTCTTTCTGACTGAACTTCCTGAGCTTCGGAGGAACCAGGATTCTCCGTCAAGAATTGCTCCCAGAAGACATCATTAACCCCTGCCGACACATGAGGAGCTGCGGCTGTGGCTTGTTCTTTAGAGGAAACTGGCTCAGAAGCAGCAGTCGAAGCTGGCTCGGAAGTAGTAGCCATAGCAGGCTCAAAAACAGTAGCAGTAGTGGGTTCAGAATTCATGTCGATTGTGGGTGATCTAGGCCGTGCATCGATATTAAACTGAATGCAGGATATAGCAGGGCTATCAGCACAACTAGTAGTCTCATCAAAGTCTAGGGTTGAGTTGTGCTGACTAAAGTTTTCACAATCATGTGCAATGTATTCCCAGATTCTGAGCGATGATTCCAATCGATCATATAAATCCAGTATTGATGAAAAGGATGAAGCTCCATCAATGTTTTCTCTCGTCAAAGTTTGGGGACTCCCAGCATGATTGTCTTCACCATGTCCCTCATCATAAAAGTAACCAATTCGAGGCAATCTCCTCTTCTTATCATTAAACTCCGACTCAATCAACAAATTCAAGGCAAGACCAGGTTTCTGCAGAACATTACCTAAGTTAGACACCATATTCTTCTGTCGTTCTTCCATTGTCAAAAACCGCGCCTTCAAATTCTGCATCTGCATTTCAAAGCCCTTCCTCTCTTCTTCATGTATCTGTAGTTCCAACTGAAGTGATTCCTTGTCGCTTTTAAGCTTTTCTACCTCTTCCTTCAGTCCTTGTCTCTCTGCTTCAGTTAATGGAGAAGAACTTCCCTGATTTTGGAGATTCTGAAGGGAATGGCTGTGAACTGGTTTACGCCGATGGATGTTCTTCAGAAGCTGCGGCTGATCTTTTACAAAATCCTCATTCGCAAATTCCCATCGTTCTGGGTCAATCTTCCTAAAACCCTGTCCAAAAGTGAAATGTACATTCATTGCAAGTCATATGTTTGTATGATCACTTCCTAGAAAGCCAAATCATATCAGAAGACAAAAGCAAGCAGAAACACGAGAAGAAAGGTCTCAGCTTACATATGTGTTTAGCTGTCTAATAAAGCTGGAAAAATTGTTGTGCTTGAAGTATCTTGGCAGCATATCCCGTGCAAACTCTGGCGGATTCCACACAACGAAGCTCTTGCTGGTTTGACTCCACGAAACCACCGGGTCAGTTGAGGGGTCATCGACCATCTCGTATGTCTTCATCAGGAAAGGTGGCAGCGAATTCGAGCCGCTCGGCGATTCGTCCATTTCAAATTTTGCCAACACTCTTGAAATCAGAACTACACAACAATTAAAGCTCCCAAACAAAACCCCACCTTCAGCTCCCCCACCAAAACTCTCAATCACACTATCTTACGCAAGAACACAAACCCAGATAACGAATCTGCAACTGGGAATCTCTAATTTAACTTTCGATCAAGAAACCCCCAGATATACGCCACTACAAGAGACCACATCACCCCCTTAAGTAAAACAATATGAAATGCTCAAATTCCCAGACACCCAAAACCCCCTAACGAATCAGCTTGAAGGAGCCCCAAACATTGCCCTCTTCGAACAAGCTGCACACACCTCCTAAAATACCAGAACCCCAACCAATCGCAAACGAATTTGAGCTGACGACGCCACGCGCGAAACCCCAGATTCAATGAAAGTGAAACCCTTCTCGAAGCACACGCAATTACGTCAAGATTGGATCAGGACTTCTCTAGAAACCTCAGAATCACCCCCCGTCCCATTCGAAGCTTTTAGAAAGCACGCCCCTTTCGCGAAACCCCCAAGAAATTGCAGCCACAGAAACTCGCAACAGTATCCCTGTATTTACGTACGCACACACCTGTATACAGATACATCAAGAGAAACACGCAAGAAACAGTTTAGTTTCTGTTATCGGTTGAAAAAATCAAACCTTTTGACATGGGTCGATGAAGTCACTTGCGATGTCTGATAATTCAACCGAAAAAACAAAAAATTTAACAAGAACCCATTTCTTTTAAAAGAGAAAAGACAACGATGGGGGGCAAAAGACTTGCCGCAAAAGCAAAGAGAAAATCATCATCGGCCTCGAGAAAATCGAAATTTGAGGAACAAGGGCAAAAGGGTACCTTTCACATTCGCAGATGTTTTTTCTCTTTGCGCCCCACGAGAAAAACCGACCGCGACCCAAGAGTGGAGAAAGGACGAGAGAAAGAACGGCGAAGCTGCGGAGAGATGGGGAGGAGATGGAAGGGGAATCGGCCGAGTGCGCGTCCGCTGTTTTATTTATTTATTTATTTTTTCTTTATCTTTTTGGCCATTTTCCCTTTTTTTTAAATTTTTTTGATAATCTTGGGATTCTGTTTTATTGTGGAACAAACCGGCATTAATTTCTATTAACTTTTCTAGGGTTTGGCAATCAATTTATAGACAATTTTGGGTAAGGGTATTTAGGGAGGCTTTGCTATACACCTCAACCGCATGATAATAAAAATGGAATTTTTATAGATTTCCCCATTTATAAATATATATTTAAATGAAAACTGTGTAAGCTTTGTGAAATTCTAATTATGCGTACTTGAGAAAAGATTGTGCATGCAAATTGCCAAAAACACTCCTTAACAAAATTTATTTTGCACTATTGGCTTTTTTCTAGCTATAATTTTTTCTTTTTAGGTGACAAGGAGTTACACTTCAAGGATTAAAGTAGGGGTGCACATCAGATCTGGACCAAACCAACTATAATCGATCAATTCAAGGTCGGGTTTTGTGGAAAATTTTCGGCTTACGCTCATCAAAGCTAGATTCAACCTATTCTCGCTTTTTAAGGCCGAAACCTCGCAGACTAGAAAAAAAATGCTTTTCCATTTATAAAGAAGTAAACTATGGTAAGAAATAACAACATAATCACTTGCCCAACAAATATTTATGCAGCGAAATGGTGCGATTTCTATATTTTATTATAAGAATTTTTTTTTTACCCAAAACAATAAATGGGCTGGCTTTCAAGTTTTTCGATTCCAATATTTTGAAACTGAGCACGACGTAACCAATTCCCGATTCTAGACAAGGAATCAATCCACCTTAAAATCGATAACCCTAAGTTAAATAACATGGGTGTGAGTATGGATGCAAAAACCATATGGAAATTAATGAAGCGCCTTAAGGATTGCAAGTACAGCATAATTACAACGAAGAAGAATTACCAACTTCATAAGGTCAAAATTGGGAGAGGTCAATTTAATCTATTTAATTTTTTACTTATGACACATCATTGAAAGAGCTAACTAGTGATTGATAATGAAGTCGCTAGATATTTATTGAACGTGAATTGATATCATCTTAACTTGATCTCAAGCCACGATATTAAAGTAATCAACAAAATCTCATCAGATGGAAATTAACAAGGAGGGCATTGACTAATTAGCCTTTGTTTTGTCAGGACGGCGAATATAAACTATTGGGGGGATGATTTTGTTGTGTGTATCCTGTTTTGATTGTGATGTTTAGGTGGGGAGCTATCCATAGAGACAGAGCCATCCTATTAACATCATCCTGTTCCCTTCCCTGTCAATGTGAGGAAAGAAAGAGAGAAAAAAAAGAAACCGATTATCTATTATTCACATAATTATTAAATTTCTGAATATTGTATTTGCATTGTTTATCACCATCATTATCATTGTCATCATCATAATTATCTATTCCACTAAATAAAAATGAATGGCTTTTCTCTACTTTCGAGAATGATTAATATTACAAAAAATCTCAAGTTGTATTTACTGTGATACAAACTTAACTAAAAACCCTAAAATTACTCATTGTGACATAAATACCTTTGTTAGTATGACAAATATACCTTAGATAAAACTAAAATAGATTATATACATGTCACAAATGTACAAAAAATTGACTTATTTTGATGACATAAAAAGATTTGAATATTTATATCACGATAAGTATAATTTGTGATTTTTATGATATTTATCTTTTAAATAATAGTAAATTATACTTCTCTTTATATTGTCATAATTTCTTTTTATTAGTTAATAATTGAATTGGCAGGAACGTTCACCGAAAGCCGGGAACTGTGATTATAATATGTTTGACAATAATCATGATTGATTTAAATAAACAATGAATGGAGATAAAAATAAAGACGTTCGCCTGACATGAAGATTTGAAAGTACTTCTTTACCGTCTGTGCGAGCGTGACGTATGTGCTTATGTGTCGCGGAGTTTTGGCGCTAGTGTCCTTGATTTTTTGACCAACAAAGACAACAGCAATAATAATTATAATTATATAACTATTATAATATAATTAATAATTGGACGTATTCTCCAACGTGCTCTCTACACGTGGAGTGAGAAGATTATGCTGCTTTTTGCTCACGTCAGGGCTCCGGAAACCCCTGGAGAAATGCTTTTCAGAGGGGATTATTCTACGTTTAGTCCTCCGATGAGGCCCTTCGAGGCCTGCTATTCCATGGCTTATTCTATTGCTTTGTAGGTCCTCTTGATGAAAGGGGAAGCATGGCGCACAATGGGAGTGCTTTGAACGCTACTGACAGGTGCAGACTTCTTCCTAAGGCCAAGCATGGTGTTTTGGCAATGTGGTCCTCAACCTAAGACGACTTCTTCCCTATTTTGGAGATTTGCTTGTTGGTACAAACAAAGATGTCCATTGTCCCACATTGAAATGACATAAGTACACATGTGGACAAAATTCGATACTAATCAATGATTATTATTTCTTATTTATTAAAATTTGAGTTTACAATTATAAAACTAACCATTATGTTCCGTTGAAATAGTGTGACTAATCATAATAGAGCAAATGTTATTTTTTAATTATTTAATTTCAAATTTATTATATCTACCTAATAGTTATTAGACACACTTACAACCTTTGAAAAATTGTGTCTATTTGGTTGTAATTTCTGAGCTTTTGGAAGATTGTGTTGTTCGGACGTAACTTCTTAATATCATTAAAAGATTGTATGCTATAAAAATATATATTATTATTTGCTATTGTGTATTCAACATTTCTATTTGGTATCTTCTTCTTCCAATTTCGTTTTCTTTCAAAGAATATATAACCATAGTTTGCAATTACTTCGTTTTGAGAGACCACGAAGAAATACCATAATTGCTATCTGATATTCTCATCGAGATTTTGTTGTATTCTAAAAGATTTTTGCTAATAACAATTGGTAGCATTGTGAGGTAAATAATTCTTTAAAAAGAGTGTTACCGTGCCTCAAAATATGATTTTATTGTTATTCCCAGTCGATTGATTTTTCCTCAACATCGCTTTGCTGTTGAAACCATTTGAAATGCTCCGATGCTCCGATACTCGTGCTACAGGCGTGGGCGTTGGTCAAAGCAAATACCACTAGGATCAAAATGGCCATCTGATGGGTTTGCTGATCATAATTAAAGATTTTTTCAAGATCGTAGCCGACTATTCTCTAGTATCAAATCTGGAAATCCTAAGTTCGAATCTTTCCACTCAAATGTGAGGGAATTTTTGGAATACTTAAATAATAAATCATAATTTTATCTAATAGCTTAAACTTTTAAATCAGTTGATCGTAACTTCACAAATTTTCACAATCGAGGCAAGTAGCCCCTAGTGGCATCGAAAATAGAGATAGCGACGACTGCAAAAGGCAATGGTAGTGGCTCCCTATCTCTCCTAGGTCGCATTTGTGGCTATATCAGCGTAATTAAAGTGTATTAATGACAAAAGACTCGAGTGCACAAATTGAAAAGTTGAACCATTCACATGCACTTATGAATTAGTCAAACAAAGCGCACTCCATTGAACACATGAACAATACAAAAAGGAGAAAGGATTGGCGAAAAATTGAACCCAAATGTCACGGGAGTTGTAGGATTGTCTCTTGTCACTCGATGAACAATAGATCCAAGAGAAAATATGAACCAACAAAAAAAATTAGAAAATATTTTGGATTGAGTACAAGATTGAACTTTTATAGGATGATTGTGCATATGCAATATCATTGATAAGACTGACATAGAATATAATGTAATAACTAGGAGAGGCTAAATGATGGAGCAGACAATGAAGAATTATTAACAAAAATGAAATTTTCAAATAAGGGCATAAAGTACTATCATTTTCTTAAATAAAGTCTAAATTAAGTCTTCTTTTAGATAAAAGCTTGAAGTGCCTGGAGTGGACTTTGTTATAAAGAAAGGTCTAAAGTACTATGTCAATCTCAAAGAATGACATGACCTCAACAGTTGATTGAGGGCATTTCCTTTTCTCTTTCTTTTTTTTCTTTCCAAAAAGAAAAAATGAAAAAAGAAAAACAAGCTAAAATTTTAATAAAAAATAAAGTTGGAGGGCTAGCAACCCTCCCCCGCTTGTGGTTGTTGCCCCATTGTTAGTGGGGGCATGGGCCATGGTGATGAAGGTTGCCAGCCCGCTCATGGCTAGGGGAGGGTCGGCAACCCTCGGCCTAGCCTAGAAGAGGGTTGTAGCCCTCTCTTAGTTCTTACTAGGCCCTTGCCAAGGCACTAGAGACCCCGTTGACCTTGGTCGCCGCTCATTGGCGATGGCATGGCGGCCATAGGGTAATATTTTTTTATTATTTGTGTTTGCTTTTTTTTAAAACTTTTAAGTTTTTTTCTTTTTTGAGTTTTTATATAAATAAAAAATAGAAAAAGGAAAAAGAAATACAAAAGGAAAAAAAAAAAAAAGCGGAAATGCCCTTGATTAGCTAGTGATGTTAAATCATTTTTTGATACTGACATGGCACTTTAGATCCATATGTAAAGCAAAGTCCACTTCATATTTTTATTTGAGTAAATGAGAGCACTTTATACCATTGTTTGAGATAAGATTTACTTTATGTCATTATTTGATAAAACGAGGACATGTCATACTCTCATTTGGAATTTTTCCTTAACAAAATGAAATGTAACACACACACACACACATATATATATATATATATATAGAAGTTAATAAATTATCATTCTAGTCTAAAGTCTTGTGTCATCCTTTGCTTTCTAGTTTTTAAATTGTTTTAGCATTGTGTGCACGTTATGCTAATATTCTTTTATGGGTTGGGAAAATACCATGCGCATAAAGAATTAAATATACTATAGCCATGGTATTTTATATGGCGAGATAATGGGGCAAAAAGACATTATAATATGACTGTGTTAAATTATCAATGTAAAAAAAAAAAATCATTTTGTCTCATTTTTTTTCGAGTGTCAATATTGTCCCTATCTCTTCTTCATAATGACCGAAAATTATGGACGTTATTATCATTTTAAGTGTTGCATTTATACTTTTAACAGTTGGTAACCTTCTTTATATACCTATGTACCACTGTTTATTGGTAGACCTCTATATATTTTGAAGATGACAAGATATTTTATATAGTTTAATATGCGTATTTGAGTGTGTAAACGAAATATCATCTACATACATAAACTCATATGTAATTGATGTTAATAATAGGACTTTTGTGCTTGTGCAGAGCTTCCTTAATCTACAAATGAAGAACGCTATATTTAGCAAAAAATGTTGGAGTTGAAAGAACTTTTGGATTTTGGTGAGTAAACGAGTAGGATAGTCAAGATACTTGAATGGACAAAATGGAAAGAGAATAACTTGGATATATAAATACACCAGTGATATGCTTAGAATGACCTTAATGCGACAGGTGACTACATTAGGATTTTGTAAAATCATCAAGTCTAAATGGTCCATATTATCAAAGAAGTTCATGTTACTAATGAGAGCGATCATATTTCACGTACTTGGAATAAATGGTTTCAATTTTGATTCAATTTTTGAATATAGTATCAATTGTCCTAAAGGGAAAGATGAGAGATTTTTGCAATACATGACAATTATTTTATTTTTCAATTTACTTGTCAATCGTCTTAATTATATTAGATTATGATTCTATTTTATCCATAGTTATAGACGTGATCCTTGGGTGTTCTCTAATATATGTACGTGTCTTTTCATGTTGTTTTTCCTTTTTTTTTGGGTAAAAGTTTGAAGTTGAAGTAAAAAATCACGATCATGTTTAACACGAATGTGGGCATCCCTTCAGATTTTTCTCCGAGCTACCCTTCCCATACTTTGTGAAAATCAGGATCATGTCTATGTTAGTGTCTTTATGATATAATTGCTATACTAAGGAGAGCTGTTACTCACAAACTTTGCTTTAACGAGGTATAGATGTCGAGTCTTTTTTAACCATGGCTTTTAATTATGGCGGAAAATGCCTGCCTATCCATACTCTGCATATTATTCTTTTGCATCGCAATATACTTATAATAGTGCTTAAATCGAATCAATTGTAAAATATCATTGAATAAATCAAATTGAAGGACATTATAATACTTACAAAATGTCAAGTGCAATGCGTGTTTTTTCGATTATATTTTCTATTTATTAATAGAATGCAGAAGCACAACATATTTTTCACAACATCTCATAAAAAAACATAGCACGAACTTAATAATATGCACACGCTTCTTTATGTTAACACCACTAGTTACCATCCTCATACAGTGTTCAAACAAATACAATACAAAAGTCTTGGCCAGTCCTACTCCATGAACTTGCGTGTTTCGAACCAAAAGGAAAAAAAAAACTTGCCTATACGAAAGTCAAAGCTATTAACTATGGATGGACAAACTCGCCCATTAACATGTCGCCGTCACCATCAAAGCTCCTCGACGGTCTAAATAACTCATTGTCAATGAGGAAGTACCAAGCTACAAATTGATTGGGAACCCTCTCTACCAGCCCCACACGACCACCCATACAATAGAACTACACTTAGTATAAACTACAGCAGATTCAGGTATAAGCACATCTTGATATTCACAATCACAATACACAGGAACTCCAAACCATAGTGGTGGAGTGTGATTCATCCTATAAATTTGAAAGATAAAGAAGTGAGCCAAAACTTAGTAAATGAAGTCTCTAAATCTAAAGCAGGAGATCATATTATCACTCAACTTGGTACCGACAAATAACGTGAGTTCAAAACAATATAAAACAACCATGTCCAACAAATGCAGAAGCAAATGCTTTGTCTAGACTATCATGATATGCCCATTGACATCATTAGCAGTTTTGTATAAGATTATTTACTCAATTGCAAGAGGATACAAAACATATTATGATGCATGGTTACCACCAATAAGACACGTGTGATAAGATGTGTGAATATATGCATTTATACATACATAAGAACATGCATCATATTCATCATTTCATCTTATCCTAAACACTCCTAGGTATCTCAACATACAAGTATCTCAATTCCAACGCATCCTGACAAATGGAATATCTCAACTCCGAGGCATCACCACCACTAATATAGGGGCGGTGGAACAATTTAATATAATACTTTTGATGTTTAATCATACATTAATAGCGCACATGATAACATTATAATTAAATTATCTCCATTACATCAACAATGAATTCAACACCCATTGTCAAGAATCGACCTTCAGTACGCAACATCTTTTTATGCAAATCATATTTGAAATGCAATTACCTTACCCTTTCAATTCTCACACATGTGAATAATAATAATGGCATGCTAACCTCTTTTCATTTCTCATGCAAGTAATGATAAATAAATGATTACATGTAATTCATCATATATACCCTCATTCTCTTCTCATCATGTTATCATCAATGTAATAAAAGGCTTGAGTCAAGCAACTAGGTCATAATCGATAAATGGTCTAAATTGAGAGGTGGATAAATAGGGCAAAATCGACAAATGGCTATAATAAAAAAGTGAGTATAATAGAGAGGTGGATATAATCGGCAAGTGGGTATAACTTATAAGTCAATATAAATAACAAGTGGGTATAGCCGACAAATGGGTATAATGGATAAGTGGGTATAACCAACAAGCACGTATAATCAATAAGTGATTATATGGGTTAAGTATAATTGTCAAATGATTAATATTACTTTCAAGTCAAGTCTTGTCATTTTCATATCCAACATGCTATGACGCTTGTGGAAATCAATTTGAAGCTGAGCGTCATGTGATCAGTTCTTGGTTGTAGACAAGAAACCAATCCACTCTAACCTTAAGTTATACAACATGTACATGCAGATGGATGCAAAACCAGATGGAAATTCATGAAGTGCTTTTAAGGATTACAAATAGGGCAGAATTACCAAAAAGAACTACTTGACTTCAGAAGGTCAAAAATAAGAAAAGACAATTTTTTAAACTTACGACACGTCATTGAAAAGCCAACTAGCGATTGACAATGAAGTTACCAAATAATATCAAACGTGAATTGATCATCTCGACTTGATACCAACAACCTTAAAGTAATCAACAAAACATCATCAGATGAAATTAAGATAAAAACAAGGAGGCATTGACTAATTTGCCTTGCTTCATCAGGTCGGAGTATATTATTATTTGGGGGATGATTTTGTTGGGTGTGTCTTGTTTTGATTGTGATGTTTAGGTGGGAGCTATAGACGGAGATAGCCATTCTTTTAGCATTATCCCGCTTCTCTCCCTGTCCTAAGTGAGAATAAAAGCAATAAGAAAGCGAATTCTTTATGGCTCACATAAATATGAAATGCTTGAATATTATACTTGTGTTATCATCATCGTCATAATTATCTACTGCACGGCTTTTTCTACTTTCAAGTAAAAAATTAATTTTTCCCCCTTTCTTGAAATGCTCTCAATTTGTTAAGAAAAATACATAAATCAATGTATGTATTGTATCTCTTATGTATTTAAATTTTAAAATTTAAAATTATTTTAATCTTACGAATAATCCTAACGGTAAAATTTGAATCACAAACTAATTTTCTTTTTATATCGTGTTGATAATTTCTTTCTTTTAGTTAATAATTCAATTGATATAACGATAGCAGAATGTTCATCCAAAAAGTATTAGCCGTTATTTTACTATGTTTGATAATAATCATGATTAATTGAATAAACCATGAATAGAGAGGTCTTTTGGTCAAAAAACCGTGAATGGAGAAAAACATAAAGATGTTCGCCTGACATGAAAAGTCTAAAAGTACTTCTTCACCGTCTAGGCGAGTGTGACGTATGGGCTTATGTGTCGTGGAGTTTTGGCGCTAGCGGCCTTGGTTTTTGACCAAGAAAGACAACATCAATAATAATTCTAATAATAATAATAAGTGGACGTATTTTCCGACATGCTCTCTACCCGCGGAATGAAAAGAAGATGCTGCTGTTGCCCTTGGCAGGCCCCCGAAAACCTATGGGGAAAACACTTTCCAGAGAGGATTATGTTGGAAATTTCCAGGCGACGGTGCGTGGGGCGGAGTCCTCGGACGTGCACAAGGGGAGACATGTTTTTTGTCCCACATCGCTTAGAAGGGAATCATGGGCTAATTTATAAGCACTTGGGTTCTTTAACTGTATATACACGTTTTAAAGCCGTGCGAACCTCGGCCCAAAGCGGATAATATATGTACAGTGGGAGCTCAAGTCCTTACAAATGATATATATTAATTAATCAATTTTCTATTTTAAATAATCGAGTTAATGAATATTCCAATATATATTAAACTCTAAGTGATCTTATTAAATTGAGTTATGGTATCTATTAATAACGGGCTTAGTTGAGTAATAAAGTGTAGGCAATTGGCTTTAACTAAAGCCCGTAATGGGAGGGGCCTAGTTGATACACTATTGATCTAACAAACCTGCTATACTGAAATATGTCATAGAGAGGAAGATCTGGCATTCCATAGATCGCTAATTACCATCAGTCTGATCAAACAGGTACTTTTTTAATTCTGCTGTACGTATAGGTTTTGGTGTTTTACAGTCATATATGGATATGATTGTTCTTGATTAATTAGTTATTTATGTAGAAAATTTCTACAAATTATTCTAAGTTTAGTTATCCGATGAGGCTGCTTGAGGCCTAATGTTCCATTATTTATTCTATTGCTTGGTAGGTCCTCTAGATGAAGGCGACGCAAGGTGCAGAATGAGAGTGCTTTGGACGCTGCTGGAAGGTGCAGACTTCTCGGAGATGTGGTCTTCAACCTGAGACGACTTGCTCACCTTCTTGGAGATTCGCCGGGCTGCTGTAGCCATCTGAAATGCTCCAATACTCCTGCTATGGCAGTGGGCGTGGGTCAAAGCAAATACCCACCAGAATCAGCATGGCTATCTAAAAGTGAAGGTGGTATTTGTTGATCCCAGGTTGTCCCCTTCGCATTGAGAGAGACTGAGAGAGAGAGAGGAGGCCATTGTCGTGGGGCGAGGCAAGTTACTGGTGGTGGCGTCGAAAACGGATATGGCGGCAATTGTGAGGGTCAATGACAGCGGCTCCCTATCTTTCCCGGGTTGTATCTGTGGCTATATCGGCATAATTAAAGTGTATTACTGATGAAACAACTCAGGCGAACAAATTGAAAAATGTAACCATTCACGAGCACTTATGAATTAGATGAAGGAAGCGCATTCCGTCGGACACATGAACAGTACATAAGGAGAAAGGATTGGCGAAAGATTGAACCCAGATGTCACAGGAGTTGTAGAATTGTCTTTGTCACTCGATGGACAATGGATCCAAGAGAAACTATAAACCAAAATAAAAGTCGCTTAGACCCAATTAGAAAATATTTTGGACTGAATACAAGATCGAATTTTCATAGGACGATCGTACATATGTAATATGATTGATAAGATTGAGAAGATAATTTAATAACCAGGAAAAGAACCTGACCGTTGAAACGGATAATGAAGAATTATTAGCAAAAAGAAATATATACTTACAAAAGTTTAAAAAAATATTATTCTAGGCTAAAGTCTTGTGTCCTCTTTTGCTTTCTAGTTTTAAAAATTGTTACAGCATTGTGTGCATGTTATGCTAATATTCTTTTGAGGTTTAAAAAATACCATGTGCATAAAGAATTAAATATATTATAGCCATGGTATTTTATTTGGCGAGATAATGGGGTCAGAAGATATTATTTAATATGATAATATACGTATCTTATATTATTAAGGTAAAAGTCTTATTTTTTTTTTCAAGTGTCAATATTGTCCTTATCTCTTTATCACAATAACTGATAATTAGGGATGCTATTGTCATTTTAAGTGTTGAATTTGTACTTTTGGTGCATTTGGTTTAGTTTTCTCAAGAGGCTTTTAACCTCCAAAGTCCCTTCGAGAAATGCTAGGATGTTTGGCAAATCTTTCCAAAGGGCTTTCAATCAAATGCCAACCTTGGGAAAGCTAAATATTGGTAAGGACTAGCTTTGGGCATTTTGCATTTGGCCAAATGTTGAAACTAGCTTTTTTTCTTCCAAAACTACCATAACCAATTCCTTAGTTTTTGGGTTTTACCCCTCGTTGTTCCAAAACAACCCCCACCCTTGCTAGAGTCGACAAAGAGTTTTATCTTTTAATAATAAAAAATTACACCCAAAAGCCCTTTACAAAAAAAAGATTTGCCAAACACTCTTTAGGCTAAAGTAGTTTTGCAAAGAATTTTTTACCAAACGCAATTTGCATTTCCCAAAATCCATTTCCAAAACCGAACTAAATGTAGCCAACGGTTGGTAACCTTATTAAACCTCTTAATATATATTTTGAAGATGACAAGATATTCTATGTAAATTAATAAGTGTTTTTGAGTGTGCAAATTCAATGTCCTCTACATACACAAATTCATATGTAAATGATGTTAATAACAGGACTTTTGTGCTTGGGAAGAGCTTCCTTAGTCTACAAATGGAGAACACTAAATTGAAGTAAAAATGTTGAGTTGAAAGAACTTTTGTATTGGTGAATAAGAGAATAAGATTGTCAAGATACTCGAATGGACAGAATGGAAAGAGAATAACTTGGATAATGTAAATACAACAGTGATATGCTTGAAATGACCTTAACGCTACAGGTGACTAAATTAGGACTTTGTAAAACTGTCAAGTCTAAAAGGTCCATATTATCAAAGAAGTTCATGTTACTAATGAGAGGGACCATATTTCACATACCTAGAATAAAATGGTTTATATTTTGATTCATTTTTTGAATAAAGTATAAATTTTCCTAAATGAAAGATGAGAGATTTATGCAATACACGACAATCATTTCATTTTTGAATTTGGATGGTAAATTTTCATCGATTACTTGTTAATCGTCTTAATTACAGTAAATTATGATTCTTTTTTATCCATACTATACACATGATCATTGGATGTCTTCTAATCTATTGACACCTATAATTTTGACTAATCATTTAGTAATTAATTGCATAGAAAATTAGGGAATAGTCTTAGTCCCTAAAAAAATATTAGAATTAAATTGCATAATAAATAGTTGTATGAGCATTTATTATATAGTTTATTTCGTCATATTAGCATTGGATCGGCAATGAATGGTTTTGAGCTTAAAATTGAACATATTGAGCCGGAAAAGGGGCCTAATTTTCGGCTAGGCTAACCGGTGTGGTGGCCGAAATCCATAGGGAAACGAGGCCTTAATTAGTCTAATTTGAGCTTCATTCAACCCATTAAAAGTCTAATTAAGGTTTGGCTTTAGGATATTAGGACCCGTCTAAGTTATAAGGCCAAAGCTCAAGCCCGTATAATCAGTGGTCAACCGAGGCTTATATTATCAATACACACTTATATCTCATAATTCGAGCCCATCAAATTCTTTCTCAGAGCACGCAATAAAGAGAACACTTGAGAAGAGCAAAAGAAAGAGAGAGGGATCGTAACTTAATATGTCCCATAGCATATGAATAAGAAGAATAATACCTTTCGTTCAATGTCTTCAATGCTCTGTCCCCTCCAATCTTTAAGCAAGCACATATCCTTCAAGCCCAATATGTGAAACGGAAATGACTTCCTTTAGTGGTCGAGTGTGAGTATGTGTTAGAGTGAGCGTCTCCATGTGAGATGATTAGCGAGCAAGCGAGCGTGCAAGATCGCGTCTCCGTGTAAGAGGATGAGTTCGTGAGATCTCGTCGAGCGAGCATGCGAGATCGTGTCTCCGTGTGAGAGGATGAGTTCGCAAGATCTCGTCGAGCGAGCATGTGAGATCACGAGATCTCGTTGAGCGACCGTGCAAGATAATGTCTTTGTGTGAAAGGGTGAGCGAGCAAGCAAATGCGTGAGCTCTCATCTCATTGTGAGAGGGTGAGCGAGCGAGCAAGCAAGCGCGCAAGATCTCATCTTGGTGTGAGAGGATGAGCGAGATCTTCAAATGGATTGAAGACTCCCGCGTGCAAATTTGATGAAGAAAGGAAAGCCTAGGCAAAACTCCCCCAAATCTCACAAATCGAGCATTAGAGATGAAAAAAGGTGTAATTTTATTTTTATATCCACGTCAGCTTGTTATGTTTTATATTATTGCTGATGTGGAAATTCCACATTAGATAACTAACGGTGATAGTGGATGGAGGGATAACGGGGGCCAGATTTGGATCCGGATAAAAGTTGATGCCTTTTTTTTTAGACAAAATAAAATTCGGGCCAGATTTGGGATTATACCCAAAGTTGGTGCTTTTTTATGTAATTGGCCCTTTGAAAATATGATTTGCCGACCTCAAATTGTGAGGCATAAACCTGTTTATATAGTGAATACCTAGGTCTAACCTTGATTATGCAAGCTTAATCTAGGCCTTTTCAATGTAATGGGCTCTAATAACTTAAGGTTAATCCCTAATTAGACTTTTAATGGGCTGAACAAAGCACAAATTAGGCCATTTGAGGCCCATTTTCCCATGAATTTTGGCCCTTTGCACCTCCCAAGCCTCAGCCAAATTTCGCTAGACTAGGCAGGCTCAATTTATTGAATTGTCATCCACCACCGATTCAATGCTAATGCAATTAATATAAACTACTCATAAAATTACATACTATGCAATTTAATTTTAATATTTTTGTTTAGAGATTAAAGATTAATTCTTAATTTTCCATACTATTAATTACTAATTGACTAGCCAAAATTTTAGGTATCAATAAAATCATTTGCATGTTAAGAACTTAAATCCTAAGTTGCGAATTTGTATAGGCTTGGGAGAGCTTATGTTAAGTCTAAGCTTAATAATCTATTAGCAAAATCATTAAGTGGTCCACCCGCATCGGGGAGATTGCTATGTATATGTATATGTCTTTTACATGAATTTTTTTTTTGTTTGTAAAAGTTTGAAGTTGAAGTCAAAAATCACGTGTTGAAAATTTCCTATAATGGGCTTACATTAATTAATCAATTTTCTATTTTAAATAATCGGGTTAATAAATATTCCAATATATGTTAAACTCTTAAGTGATCTTATTGAATTGGGTTATGGCATCTATTAATAACGGGCCTAGTTGAGCAGTAAAGTGTAGGCAATTGTGTTTAATTAAAACCCGTAATGGAGGAGCCTAGTTAACACACTATTGATTAGCGTTTGCTAGGTCCCCTCTCTACCCTATAAAATGGTAGGTTATATCTATCAGTTGATAAATCCCATTAAAGCTGCTATACTGAAATAGGTCATAGAGATGAAAATCTGGCATTTCAATAGATCGCTGATTACCATCAATCTGATCTATTTTTCTTAGAGTAAAGTTATGGCTCAAACAAATACGTTTTGATTCCACTGTGCGTATCGATTTTGGTGTTTTACATTCATATATGGATCTGGTTGTTCTTGATTAATTAGTTATTTATGTAGAAAATTTCTACATGTGGTATCAGAGCGGGTCATATATTATAGTAAAACCCAAATTTTTTTTAACAAATCCTGGTATATTGTTTATTGTGTTTGTTCCTTTTGGTTTTTAGCTTCTATTAGTTTGTGATTTACAAGTTTTTATGCAATTTCTGTTAATCAAAGTACTTTTTTTTTAGTCAAATCAAATCAAAGTACTTATTAAATAGGTAAAAATAATGCATTAGAATGGAAGAGATAAGTTATGATGATAATATGTTTGATTTCTTTAATAATCATTGTTCTGCAATTTCGGATCTATGATGGACCTCTCTATGCATATGTCTGGAAACGAGCTAGTAAACAAGCTTTTTAGTGTTTGATGTCTTCACAACATTCGGAGTCGACTTGAAGAGCTTCCCAACAAGCCATAGAACGCCCTAATCTAGCATTGGTTGCTATCCGAAATCATTGTCCAAAGTCAATTCAATAATCTGTAATAATGTTATGTGCAATTCTGATATGCATGTTGTCCACCTATTGCTTTTGTCAATTTTTTCCAATTTTTGTGTTGAGATCTAGAGGTCGACTCCTTCATAAAAAATGTTCATATAGGTCTTAACTTTGATATATGAAGCATGATTAGTGGATGAAAACCTAGATCAATCGATTTTGAAACTTTAGAGCTTTTGTTCTACATGTTCCCACCATATATAATTTGTATAATTTCATTGAGTATATATTGAGAAATTCGGAATTCTTGAATTCATAATTTTGAAAGGGTTCTAAAAATTTTGAATTTTTTTTCAATTGAATGATGTATGTTAGCAATTATTATATGGGTATCGTTATATTGTGATTCTTGGGTTCAATGTGGTTTAGATTCGGAAGTTTCGATTCTTGGGTCTCAATATGTTCCCTTTCAATTGTTGCCCACGAACCCATGTTGTTTCTTGAGTAGATTATTTTCCGTCCGATTTTGTTTGGTTTTGGACTTTGCTTGTTGGTTTTCTTAGCTTTTGCGGGTGCCTGTGTTGCCGCCTATCTATGGGTTTTTAGCTATCTATTCAAGTGAATTGAGGCTTGGCTATATGGTTGATGACGGATCCCTTTGCTTCCCATTCGTGATCGAGTGCACCAATTGATTGGGTTTGGTTCTTGTATTTCTCGATCTATATGGGTAGTTTGATTCTTGGTTCCATCTTGTGGTGGTTTGCCTTGGTTGGAGTTTTGGGTAGTTTCCACTTTTTTGACTTTTTCTTTAGTAAGATAGGGTCTACATTAAAAGCTTCTCTTTTTTCCTTTGATTATATGGAATGATTACCGTAAAGTAGTATAGATTTTATTGGATTGAACAATAGGCTCTATTTGATTATATACGTGCAAAAGAAAATGCGGCAATCTAGCTTGTTCTTCATTTCTTTCCCATAATCTCCTCACTTGTGGTTAATTGCAATGTCATGGCTGGGACGTTGAGTTTATCATTGTTTTGAATATTAGTTGTCGAACTCGACGATGCAAATGCAGAGCCTCTAGATGGGGTGAAACTAGAGATACTTCTTTTCATTTGTCTCTTGCTGATTTTTGAGATTTAGAGGTTCTAGTATTATGTATTATTGTTTGAGTTTTTGAAGATGAGTAGCAGTAGATTGAAGCTACAAGACAAGAACAATAATTTCTTGAAGCTTGGATATGGATGATTTAGTTTTTCTTTTCTTTTCTTCGATTAATTTGTCTTGGATTTTGATTGGATGCAACATTGTCTCAATTATACGTGAATTCACTTTCTTAATTCGGTTGAACTCATGGTCAAGAGAAGGGAAAGTCCAAGTCGGACTTGTTCACCAAATTATATGTTTTCCTATTCCAAGTTGTAGGCGGTCATTGCAAGTATTATTTTTGGCAATTTTGGCTTAATCTAGTGTGATGATTTCTAAATTGTTGGTACTTGAGTTGGCTAAAACTGTTTCCTACAATTTGATGGAGGAAATTTTGCAATCTAATTAGAGCTATGGATTTGCTATTGGGAGATGCATCCTCTGTGCTTGTGTTTCAAATACTAGTGGTTGATATAAATGCTTCTGAGCTTACACAAGATCTAATTAATGCACAAATCAAATGTCCTAATTAGTCTTGGCATCTTTGAGGAGTGGGGAAGTCTGCTTCTCTCTCTTTGTGGTTATTGTCTAGTTTTTGTTTTATTGACACCAATGACAGAATGTTTTTGGTGTATCAAGCATATATGCGATGAAATCCTCAAGTTTTGGATTTAGGTAATTATATTTGGTTGAGGATTTTGTGCTTGTTTTTTTTTTTTTTTGGTACATGTTTGTGTAGATTGTACTTAGAATGGCGCATGTATGGGTAGGAGCTTAGCTCCTGTGGGGCGAGCCCACATGAAGGCTTGGGCCCTGCGAGTCCTAGAGTGTTAGAGCCCATTTCCAATTTTTTTTAATATGCCTAATTTTTGATTTAATGAATATTTAGTATGGTTAATGTTAATTTTGGCATATTTAAAATTTATTTGGAATTATTTATTGTTATCCGTATTTAATTCCATAAATAAAAATTTGTACCTATTTTTCTAATTTTTAATTTATGGAAATTTGTTATAGTGTATGAGGGATATGATGACAATATCCACTTTCCCTAATTTTAGTATAGATTATATGTACTTTCTTGCTTTAGTTTAACTAGATAATCTTACATGCTTAATTGTAGAAATATGCACATAAAATTGTGGCAAAAAATTGTTATTTGATAAATGCAATATGATCTTAGGAAGCACATGTCGTAAAGTGCTTCATATTGTTTGATGAATTTTTGGGCATTGATTAAATGGAACATTATTTACAAATTGTTAAAGTTTGTAAATTATTAAAGATCCTTATTGATAAAAATTAGTATATACAATCACCTGCCCAAAAGGGGTTATTGTGTATATTAATTTAAAAATTGCATGAAGATAAATTCCAAAATTAAAAGATGGGGATGTATGACTCAAAAGATTTATCTGCTCAAAGGGGATACATTTTTGAAAGTTATGTGTAATTCCCCTTTATATTGATATATTAGAGATGATTGATGGGGATGTGTGACTCAAGATTTATTTGCTTAGAGGGGATAGATTTTGAGAGTTAATTCCTCTCTATGTTGAGATAATTGTGATGTATAATTTAAAGGATTTGTCTGTCCAAAGGGATGGATCCTTGAAGATTATATATAATTCTCCTTATCGTCTCTATATATATTGATATTATGGATATGTATAATTTAAAGGATTTGTGTACCCAAATGGGATGGATCATTGACAATTATATGTAATTATCCTTGTTGTCGTTTTGCAATCTTTCATGTTGTGAAAAATAATGGTACATTATACACTTTGCCCAAATGGGAGTTTGTGATGTGCTAATTATTTTGTTGAATTGCTCATTGCCCATAATTGATCTTATTGCATTATATGTGATAACACTGCAACTACGTTTTATTTTAAGAATGACAAGATTATTAATGCATCCAAACACATGGAGATCAAATATTATACTGTTAAGGATTTGGTCAAAAGGGGAGATATTATGATTAAAAATATTAAAACTAAATCCATGTTAGTTGATCCTCTAACAAAAGATTTACGACCCATTTTGTTTAAATGCATGTATAAGGGTATAGGTGTTTTAGAATCTTTTAATATATTTTGTTAGTGGGAGCTATGTATAGTTTATCTTTTTGGATATTGTAATTATATGCAAATTGATAATACTTTTACGATCTTTATTAAAGCATTTATTTTTTATGATCATCACTATTGATTCTATTGTTATCCTTTCTCCGTCGATTGAGAAGTGAAAATATAGAACAGTATCTTTAAACAAATAGTTTGAAGATGACTGGATGTCACTAATTATGAGATCCTATGTTGGATTGTGACATGATTGTGCAATTTCATGTTGTTTAGAAATTGCGCTAATGCAGTTTTATGTCGTTGAGAAATTGCATTGAGGACCGATAAAAAATAATGTATATTTTGATCACATGTTGGCATCCCTTCAGATTTTTCTACGAACTACTCTTCCTGCGCTTCATAAAAATCACGATCATTTCTAATGTAATGTGTTTGTGACAGCCCGAGCGACGGTGCGCGAGGAGGAGGGATGGCGGTGCGTCCGCGCCTCGGTCCTCGGACGTGCGCAAGGGAAGGGGGTCACATGTCTCTTGCCTAGGGGGGAGTCCCACATCGCCTAGGGGGGGAGTCCTGGCATGGTTTATAAGGCTGGGATCCCTCTTCCCTGAGTAACGCGTTTTAAAGCCGTGCGGGTCTCGGTCCAAAGCGGACAATATTACTCAGCGAGCCCCAGGTCCTTACAGTGTTTATGATATAATTTGTCATATTGAGGAGAGCTGTCACTCAAAGACTTTGCTTTAATGAGCTATGGACGTCAAGTCTTTTCAAAACATGGCTTTCGTTGGACGTATAATTTGCTTTAATGAACTTGAAAACATGGCTTGAGCCCATGAAGTGCTGTTGAGTACATATAATCTCTTTATCTTACAATTGAAGAATGTATCAGAGAGGTGTGATGTGTTAATTATAATGAAATCATCTATTGGATGTAGCTTTAGTTTAAGAGTGAACTGGGATAAAAATCTTGTGCTTCGATTTCTTTTTTCTTACTTGTATTCTCTATTTCTTTGTGATTGTGAACTAAATCTAACATCTAGTATCGGAGCTTAGTATGAGGTTAGGGTTTTTTGGTGAAGAGAGATCTGGAAAAAAAAATCAAATCTTGGGAAGATGTCATCAATTGATTAATCACAAATTGAAGTAGAGACGTTCGAAAGAAAGGGTTTCAAATAATGGAAATTGAAGATGAAGGCTTTACTCGTGGGCAAAGATTTATGGTACATGATCAAAGATAATAAACCTAAGGAGAGTCCCAAAGAGAAGGCGAAGGAGCCCATGTCTACAAAATTGAAGAAGTGGAGCAGCAGTGATCGAAGGGCGTGAAGCCTAATTTGGCTATGTCTTGCTAATAACATCTTGGTGAACTTAACCTCTGAGAAGATGGTGAAGGATCTCTAGACAAAGCTAGGAAGTGTTTATTAGGGTAAGTCAATTGTGAGCAGGCTCTTTTTGCAAAAGCAACTGTATAACTTTTGGATGAATAAGGTGATTCTTATTTTGCAGACTTAGCGAGTTTAATATTATTTGTGCATAGCTTGCGTCAATCACGTCGATATAGAGGAAGATAAATTATGTACTTTTGACTTGTTCACTATTGAATTCATGGGATCGTATAATTGTTTCGATTGGCACCGGTGTTATTGCTTTTTTCTTTGAGGGCATTGTAGTTGCTCTATTGTTTGATGAGATGAGGAGAGCAGATTTTGATAGTGCAATGCATGAGGCTCTTTTTGTAAGAGTAAGGAATAATGAACGATCTAAATCTACATGATGGCTAAAATAAGTCTAGAGGAAGATCTAAAGCTAAGACTAATCGAAAATAATGCGTTGGGTACAGCCGTGTTTGGTTTAAAGAAAATGTGGAGTATTCCCCAAGAGGAAAAATCTTGTGGTGTGATTTATACACCCCACCCACAAGAAAACATAAGGGTCCCACTCCCTGATAAACGGGAGGGGGTTTGAGGGCCACTCCAGTGGAGGTTTAGGGAGTAGCACCCCTGGCCAATAGAAGGTTTTTATAATTTGAGCCCGATTTTATTGATAGTTTGGGTTTGAACTCATGAATAGCTAATGTTGCCTATCTGTAATATTTTTTTTTTGTAATTAAAGATTATAACAAAGAGATGGAATGTGTTAATTATAGTAAAACCCTTTATTAGATATAGTCTTAGTTTAAAGGTGAATTAAGATAAACTTTGTGTCTTGATTTCTTTTTCTGACCTTTACTCTCAATATCATTGTGTTTGGACGCTAAGGCTCCGCATGGCAACATTTCTCTTCCTCAATTTTTTTGTTATTTTGTTCTCCCGGAAAAGAAAAAAGAAAGAAATGTATTTGTTAACGCCAATTGATTTTTCTATTCTCGGAAATAGAAAGTTGTTCCTAGGAATAAATTTGGAGTAGAAATGAGAAGTAGAAAAAAGTAGCTTCTTATTCTTGGGAACAATTTCTAGAAACTATTTCTTGGGAACTACTCACCACTTATAGCACTCCACCACCCGCCTATCGCTGCCGATCGTCGCCACCAACCACCGCTGGTCGCCGGTTGCCCGTCGCCACCGGTCGCCAGTCACCGATCGATGTAGGTTGCCGCCGCCGCCAGACGCCGTCGGATGCTGGTCGCTAATCGTTGTCGGCCACCGTCGTTGCCGGATGCTAGTCGCCGATCATTGCCACTTGTCGCTAGTCGCCCCCACCCACTCGCCATCGGCCGATCGCCAATCACCGGCGACCTGGCGTGATTGGAGACGACCGGCGGCGGCGACTGGCAACCCAATGTGATGGGCAGCAACATGGAGACTAGCATCGACCGGTGGTGGTGACCGGCGGCTGATGGGTGGGGGCCGCTAGCGATTGGCGATTGATGGCCGCCGGCAACCAACGGCCGCTCAGTAGCAGGCGGGAAACGGCCAGCGCCGACGATCGCCGCCCGCCAGTCTTCGCCGTTATCGGGGAAAAAAGAAATAAATTTTTTTGTCTTTTTATATTCCGAAAATAAGAAATTTTTGTAGCTATGAAACGCCTTATTTTACTCTGAAATTATTCTAGGGAGTAGAAATAGAAATGAACTATTTTTCAAAAGAAATTGTTCCCAAGAGTAGAAATGTTACCAAACGCATCCTAAATCCTAACTTTTTGCTCATAGCATAACTTTGAAAGCCTCTGAGGAATGCTTTTTAGAGAGCATTATCCAGTACATGTCTACCATTTGGGTGGATAAGGGACCGAGAGTGTGGGTTCCCCATCAGTTCTTGGCGTGGTTTATCAAGGAGGGCGAGATTATGCTCAACCCTCTATGTGGTTTTGATGGCCCACTTGGTAGGGGCCCTGAGGATGTGGAGTGGGATCCTATGGAGATAAACCCTCTCGATGAGATAGTGGTGGATCCCAATCTTGCCCCGCCAGCAGCTTACCGGTACCTCTCTGACAACGACTTAATGGAGCCCAACTTTGAAGAATCTCTATATTTTGATAGTCCCTAATGGACGTACCGTGCCCAAATTTTTGAGGGAGTAGATTAACCCAACACTGGCATCTTTTTGTAGGCTTGGAAAGGAACTTGCCCATTGAGGGACTTGTAATTAGAAGTGTTCCTTTAAGAGTTGATCTTGTGAATAAATAAATGAGTTGGTTTGCTGCTATGATGTTTGATCATCTTGCTATCTCTATTGTTATTTGTTTGACTAGGTGATAAACTATTTTCTGCTTGCACATAATGGAAAGATAAAAAGAATGGTTGGCAATGCGCCTTGGGACGTCGTATTCATTTGACCAAAGTGAATAGGTTGTCGCGTGCTCGAGGTTCAAGGCATGACATTCTCCACCTCTAAACCTTGATGGACCATCCACTTCTCAGTCTGTTCCAAACCCAGATCAACCATAAACTTCTTAGCAAAATCCTGATCCAAACCACCCATCCTCCTAAAAATACTTATCTTATCAGTTCTCTATTTTTACTAGTATGGACTGTTTTTTATTGGATTTTTTTGGTATGGTTTGTAATGTTTGATAGACTTTGTTTTGGTTTGAGCACATAAGGATGCTACCTACTATGATCTGCTTATATGTTTGTGAATATTGTGGTTTGAATATCATATGATCTAACTACTTTTTGGATGTTGATAAAAAGGAGAAGAATTCAATGAGCCTAGCAAAAGTTGTTGTTTATACAGGTTTATTATGCTAAAAAAATTTTCTGCACGTTTTAAGGACTCTAAGTACAAAACTTGATGGGAATGGTTATAAAAATTATTATTCCTTATTTATTTTTTCAGAGTATTAATTCTATAAGAATTTTATTTAAATTCTTTCGACTTGAAATATTCTTATAGTTAGATTGAACTTATTTCAAAATTTGGTTATGCTAGAGCTATTCACTTTTATATATCTTCTATTGTGATAAGTTCTACTCAGAAAGTTTTATCATCATAAAAAATGGGGAGATTGTTGAGAAAACATTCCCTAAAAAGGTTTTGAAGACTGACAAAATTTTTTTGTTGAATTAAACTAGGCTTCTAATTGTAAGTGTTTTTTAGGTGGAAAGTCTGATGAAGTGTCATTAAATCTCATCATTCAAGAGAAGCTTTATTCTTGGGTAATCGAAAGCAATTAGACTTTGGTCAAGTCAACAAAGAAAAATCATTTCATTTGTCTCTTCGGTGTATAACTACTTAGAGGTTGAGAGTGCATGAGAAGATCTCACAAACTCGAGTTTCGTTCTTCAGATCTTGTAACCTCTGGTTGGCTCAAATAATGGAATCCAGTTAATAGGTTGTTACTATGAGAGAGTGGATGTAGGCTTATCTAAGCTGAACCACTATAAACATTTGTGTGCAATTTTCTTTCTCTACTCTCTTTCATTTATTATATAGAACACTTGCACATTTGTAAGATCTGAGCATGACTCATTAGAGGTTATTCTGTTGCAATATTGATTTTTAAATATTTCTATATTTTGCAATATTACCTATTCACCCCTCCAGGTGATCCTACTAGCCTTAACAGATTTATATCACAAGCCAAAAAGGCCTAGAAACAAAACAAGAAGGGATAAGTACATTGAAAGCTTTAAAATTTATCACGAAAATGCAATTTAGTTCTAAAATTTTCAAAAAGTTCTATTAAATTATGAAACTTATTATGAAAGTACAATTGAGTTACAAGACTTTCAAAAAGTGTAATTAAGTCTAAAAACTTGTCAATTAAATCCTCTTGTTGATTACATTTTTCAAAAAACAATTAGGACTCAATTGTACTTTCGCCACAAGTTTTAAAACTTAATTGTATTTTTTGAAAGTTTTAGAACTCGATTATATTTTTTGAAAGTTTTAAGACTCCATTGCACTTCCATAATAAGTTTTAGGACTTAATTATGCTTTTGAAAATTTTAGAGCTTGGTTCAATCTTGGAGTTAACCTCCCCCTTCTCTCATCTTGAGAGCTCCTCTCTCTTCTGTGAAGAGCTTGCCCTAATTTCATCCTCACATTGAAACCCTAACTTCACCAAATGGAGTAAGTTAGAGGTTGCCCTTCCCATTTTCATTTGCCCATAGGTTGAATAGGTATATCTTGTTTGTAATAGCAAGATTCTTTCTCCTTTCCCCCTAGGTATGACTGTCGTCATGGTTAATTTCTGATTTCTGGATGAAGATCTTTAGATAACACTTTCTCTGGTAAGTTCCTTTGATTATGTTCATGGAGTTTGGCTAGTTGCTTCAATTGTGTAATGGCTATGTGGGTAATCTATATTGTTGACATATCATCTCTGCCTTAATACCTGGTTTTCGGATAAACTTGTGTGGTCCTCTAATCTTAATTCGAGGTGGCTGGATAGTTGAGTCTGCTGAGTAATGGCTCCGTGGGTCAAGTTTCCGATACCCAATTCCTCTCTATCTTCCTACCTGGGGCTCGTTGGGGGATAGCAAATCTCAATTCTGGAGTTTACTGTTTTACTTTCCAAATAATAGTAGAAGATGGAAGGAGATCCAGGATGAGATAGGAGAATGGTTGCGTTATGCAAAAGAATTGGGCATCTCTGGATGGATAAAAAAGTGTTTGTGTTAGATATGTGGTCACTGAGGAGAAACTAATGGAATGTGAACGAACTGTTCTGGGTAGATTATATGGTAGCCCATTTGTTAACTTTCAAGCATTTCAAGCTACGATGAAGAAAGCTTGGAAATCGGATAGTGTTACCTACAAACATTTAGGACCTGGACTGTTCTCCTTTGAATTTGGTTCTGTCGGAAAGACAGAGTACTTCAATCGGGGCCTTGGTCCTTCTCTAGTCATTTGCTTGTTCTGAAACAGTGGGAACCCAGTACCACCATCCCCTCCCCACAGTGTGTAGTTTTTGAATCTTGTTTCTTTTGGATGCAAATTCATGGGCTACCTATTGAAGGAAGAACAAAAGAAGCAATTAGAGGTATTGCACAAAATATAGGGGAAGTCTCAGAAATCAGAATTGAAACTAGGGGATTTTCTTCCATTTTTGTGGGAAAAGCCAGAGTGAAGATAAAGTTATCGGATCCCCTAACATCAGGGATGATTACAACTTTCCAAGGCAAGGAACATTGGCTAGACTTTAGGTATGAAAGACTCCCTCATTTTTGCTACTTGTGTGGAAGAATTGGGCATTTTGCTAAGAATTGTGAGTTTGTACCGATTGATAAAGAATCCTCTAGCACATATGATAACTTACTCTATGGTGCATGGCTGAAACCAGAGGTGAATGAACATAGCCCATTTTGGAAAGTTTTCTATGAGGGCCCGATGAATGAGAAGGTAGAGGAGGAAGTTGTTCCAGAAACTCCTATAGATATGGGACTAATGGGGGTAGTACAAACAAGTCCTATTAGATCTTAGACTACTATAAAGAGCTTACCTGTCGATAGGGGTAAGAGGAAGATATGAGAAAATGATGATTTGGCTGACTTGGTTATTCAGGACATGGAGGAAGTTGCCAACTCACCAAGAGCTTCCCCCTTCTAATTGAGCTCCTTCAACACAAAAAGTAGAACATGTGATGTCCAAGCAAAAAAGGCCAAAAGGAAGAGATACTAAGAAAGGCAGGAGATATTGTCCATATGATCAACAGACTGCAGAATTACAAAAACTAGATGAAACCCAACTATTGGAAACTCCAATGCAGATGGCTAAATATACTAAAAAATGGGCTTTGGTGGCTAGCACTAATAAGCCACCGGGTTATAAATGAAACTATTATGTTAGAACTGTCAAGGGTTGGGCTCACCCTTGATAGTTCAAGCTTTAAGGGCCCTTGTGGCTCATGATAAGCTTGAAGTGGTGTGTTTACTAGAAACTAAAAATCAAGAGGTGGTGATTTGTCGAGTGAGCAGAACATTACATTTACAAAAGCTTTATATAGTGAATCCAACAGGGATGGGAGGGGGCTTGGCATTGATGTGGAAGGAAGGATTATCTTTGAAAGTGAACTTAGCCATGAAAAACTATATTGATGTGACAATGGAGGAGGTTGAACAGAGGAGTACCTTTCGAGTTACTTTCATTTATGCATCAACCAATTTCTAGGAATGAATGCAGTTTTGGGAACAACTTTAGCAAATGAGTACCAGTAATCCCTTACCTTGGCTATGCTTAGGGGATTTTAATGAAACATTGTATCATTGGGAAAAGGTGGGAAAGAGGATGACAGAACCATATAGGATGCAAGCATTTCGAGACTTCCTCAATGCATGCAATTTAATAGATTTGGAGAGTAAGCTATGTGCATATACTTGGTCTAACAACCGTGAAGGGCAAGAATTTGTAAAAGAACAACTGGATAGGGCTATGTGTACTATTGAATGGAGAGTACTCTTTCCAGAAGCTGAAGTTTATGCTCTACCTGCCATAGGCTTCGGATCATAGCCCACTCTTACTGACTGTATCGGGGGAATGTATTAAAAGAAGGCGCACTTTTAAATTTGAAGCCTATTGGGTAGAACATAAGGAATGTGGAAATATTATAAAACACTTTTGGAATGTCTCCAGCTTGAATGATTACAATTTAGTACACATAATTAGAGTGGTCAATGTAGAATTGGCAAAATGGAGTAAAAGGACTTTCCAGAATAACCAACAAAAGATTCTGTGTTTGAAGGAAAAGCTTCAAGGTCTAATTAATTCTCAAATGTTGTTGGAAGAAGCATATTAGAGGAAGGAATTGATAGAACAGATTGAAAGCTTGTGGCGACATGAGGAAATGTATTGGGGATTAAGATCGAGGGTTAAGTGGCTGAAATGGGGGGATAAGAATACAAAATTCTTTCATGCCACAACAATCCAAACGAGACGGAGAAACATAATTTCAATGCTTAAAAATGTTGATGATTCTTGGATTCGTGACACAATGAGGCTGAAAGAAATGACTGTGGCTTTCTTTAAAGAACTTTACACCTTAGTGGATCCTAGAAATTTTGATCCAGTGGTACAACAATGCCCAACTATTGTTACAGCAGAGACGAACGAGCAGTTGAATGTTGAAATCACAATGGAAGAAGTCTAGAATGCTGTTTTTCAGTTGGGTACACTTAAGGCACCAAGGCCAGATGGTTTGAATGTTTGGTTTTATCAACACCATTGGGAAGATATTAAACATGGGGTCTTCACAGAAGTGCAAAAGTTTTTCAGGTTTGGTACTATACATCTTGACTTGAATAAAACTTATATTACTTTGATCCCTAAAGTGCAAAACCAAGGACAACTAGACCAATTCAGACCAATTAGCCTATGTAATTTTGCTTACAAAGTTATATCTAAAGTATTGACAAATCGATTAAAATCATGGCTCCCTGAACTAATAGCAGCTGAACAAACTGCTTTTGTCGAGGGAAGACAAATCCAGGATAATATTTTGATAGTGCAAGAAGTGCTACATCAATTGAGAGTAAGAAACAAAAAGAGGAAATTCCAAGCGGTGTTGAAACTGGATATGAAAAAAGCATATGACCGAGTGGAGTGGGATTTCCTAAAGGCATGCTTGTTGAAGATTGGATTCAGTGAATGGTGGGTATCTAGAGTTATGACTTGTGTCACCTCAGTGTCATTCAATGTACAATTGAATGGCAAACCATTGCCCTTTTTCCAACCATTGAGAGGTATTCGACAAGGAGATCCCATTTCTCCTTATCTATTCATATTGATGACTAATACACTATCATCAATGATGAAAACGGTGGTTTAGGAAGGAAATTTGGTGGGAATAAAGCTGAATAGGTACTGCCCAACTTTGTCCCACCTTCTGTTTGTTGATGACTCAATATTTTTCTTAGATGGGAAGGTGTCAAAATGTCAAAATTTAGCAATATTGTTAAATCAGTATTGTTTTGCATCCGGGCAAGCTATAAATCTGAACAAATCAAGTATCTCTTTTAGCTCAAACTGCCCATAGTCACTAAGAAGAAATATGGCATTTGAGCTTTGTGTTTTAGAAGTGGAAAGGATAGGAAAATACTTAGGGATTCCTTCGGATTGGGGAGCATCAAAGAAACAAATGTTCTCGTGGATTTTAGCAAGAGTGAACACGAAATTGGAGGGTCGGAAGGAAAATCTGATTTTGAAGGCGGGTGAGGAAATTCTTATAAAAGCTGTAATACAAGTTCTCCCTCAATACGCAATGTCTATTTTTAAAATACCAGTTTCCATATGTCAAGCGATGGAGAAAAGAATTGCAGTGTTCTAGTGGAAAAATAGTGAAACACAAAGAGGGCTCCACAGGAAAAGAAGGGAAGTACTTAAAACCAAAAAGGACAAGGGGGTATGGGTTTCAAGGACTTAATATCTCTAAATAAAGTGATGCTCGGAAAGCAGGCATGGAGGTTATCCCAGAATCCCTCATAGTTATGGTGCCAAATCCTTAAAGGCCTATATTTTCCTTCAAGATCGTTCTGGTTAGCAAGGAGAGGCTCTCGCCCTTCTTGGGGATGGGAAAGTTTATTGATAGGAAGAGAGGTGATCTCAAATTCGGTAATATGGTCAGTAGGTACAGGGGAGGCCATTAATATTCGGGAAGATAGATGGATGAAGAGAGGAGTCATAGGGGGTCCAGCAAACCTAAATGATCCAGCCAAGGTATCGGATTTAATTATTCCAAAGGAGAGAAAATGGGATGAACAGAAACTCAGAACACACTTTGATGAGCAAACAGTGGTTGAGGTTTTAGCGATACCACTAAACTATCGGGTAACACAGCATAAGTTAATGTGGATGGGAACCAAAGAGGGAGAGTACTCTGTCAAAAATGCTTATAATTTAATTTGGGCCACATATCATCAACAACAGAATACACAAGCAACATCATCTTTCCAGCCATCCTGCAAACTTTGGCATCAAATATGGAATATGAAGACACCCCCCAAAGATAAAATTTTTCTATGGAGTATATGTTAGAATGCGATTCCTACCATGAAAAACCTCTACAGGAGAAAAATTATATCTTCCCCGGTGTGCCCAAGATGTAACCAGGAAGTGGAATCTGTGGAACACCTGCTCTTGCTTTCCGACTGGACAAATGCGGTATGGACAGATCCTACAGTAAATATCCTCGATATTGCATCAAAATTTGAAGAGAATCGAGATATGGCTTCAAGATCAAATCGAAAACTTAGGTAACTTACTTACTTTGAAGAAATTGCAACCCTCTTATGGTTCCTGTGGAAAGCGAGAAATAATTTTGTATTTCGAAGACAAACTTCAGATCCAAAAACCCTAATTGAATCGGTGAAGATGATGCTCAGTAATTACAGCAAATGGAACCACCAAAGTTCGAAACTTTATGTAGAAAAACTGAATCAGCAAAGAATTTGTTCCCACCGAAGACCCATACCTGCAAAATTAATGTTGATGGGGCTTTCTCCGAGGGCGAAACAGAGGGCGCAATTGCAGGTGTTCTTCGGAATGAAGTGGGAGTTCTTCTAGATGGTTTCGCGATGAAAGTCCTAACTACATCAGTGTTTTAGACGGAAGCCATGGTTGTGCTCGAAGATTTGAAACGGTTTCAGGTAAGGAAAAAGGAAAAGCTCTAACTAGAGTCGGACTGTGAGACTTTGATCGAAGTACTTCTGCAGAAGACGCACGTGGGATGGGAGATGCAAGCAGTAATAGAGGAGGTGCAACAATATCTGGCCCATTATCAATCTATATCCTTGGCCCATTGTCCCAGGTCCGCAAATAAGGTGGTTGATTGGACCGCAAAAACCTGGCGCTTAAATCTTCTTCCTTTTTCGTGGGTAACTTGTCCCCCCCCAAGCTTTGTGGGATCTATTATGTCTTGATGCTCCTAAGTTGGGTTTAGATGTAAAGACTATTAAGTAATGTTAATTTTATGAAGTAATTTGACCCAAAAAAAAATTTAGAACTCAATTGTACTTGTGAAGTTTTAAGATTTTTAGTGCATTTATCCGAAACAAGAACACAAGGCCACGTAGGCTCAGAACAACACAAACAAGAAACAAAGCCGTGAGGTCACAGGAAGAGAAAGCCTTGACTCTTTGTTGGCGCAATTTAAGATTCTAGCGGCCGGTGACATACGTTTCAATCCGTCTAAAATCCTTGTTCTTCTTTTTTCTTGTACAAAAAGAGGACTAAATAGGGAGATGACTTGGTTGAACCCTAGCAGGAGGAATCGATCCTGTCAATTGGGCTTTCGAAATCAAAGGCGTCGAGAACTTTTGTCGAAGGAGAGGGCAAAAGACTAGTGCGGCAGGGACTAGTTGGTTGCCAACTGATCTTGTCAGGCACCTCTAACGACATTAAGAAAGGAATGATGTTTTCTCGAACGATAATGGGATAGACATCTAAGATAAGATGCTACTCAAGGACTTTGATAACGAGGGGTCCTTCATTTAGTATAACAATCTAAAATTCTCATCGTATCGGTTCTTATTATTGATACATCTAAGAAAGTCATTTAAGTTCTTTCTGACCTTTCTTCTACTGAGACACAAAAATAACCTTCTAATCAGCCACACTGAGTGCAAATTTTTGTCTAGAACTAGATCCATGTGAATTGGATCCATTATAACCGTTAATCATATGGGTTCCATATGTGGCTCCCATGTGATTAACCGATATTATTAGGTCTAGACAAGTTTCTTCACATGGAGCCTTACCGGACTTTTGTGATATTTCAGAAACATGTTGATGAATACATCACTTGATACTCATTTCCGGGAGCTTTTTGCAGGAATCCTGCCCACTTAGGAATTTCTCTGTTGTCTGTGATGTTATGATATGAAAATGTTCATTTATCATTCAAGTAAATAACTCTATTGGATCAGGTACAAGGAACAAATTCAATTTGGCACAATACTGAATACAAATCACTCCATGTTCGGTTTCACTAGCTCAAATCTTATCTTGCCTCTTATTTCATCCATAGGATTGTTGAAGTGTTTAGGCTCGACTATATCTAACTAAATCAGGCTTTCTCGTAAATTAAAAGGAGCGTCGTTTGCCTGGCGGACAATGAGGGAAAAAAAATGAGGTGTCTGCTAAATGTGATGAGGGAAATATGCATTTATATTCTTCTCTCTCAATTTGAAATCCAGAAATGTTTTCCTTTTTCCATGGTTGAACAACAAACATTGGAGCTATTTTCATGTTGAAATGTATAATGATATATAATCTACATGATCTCTGGCTCCAGATTTATTGAGAGGAGGAAAACAAAAGAAAACCAGTGAAAAAAAAAATAAAAATCAGCAGCTGTCATCTATCCTCAACCCATTAGAATTAGCTTTCCTTACCCCCTCAGTCAAAGCTGCTTTAGCTGAAAATATCTTAGCAGGCACTAAGGAAGCCTCAAAGACAGAGCAATCCACCCAGTCCTTCAACAGCTCCTCTTGACCCCAAATCTCTGGTATATAAACCTGGCCCTGCGACCTCGATCCGATGCCGCTGCAGCCTCTCTCTACCTTCTTCTTCTTCTTCTTCTTCTTCTTCTTCTTCTTCTTGTTGCTGTTCCTCTTCCTGTTTGTGGTGATCTACTTCACTGTTGTTCTTGGTCTCATCTTCTGCTCGGGTGGGTAATGATGGACTTGTCCACCCCAGCTTTTCATCTGAATTATGCCCGCCACCATTATCAATCTCAGAAGAAGGGCTTTGTGTTTCTTTTCTTCTTTCACCATTTGATGCATCAGAGTCAGATTGAGATGAATCTTGTGGGGCACTGATCATTCCATTGGCTTCTTGATCTTCCTCCGTCTGGGATTGAGTTTGAGTCTTGTTTGTTGTCTTTTCCCCTGCTCTTGGGCTAGCTCCTTGTTCCATCTCTGTTGCTATCCTTTTGGAGAAAGAAGATTGCATGAGAGGCTCATTTGTGTGCGGAAATAAAAGCAACGAGAATGGGTGGGAAGTTTAGTTTCCACGTCAACTCAACAGTCCCACTTTTTGTATGGTAATTGACAATTGTACGTGTCTTTTTCCTCATTTAATGTTTTTTTTTCTGTGGCTTTCTTTCTGCTGGCAATTCACCCGAGAGAGAGAGTGATCTTTGGAATATTGTGAGGTGGATATCGCATTTTGTTTTAGTTCTTGTGTGAGGTCGATGTTGATTTTGACGAATGTCATTTTGGTGTTTGATACGAAATTGGGTAAGGGGCCCTTTGTTCTTTGGATTTTTGTTATCTTTAATAATCTTAGAGGGGAAAAAGGATGTATTTCTTCAACTTTGGTATATGACAATGACATGGAGACTCATACGGCGAGATTGAAGGAGATATTTTATTGACGGTGATGGACCACCATTCATTTCGTCTTCACTTGCTCAGAACCCCGACAGCTTTTATTTATGAGCGTTGAAATGTGGAATGAATATCTGTAAGTAAGCCTTAGGGCGCGAATGATAACATTTCTAGAAACAAAATAGATTTTTCTATTTTTATTTTTGGATGAGTTTCTGAACCAAAAACGCGTTTGATAACGACAAAAATTTCTATTCTTGGAATAAATTCGTTTGATAATAAAAAAAAAAAATGTTACTTTTCTAAGTGGTGGCGATAATGGGAGGAGCGGTGATCGGCGGCGGAGGACGGTTCGGCCCGATTGCGTCGCCGGCCGTCGTCGCCGCCGCCGCCGGCCGCCGGCCCACGGGCGCGGTCGCCGGCATCGTCCGGTCATCGGTCGCCGGCGCGCCGCCGTCTCGCGGTCGTCGGCGGTTAGCGGGCCGGGGCCGATGGTGGGGGGGGTGGTGGTGGTGGTGGTGAGCGGCGGAACAAAAAAAAACTTTTCGGGTGAGAAATAAGAAAGAGAGAAACAATTTCGATTTTATTAGGAAATAGAAAAGTAAAAAAATTTTGTTTTAATTTCTATTCCAAACCTATTTCCGGAATAGAAATTTGTTTTCGAAAATAGAAATGAAAAAAATTTACCAAACAGATTTTATTCTAGAAATAGGTATGGAATATAAATCTATTCCAAAAACGTAAAAAAGAACGATTATGATTACCATGCGCAGCCTTATTAGCCAATGGTGTATAGCTTAATTTTAAGCCGTCTTCCATCCACTTCTTCAATTGAAACCCAATTACATGCAAGGGGCGGCGTCTGATTAGTCACTTTGTTAAGGTAATGTTAATCGCTTAACAAAATGAACCATGGGACGCGTTTGAATTATCTTGAAAGACGAACCATTGAGGGGACCGTCCCTATTTCATACATACACGTGCACTAGTAGTTTGTTCGTGCAAAAAAAGGCCGGTTTTTTTTTTTTTTTTTTTAAAAAAATTATCAAAAAATCATAAATTTATTGTGCGGCTGCTAATTAGTTCTAAACTTTTAATTGTACTAATACCTTGTGACAATTTGCTAATTTAATCCTAAAACTTTCAATTAAGTCAATTTAATCTTATATTTTTTGAGGATTTGTTAATTTAGCCATAAATCTTTGAAGAATTATGAGTACAGTTCTTCTAGCTAATTTTTGTTGAAAATCGCTAACATGATGGTCCAATCAGTGCTAGCGGTCTATGTGGTGCAAACGGCACCGACTTGAATAATTTTTTAATTTTCCAAATTTTTATTAACTTTAGTAGATTTTTTATTTTCTTTTTCCTTGTTATCACAAGGAGGCAGGGCCGTTGACCACTTGCTGAAGGCTCACAACCTCCACTAACCACTATGCATGGACCAATGACACAAAGCTGGCCCTAGGGTGAGAGCTACGAAGCCCTTTCTAGCTACGGATAAGAGTCATGACCCTCACTAGATTTGGCATGGTTGGTGAGAGCACCATGGCCCTCGCTATCGCCTGTGAGGGCTTGGGCAAGTAGTGGTCAATAAAGGTTGACAGCCTTGTGAAGGAAAAAAGGAATAAAATAAAATAAAAAATTCAATAAAAAATTAAAATTTTCACAATAGTGCCGGCAGTGCCATGTAGAGTGACCGACATTGACTAAATCGTCACGCAAACGGTTTTTAGCTAAAATTAGTCAAAATGACTACATTGACAATTTGTTAAGATTTTATAACTAAATTTGCACAATTAAAATATTTAAAACTGAATTGATCGTCATATAATATATGTTTAATATATTTTGAATGATTTATCAACTCTTTTGACCTACGTCAATTCTTAAGATTGCAGGGGTACTTTCAATCGAGGAGTTGTTTCCAATAATCTAAGTGTTTCCAACTATAATTTACATCTCACTATCTTATTTTGGACGCGGACTCCTAAAGTGTCAAAACTTAGCACGGGAGGATACTTAAATGTTAAAAGTTATGAAATATGCACTTAAATGCCAAAATCCGGCCAAAATGCACACGTGGCATTTTTTGGTGACTTTATTTGCTAATGTGCCATTTTTTAAAAATAAAGTCTAATGTGCCATTTTTAAAAAAAAAATTGTCCACACAGCAAAAAAATGCCATATCAACCAAAACAATCCCCAAAATCGATTTTATTAAATTAAAAAAAAGGGAAATGTGTGCGAGTGAGGGCTATGCAACCCTCACCGCAATTGTCATCACCCTACCATCACAAGGAAGGGCCGACAATGGTGGGGCGAGGGTTGGCCAGGGTTGTCAGGTCTTGGCCAGCAACCGGCAACCATGGCCTACTAGTAGCGAGGGCCAACGAGTCCTTGCCCAAATTTGGGGCGAGCGTCATAGCCTTTCCCTAGATTCTGCAATGGTTGCTAGTCCTCATCCAGCTTGGCTAAGGGCCGCTGGCTATTGGTTAGGGTCCACATTGACCCTTGCCCAACCATCATCGGCCCTTCCCGACAATGATGGGGCGATGGCAGCAGTAGCCTGCACATCATTCCCCCTTTTTTAGTTAATTTTTTTATATTATTTAATTAATATTATATTAAATGCCACGTCGGCGTTAAAACGACATTGTTTTGGCTAAGTTTTGCTTACTCATCTTTTCAGCAAACCACGTAGGCAAAATCACTTTGGATTTTCAACGGCCTTCACTAGAATTGGTACTTAAGTGATCCAATTTTTAATAAAAGTGTCGCTTAAGTGCATCTTTCATAACTTTTAGCACTTAGGTGTCTTGTCATGCCAAGTTTTAACACTTAGGTTGTTCTTATGCCTCTTACTACCCTTATTCTACTTTACTTCACTTGCCTATTTCTTGTCCATTATCATCTCTGTCATTAATTCCATTTCTCCTAATAACTAATAACTAATTAAGCTTTTACAAAATTATTGCAATATCTAATTTGTTAAATTACAAAAGGCAACTAATCTAACTTATAATCTTACTTCCATTGTTCTACTATTCACTCACCTTTTTTCTATTCATCATTATTGCCCCTCATAATAACAAATAAGTTTACTTAACTTTAACATGAGCATAGTCTATTTGAAAAATATAGTTAAAAAAGTTATTAAATAAAAGTGGTAAAGTTGGGAAAAAAAATACATCTTAGTACTATATATCTATGAAGTGATTGAAGAAATCGTAGGTTATAGTTTAGTTTATTTCAATTATATGTTCAATCATATGTAAGTATTCTAAAGATTTAGTTAGGTAAGAATATTTAAACTTTTCAGTAATTATTATGCATGCTAGTACATATATAAATTGCACTCATCAAATTACACAGAATCAATAATATTTCATATGTTAAATCTTGATAATGCTCAAAGTCATAAAAATGACATTTCCATTAATGCTTATAAGAAAAATATGTCACTATCCAATATTCAAAATGGTAAATTATGGACGTAATGTTTCCCATTTTTTATGGTAGTGTAGATGTCATTTATTTTCGCAATGGTGTATTTGTTATGCTCCTCACAGTTCTCCACGTCTAGTCTTCCCAATGTAAGATGAAATTACCCCCATCAATTAGTGTTGTTTGCTCTATTATTGCATAAAAAGATACTTATCTTCAAAATTTGACATTTACTTTTAGTATTAAAAGTAAAGAATATCTTTAATATTTTGATGAACAAATCTCTCGTTGAATCAATTCATGTGAACCAGAGATGACAGCTTTTTAGAATAGCACATTTTGTTCTGCTTCTTTTATGTTTGTATGAAAAGATACATTTCCTTGAGATAATAGATCTGAATCAACACATTTGTTCGCATGTTTTTTTATTGATTTAAAATTTGTTTCCGTTCTATAAAGTATTTTTATCATGTGATTTACGATTTCTCTTCTTCCTCTAGGTAAAACACATTGCCTGACCATCATATTTTTTTGGGAGTCAAATAAAGTAGCTTTTATTACTAAATCACCAAAGAAACACAATTAAGACCAGAGTTAGAACATAATAGATCCCATAGTTGGTGGGGGAGCATAGACCGCCAATTGTTAGGGAGTTTCTCCGGTGGATTTTAACTAACCAGTCCATAGTCTGGTTTGCTTCACGGAGCTCATAGATCATTGAGATGCCAACGAGCTGGTTTAGGAGCTTTTTGCAGTCTTCTATGATGGGCTTCATAGTCCATGGGCTGATAACTTAGCTTTGATAAGAACTCCCCAATTGGCAAGCTATTGGTGCACACAACTACTTGCAGATTAGAAGAGACTTGCAAATCAAAAGAGATAAGTTCTGTTTTCTTCCCCTTCCTCGACAGAACCTCATGGATGGCTAAAACTTCCACTACCAGTACAGAATCTATTGAGAAAACATTAAATGAATGGTTTTGAAGATTGACAAAACTTATCCGTAATAAAGACTTGTTTTATGATGATAGGTATTTTCTAGGTGGAAAGTTTGATGCGATACCATCATAATTATCAATTAGAACCTTAGTCATGGCTAAATTATTTCCTTCCATAGATGTTATGTCTAACGGCTAGGAAGGAGTTTACATACTAGTGAAGATTGACTGGATTTCCTACCTTATATATAAGGAGTTCCAAAGGAAAGTTTTCCTCAAAATCTTTGAAGATTTGGATTTCCTAGAACGTCAAGATGGAAGTGATATGTTTCTAAATTAGAGTGCTCAATTTATGGAAATCGAACTATTGTATAGGCAGCAGAATGTACGATAAGTTTTATTTGTGGTAACTCCGAAGCAATCGGATCTTCTAAGCAAGATCCAAGCCAACGAGTAGATTGGTTGGATAATTCTCCGGAGATTCTGTCCAATGGTTAGCTTGGACAAAGGAGGAGTATAAAAGGAGATCTTGGAGTGGAAGAGTGTAAGCGAATGTAACAAGAATCAAAGCTTACAATTCCAAAGTTTTGAAAAGCAATTTCCGATCAAATGCATTCGTCTGTGTGAGCTATACTGTATAATCACTTAGAGATTAAGAGTGTGTGAGAAGTTTTTCACATGAGCTTGAGTAATTGTTACTTAGATCTTATAATCTTTGATTTGTTCAAATAGTAGAATCCAACCAATAGGCTATTAGCGCGGGAGAATTGACATAGGCACATTGGTAAGATCTGATCACTACACTGTGTCACCAAAAGTTATTCTATTGCAATATTGGTTTTAAATTTATTTAAATTCCACAATATTACTTATTTAGCCCCTCTAGTTGATCATACTAGCCATAACATAATCAACATGTATCTTCAAGGCAAATCCATCAATGATGATGCCATTAGAGTTTCGGCACAACCCAGCAATCGATCCCTCCAAGGAGTCACCGGTGCATGAGCCATCAACATTGTACTTCAAATACCCATTTTTGGCGGAACCCATTGGGTAGGTGATTTAACTTTGTCTTTCCTCCTACTATTCATGGCCGGGTTCCATATTCTAAATAGAGTGATTTTTGTGTTTTCATCTTCAAGAAAAGAGCTCGGACATGGTTCTTGATCTTGGAAGACCAGATTGTTACGGCCCTTCCAAATCTGCCAAAGTATTTCAACAAACAACTCATTTGAGGGCAAATTACTGTCTAAGGTGAGTATATCAAGTCCCCACTTGTCCATTCTAGTAATTTTTTGGGGAGATGATTTGATATTGAGCTCAAGATCTGACCATAACTGATGAGTTCATTCGTAGAGGATGAAAAGGTGTTCCATGGTTTTCGATGCTTGACTGTAAACAGGGTATAGTGGATAAGGTAAAAGTTTTCTTTTATAAAGATTTTCCTTTGTGGAAAGTGCATTATTGCATAGACTCCACATGAAGAACTTAATCTTTGGAATGTATGAAATTGCCATATTAATTTCCACAAAATTTCAGGAGGCTAGTATGATGAGGATGCTTTTTTTGTGTTGCTGTAAGATATTGCTGAGTAGACTTTGTTGTACTCACTTTTAACTAAGTAGGATCTAGAGCCATTCCTAGTCCAAATCAGTTTATCTTTGGGAAGCCACATTTTGGGCAATGGTTCCACAAAAGAAGAATATTCAACTTTTGAAGGTTCAATGCGAAAATGTGAAAATAAAAGGCTTGAGATTTATAGCCTAAATAAGTGCTTCTTAAAATAAATCAACATGTGTAAGCTAAGGTCGATCCATGTATAATTATTTGACATTTTTTTAACCGTGAATCTTGCATGAAATTGTCGAAAAAAAAAAACAGAGATACATGGTTCAAGTGGCAAGAGTCTACTGGCGCTTACCCAGGCTGTAACTTATGTCGTGCAAGAATAAAATAAGTTCAAGTAAATGGGGTAAGTAAAAAAAAAAAGATAATGAAAATCTTGATCTTTCGTCATAATAAGCATACACAATAGTATAAAATTATGTCAACCACCACTATTGACCAAATTAAAATTCAATATACTCAACTTTACGTATGAGGAAATTATCCAATTTATTCTAAACATATCATATGTATGCTAATTCAGTTTTAAAATTTTCAAATTTACCAATTTAGTCCTAAATATTTATTTGAAATTCCAATAAAGTCTTTCTGACCAATTTTCGTTGGAAATTACCGATGTGGCATTAGGGGTGAGCATCGGTCTAGGGTTGACCCTGGACCGACCCTGGACCGGCCCAACCCTGCTGGTCCCGGTCCGGTTCTCAGGGGGACTGGGTTGGTCCTTGGTCCTAAAATTCCGGGACCAGTACTGTGCGGGTTGGTCCTCGGTCCTGGGAGTTTAGGGTCGGTCCAACCCGGACCAACCCTGAATATACATATATATATATATATTATATCTAAAATATTATTTATAATTTTTTAATCAAAAGAGAAAATAAAAATCAGATGGGTTCAAAAGTGTTGACCACAAGACTCACGGCACTAATAGTGATTTCAATTTAGAACTTTTGTTAAGTATTAATTATGTGCGTCGTTTGTTCTGTTTTCAGGTTTATTTTGTTTCCAAGTGTTCAAAAGTTGAAGTGAGTTAACAAAACGTGAAGCTGTATATCCATGATTTATATTAAGTATTTTGAACTTCCTAGGGTTTAATTGTATTTCACTAGTAAGTTTCAATTGCACTTTGCTTTTCAATTTGTGTCAAATGGTAGAAATTTTTGAAAAGTAGTATTGCAATTGCCACGATAATTTGCTAATCAAGTGGTAGGAAGCTCATTTTTTGGTTGATTGGACTTTGCTTGATAGAATGTAGGAAATGCTTTTGCATATGGTGTTACAAGTATTATTGATAGATGATTAATAGGAACTTCCTATCTGGTCTCACATCTTTATGAGTAGTCTTAATCATTTTTATGGTTTTTTGCTTTTAACAAATGTGAAATTTCTATTATTGTCTTATTTTAAATTTGTTGAATATGTAGTGATATTTATAGCTTGGTTGCATAACGTTGCATTGTCAATGGATATGTAATTTGAAATAGTAAATTTGCCTTTTTAGGAAATGCAAAGAATGAAACAAAAAAAAATTATTAGTTGGTCCCGGGTTGACCCTGGAACCGGACCGAACCCATTGGGTCGGTCCGGTCCTTGGTCCCAGCTCTCAATAGGGTCGGTCCTTGGTCCTAAAATTTGAGGACCAACACGTGCGGGTTGGTCCTAGGGTTGGGGGGTGGCCGGCCCAACCCGGACCATGATCACCCCTATGTGGCATTATGTCACTTAGGATGGCCAGCGATGATTGGACTACCACATTAGCGAGTTGCGGAAAAAATTTGATATGAAATATCATATTGGAATTTTTTGCGCAAAATTTTAGGAATTAACTAGCAAAATTGAAAAGTTTATGATTAAATTGACATCCGTATAATAAGTTTATCACTAATTGGTCAATTTTTTTATTGCGTATGTATACAACAAATTTCTCATACACGTAAAATTTTTTTTTCAGTTAAACATGTAGTACATACACAAACCCTTGAAGACACTCCATTTAGTCACTTTTTGCTCAAAAGAAATTGAAAACTCTCCTCTGTTCACATGAAATGCGCACGTCCATTCTATGCCGCCGAGTTCACTAATCATGGGTGAGTCACAAGTTTTCAATTACAAGTATAATTATTCATGTAGACATCTATAAAAATAAATAAAAATGAGGTGATATAGTAGAGAGAGGTAATGCGAGTGGGTTTTGACTCTCTTTTTTTCCTTACCTACTTCCTATTTTTAAATTGTTCTTATTTCTCTTTAATGCAAAATCTTAAAAACTATGCATATGCTATAACACACTACTTTTAATATACGTAGTTTAAAATTTTTTATTTTTATTTTGTTATCGCTTTGATTTTATTTTTATTTTTTAAATTTGATTTATACCTTTCAATATAAATATATATTATAATACAAAGAGACGTGGTTCTTCATAATCCAACCAATTTGTATTATATATAATTGAACTATTATAACTATTATACTATGTTATCAGTCACTTCAAATTTAATTTCTTTGACATTCCTATAATCTTCTTTGTTTTTGTTCTGTATCTATACCATGCAAGTGAAAAAGAAAAACACCAAGAGTAAAGGCGAGGCTTATACGTGGAGGCAAATAGTACAATTATTTCAATGATCTAAAATTATTCTAAATGGAAGAATAAACCTTTGACTATCAAAGACTCGATATATAAACACTATGTGCATAACACAGTTTTCTTTATATTAGTTATTACTTTTAATGTGTTATCTACATTATACTTTAGAAGCCCAATTAGTAGAATAAAGAGAAGGATATAAAAAAAATGTCAAGAGTGAGTGAATAAGAGGTCGCGTAAGTGTATTTAATCCTTTCATTTACGATATATATTTTCAAATTTGGAACACTTCAAGAATAAATTCATTCACTATACTTCTCAATTTAACTTATAAACTATACGATGTTATCACAGTTTTTTTAGATGATAGTCTAAATACGTATTGATGAACGTTCTTAATAGATGTTCCCGGTTCACATAAGTATGCCAAACATTTAGGTCAATTTGTTCCGCGGTAAATGAATAATTTAAAAATTTTTGAAAATAATCACTTGTTTTGCTTAAAATAATTAATTAATGGAAAATTTTTCATTATTGACAACAATTCATATCTAAATATTTCGGTTGATAAAGATACTTTTTGTTCATTTTTTTTTGTAAGTGACACAAATGATTGTTTTTAGAAAACTATTTTCTAAATTATTTATTTTTTGCAAAATAAATGGAGCCCTAGACAAGTTTTAAAGTAGGAATTAAAAGAAAATAAAAACCAGATACAACTTTGTACGCTTCAAAATGATCCTAATCTATTGAGAGTATACCTTCAAAAGTTCACTTGCGCTCAAGCATTTGCTCGTGAATTCCTGCAAATTGGACGATCGGCAACATAAACCCGAGAAGGAGATGGATATTGGTAAGAAGAAAAAAGAGATGACATCAAACAATTACCAAAAAAGTACTAAATCTAATACGGCAATTAATTAAATCATAAACATTTTAATCGTATCAATTTAGTTCAAATCCTTTAATAATTTGCCAATATAATTCTTCGGACCAATTTTAGTCAAAAATTACTAATGTGGATGCTGGCTGGCCAACATGGATGGCCGATACTCATGTTGACAATTTTTTTATTTTTTATTTTTCTAAAGTTTTTATTATTTTATTATTAATTTTCTTATCTTGTTATTTTTCTTTTGTCTATGTCAATGTTGGACTACCATGTAGGATGGCCATTATCCACATTAGTGATTTTTAGCCAAAATTGGCTAAAAAGATTACATTAGTAAATCATAAAAATATTTAGGATTAACTTGTATTATTGAAAAACTTATGACCAAATTAACTGTCATAGGACTTTTTGGCACTTTTCGGTCAAATGATGTGTAGCTCCTAGGCTAGTCAATCGGAAAGCAATCAACAATTGGAGGTTGGACGAGTGCTCCTCGGCCAATCTTAACTAATACTTTTGGCCTCAAATAAAATGTATAGAGTTTGTCAAAGAACTTGATGAAATATATCTATGAAGATTGGAGTTATTCCTATCATATAATTGTTGAGATATTAGTGATATTAGGGATATTATTTGATATTTTGTATTTTCTAAGATAACTAATTTCCTTTCCTATGTATATTATTTAGGTATAAATATTAACATGTAAAGTGAAGTCAATTACATAAAGACATAGTTTTTATTGATTCTCTCTTGAAGATCTTAGACTACTTATATGGAATCAGAGCTACCAAGAGAGAAGGAGTAAATCAAACCCTAGCCTTTTCTTCATTTTTGCAAGTCATCTCATCTTCAATAACTTACTGATTTTATCAATATTCGATAATGCTACCATGGACATTATTTCTTGTGGTACTCTGTTTTAATTTTGAGCATCATTGATGAGCAAAGTCACCATCAAATACCTAGGTAGTTGTAAGCACTAAAGTCGAGCACATCTTCATCAAGCAACCAAAGATGAGCACCATGGGTGATGTCATCAAGTATCCAAGTAGCTATGAGTACCAAAGTCGAGCACAACTTTATCAAGCAGCCAAGGATGCGTGTGGTGAGGTGATGGAATTTAGTTTGCTAAAACGCAATTTGGGTTTCTGCATTGTTTTATCAAGGTGGTATGAGAAAAGATATGTCAACTTTTTGGTCATGTGTTTCTTCAGCGCTTGTCCAATTCGATTGTTTAGATTAAGGTCCAGCTTAGATGGCACAAGGTTACAAGCTTTGGAAGCAAGCTGCATCTCTTATTTATTCCATCTCCTTCCCTCTCCTTGAAGAAGATTACCTAGAATATTTACAGAACTAGCATCACATTATAGAGAGGAAAGAACTGGACCATAACTCCAAAATAAATTGCTCCATGTTCAAGGGATGAATCTAACCAACATCCAAATGATGACTTCACGGTACGCAGCTGATAGGAACAGTTAAAACCAGAGTAAAGATGCCAAAACGCATAGTTGAAACCAGACTAAAGATGCCAAAATCGCACATGGTCCGACAGTCACCATGCAATGTTACTATCATGAACACAAAAAGAAAGCATATGTTTGAGCATATTCAACCCCATTTGCATAACTTTCCAAAGGATATAAAGGTAGTACACATAAGCAATACCTTATCTCTTAATGCCAATCAGCCATGGGTATAACTGATGGGGTTTAAACATAAAGAGTTTACAGTCGATTATCTGGCCCACTTCTTGGTCAAAAATATGTCTCAAGTTCACTTTTGCCATAGGATGGGGAGCTTGGAATTTTGCTCATGGCTGCACGATCCTGGTAAAAGCAGAGCACTAGAATTCCTGCAAAGACAACTCAGTGAGAAGCTCCAGTGCACCTCCATCTACCCTGCAAGCCTGCCTAGCTAGAACCTCCCAAGACTCCAGCTCAACTCTGATCTTTCTCTTCTCCATCTCCTCAACTACAAACCATGCATCATCTATATTTCCATTCCTCAACAACCCTTCAACCAAACAGCAGTAAGTATTGGCCATAGGACAATGCTTACTTGTCAACATTGCATTAAGAACCTTCAAGCCTCCTTCAAAATCCTTAACCTTACAAAAACCATCAAGCATCATGCGAAACGTAGCTGCATTCGGCTCACAGCCTTCAATTTGCATCTCAACCAAAAGTTTATATGCCTCAGCAGGTCTACCTTCCTTGCATAAGTAATTGACCAATATATTGTAGGACACAACATCTGGTTTACACTTCCTTCTTTTCATCTCTTTCAGCAATTCCTTTGCCTTGTCAGTCTCACCTCTCTTTCCCAGATCACTCATCAAAACACCAAAGTTTACAGGTGCCGGTTTACATCCTCTGTACTCCATATCAAACATAAGTTTCTTAGCTTCCTCATACTTACCTAACAAACACAAACCTTCCATCAGCAAAGCATATGTTGAGGCATTAGGATATTTCCCTTTGCGAGTCATGTCTTCAAGAAGGCCCATCGCTCTTTCAACATCACCCTTTCTACACAAGAATCCTACCAGACTGTTATACGTTACAACTGTAGCCTGAACCCCTTTTTCTAGCATTTCATCGAACACCTTGCACGCAGCCTCCCATTCTCCTTTCTCAAGCCATCCCTTCATGATTACATTGAACGAAACCGAATTTGGCCGGAAACCCAGTTTGTTTGAACGGTGGAGTAACTCAACTGCGTCCAACAACTTGTCGTTCTCCACAAGAACGTTAAGAATCGTATTGAAGGATGGTAACGTGCGGGTACAGTTGAAAGAAGTCATTTTTTGGAATAGCCGAACAGCCTCGTCCACCAAATGGACTTTCCCGTAGTGCCGAATCAAAGCTATAAAGAGGCTCTCCCTGCAACGAACATCGTTCTCTTCAATGCGGCTCAGAATCTCCTCGACAGCTTCGAAACTACGAGACCGAGCGAGCTTGTAAATGAGAGCAGAGTACGAAGGGTAGTCGTGTCTGAAGCCCATCCGGTGATACTCGTAGAAAAGAGACAGAGCCTCATCTGGGTCGTCGACTTCCTTAACTTTGGTAACAAAAGGATCGGGTTTCCGACGATGCTGAGAGTATCTCGAAGGCTGCTTGGAGTTCTTCGGGATCCTGGATTTGTCCCGACCCAGATGACTATAGTGCTGGGCAGGTAGGCGAGAACAGAGAACGTTCAGAAGATCTTTCACTTTGACCCGGTGGATCGAATTTGTTCTCAGATAAATCATCAAGAAGATGAAGCGTGGCGCCGTTGTCCTCGAATGATCGTGCGAGAACAACCTGCAGAAGCAAGCGTTGATGTAGAGACCAATGTCATCGACATCGGAGAGCACACGTGCAGTGGGTGTGTGTCATTTAAGTATTTTTTTAAATTACCTATTGTTATTATTTTTACCATCATTATTATTAGAATGATATAAAAGTGGTCTTTTGAGCATTAATCTCTTATATATACAAATATATATAAGTGGATTTTTTATGCCCGACTGATGTGGGATGTTTTGCAAAATTCATGTTTGTCATTAGAAATAGTATTATTATTATTATGGGAATTATTATTATTCTTGTTATTATTTTCAAGAAGATTTTTGTGAAATATATATATATAGCATCCATACCCAAGATAAGATATTCCAAGCCATCTCCAAAGTGCATTTCATCCAAAATCTTATCCGTCTTATCTCGTTTTTCTCCAAACATCTCTTTGATGGCAAAGATATGGAGTGAGTGTCTAAGTCCTTCCCTATTGCACGCCCTTCCTGTTCTTTTCTTTTGCATACCCGCAACGCAAACTCGAGATCAACAGGAAAAGCACTATAAATTCGATACGTCTAATTTGTTATTTGAGTAAAAGGAAAGTTTGCATTGAACGATATCAATAGTTTATGGATCATATTAAATAAATTAAAAATTAAGGAACGACATTGTATATTTAGTCAATGTTCAAGAGCCATTTATGTAATTTTTCCAAAGAATAATGTGATAATCTGAAACTTAAGAGCAATCTCCACTCTTCGAGACTTCACACTAAATCTAAGTATCCAACATACTCAGATTTGATATACCTGCAACAGCCATAAAAAGCATCACTCACCCTTCTTGGAGACTCACTATGAACATAAACACGATCCGCTTGTAGGAAACTAGTTCCTGGTTATACTCCGCTTTCTTCGTGATTGAAATGCTTACAATCCAATATGACTACATTTAATTCAACTAGTGAAAAATCGAGGTGCTGTGACAAAAGTTGCTCGTGAAAAATGATGTTAGGAGGTGAGTTTTGCCAACCGTTGCAGTTTCACTACGTGGTTAAGTTCGAAGAAACACGTACTCCAAACATGTAGCTTCCACTGAGAATGACTATCAGAAAACGCATGGCCTAGATCACACAAGGAACTATTGAGCATATTAATCTAAGATATGATATAGATGTTGCGCCACCACTCTTTCTTTCTCTAGCGCCATGGAATGGCAAGGAACGGCGAACGTGCTTCTTCTAGGAATCAGCCAATGGAGCTTATATTGATTCAGCAATTTTTTATGCATAAACGGTCTCAACAAGAAAGCTAAATGCACCAAACCAACTTAAATAGTGACATAAAGAAAAGGGGACTGCTAGTAATCTTTCCTTATCTGATTCATGCTTTCTCCATGATTTCCATCAAATAACAGACCAGTGCACTTCTCTTTCTCCTCTTCCTTTAAATACAGACGAGTTCAATGTTGGAAAAGGCACAACCACTGAGCAAAGGACCAGTATTTTAAAGAACCAGACAAATGGAGAAAACTCATGTCTTAATAGAAAATCAATGATGACTACTGAGCAGTTGGGCTTGAAAAACTCAGTCCTTCTAATGACATTTGCAGCTTGGGGCACGGGAATTAACTTGAAGCTCTCCACTTCTCCATCTACCTTAGAATAGTAAAGAAAACCACAGCATCAGAAACATGAGTTGCTTGCATCATTCAAGTCCTGTCTTGCAGCAAGGAGATGGAAATGAAATTTGCAGATTCTCGAGGGAACCCAAGTTTTACAGATCTTACCCTGATTATTTTGTGTAAAACCTTCGGGAAGTTTGAGGCCATAACAGAACAAGACATCTCTTTTGTAGCTATATCCATCTATGTCCATGTAGGAAACAGCACCAACTGGTATTGCTCTACAAAGATGTCTCAGAAAGTTCAAATGAAAAGAAAAGCCAATTTATGCACATATGCAAATAGCAAATACTTAAGTATGTGCATGTACCTAGTGTTTGCATATATGTTACACCTCACTTACTGACACCAAAATACATGCACACAGAGAGAAAGAGAGAAAGAGAGAGAGAGAGAGAGAGAGAGAGAGAGAGTTTCAATGCACAATAAGCTAGTTTCATTCTCATCTACAAGTTTAACAGCAATGCTGTGAACCTGATCACTTACCTCCATTCTAATCAGAAAGTTTAAGCTAATAAAAAGATATGTTGTGGGACATTAACAGCAATACTATGAGAATGATTACTTACCCACAGGAAATGATTTTTGGGATGCCTGCTTCTTCTTCCCATTCCTTTATGAGTTCTCCCCACACAGAGACAGATACCTATTTGTCTATGGAAAAAAAAAAAATCAATCATTCTAGTTGATGATCATAGTTAAGGGGAAAAGATGCAGTCAGCTTAATAACAAAATGAATAAGGACACAACAAAGAAAGCAAAGCCACCAATACAGTGGTCTGTGCTTTGGATCATCTTATCCACATTGTCAATGAACGCTATCTGATAGGACAAAAACAAACAGACAAAAGCTGCAGTTCATTATCAACTGACACTCCTAGGGACAAATGATGAGATGAACGTCACAGTATAGAAGGATTTAAGAATGTCAAATAGATCTCCCCCTTATGGCTTCAGCACTGGCAAAAGGGATTATAAGCGACAGAACAAAGCTCCATTTTAGCTTTTTCTACAACAACTTTGACAAGGTTAACTCTGAGATAAACATCAGGGTTGAAAGATTAAAGACTTCCCACCAAAGGTTTTGACACCAGCAAAGGGGGAGAAACTAATGAAGCTATTCCCATTTCTACTCAACAGGATTATTTTCATTCATCAAGATTCAATTTCACCCAAATTTATATAAGCCTAACTAGAATTTCTCTTAACCGATGCAAAATGATCCCTTCAAGCACTACTTTGAACCATTCAATCCAGCTTGTTCAAGCTTCAGACATGGAGATGGTACCAGAATCATTTATCTTTCCACCTATTTTTCAATTTGAAATGGACATTCCAAACTATTGAGATCACTTGTTAAGGACATTCTAGTGCAAGAGGGTTTTTTATAACCTGAACCACCATCTTTAGCAATTGCCACATATCCTTTATAGATTAGTAAAATCTGTGACTTGCATCAGAGGAACTCTTATTAGCCAAAGTACTTTATAACTGAGCCTTGATTCCTTCATATGTGAATATTCTGCACCTAATTGTAGCTTTGTGAGATAATCAAGTTGGATTCAGGATTCAAATCACAAAAAATTATATCAAACAACCTGGTGACATCGCCTACAATAAAGCAATTGCTTGATCCTTCAGGCTACATGAGCATCTCAACGCTGTTTATCCTGTACCTTTTCCATAATAGTCGATATCAAGTAGTAGGATCATGCCATTCACGACTAATGAAATCTCACAATTCAGGTCTTGCTACGATGAACACAGGTTTTATAGCCAATAATTTTCCTCCACTAATGCTTAGTAACTGAGTACTTCATTCAAGATGCTTCCAGAGTTGTCTCCAAATGTTCCCTTCTATTCAGGAAACGTATCAAAAGAAGCAATCTGCTACTCTTATTTTTTCAAAAAAGTGTATACCAAACTGCCCGTTCCAGACCTATCGTGACTGAGGCAGAGTTATCTCCTTTTTTCAGAGTCATGATTTTATCGAAGTTCACTTGAAAATCAGAAGCATATAAGCAGGCCAGACTATTACATAAGAAAATGGCGTGCAGCTTCCTAAAAGAAAGAGAGTCTGATCCACTATGACAGTAAACCATCAAAGAAGTTTCCCAGGCCTTTGGAATATAAACGTCTGGAATTTCTACATCAGCTTTCTGGTGTGGTGCTAGCTCTATAATCATAAAAGAGAGTGTTAGAAAATTCAAATATTAAACATTAAACCATGCTTTTATCTAACGGCTTAAACTTTTAGAATGGTTGATTGTGGTCCCACGAGATCTCACTAACTCCAAACTTAGCAGCCATATATCAAATCACCATCTGAATTGTAAACAGGATTCTAATGACATCCCACATGGCTCTTACAAAAGCTTTAAGAAGCCAATATGTTCTCCATCAAGTGCCAAACATTGCCTAAAAACATTATAGTATAAAGCTATTAAAACTATTGGTTCTCAGCTAAAAAACCAAGCATAATGGCTTGCTGATTTTGGAAAGGAGAAAGGGTGACCTTGATTCCAAATTACAGAGCCGCTGCACGTTCAGGAGAGAATACTATTGAGCCTCCAAACGACGATTTCACGGGAAAGAGCTGGTCCAAACGAATGGAAGCACCGTGAGGAAAAGCAAACCAAAATCACATGGACAAATCATCAGTTGCAACCAGGACTATCACGATTCATAATCAACACGAAGTGAATTCCTAAGAAAAAAAAGACATCTTTTATCACATTTGACCTCATTAGCACCTGCTCAGGATGATAGGAAGGTAGTACACCGCATGTTTGATCCCGACTGCAGACAGTACCTGATTTCTTATACCTGGAACCAGTTCTGGGCCTAAGCATTTCACTACGTGCGCCACTGCTTCAGTCCTGTCATCAGGTGTTCTCAGCAACGGATGTATACCAACATGTTTAACCAAAACTACCATTCAAACTGTCTCGTTCGAAAGTAAACACCTTGTTGAATTGCCTCAAATGATCAGCAAAACTGCATATATAGTTCAAAGGAAAGATTAAACCAACTACACATCAAATACTGCACAAAACAGACCAGATTCTTTCGATTAATCTAAGCAGAACTAACGAATCAGGGGACATTTGTTCAATTTGTCAGGATGAACATATTACACGGTGGGTTAGGCGAGAAAATTCTACCCATGGTGGATATAACCAACAATCTGATCTTTGACGACGAATGGCAAAAATCAGACTGCATCTCCTGTGAGAGTTCCTCTTGAATGACGACCAGCTCCAACAAAGTTGGAACGCAACAGAACGTTAGAGCACCAACAGAGCCACGATTGCAGAGCCTGATTTTCTCGAAGAAGCCAGCGAGGTCGGAATCGTCGTCGTCGGAGTACAGGGGATAAGAGACTCGAAGGACGTCGTCCCAAGTAAAGCTGCTCGTGGAAATTGATGCGAATTGACCAGACTCACGCTTTGTCGAGCTGCGAAATGGGAGGAGCGAGGTTGTCTTGCTGAAGAAAGCATGAGAAAGGCGTGGCGAGCGCAGAGAAGCCATCGCCGGGGAGAGATGAGAAGCGCGAGCTGAAGCCACAGAGAGAGAGAGAGAGAGAGACTGCGAGCTGCGAAGAGAAGCAGTTTTTTTTTTCGTTTTGATAGTTAAAAGAAGTTAACTTTTCGGTTAGTTTTGTTTGGCGGGAGATATTTCGATCAAAAAATAATTATTTTTTTTCATTTTTAAGGTAGAGAAAAGAAAATAGAATGACTTTAATCAAGTAAAAAATGATATATAAAAATAAGAAAAGAAAATAGCTTCCTAATTTAAAAAGCGAAAAGTCATTTTCTAGAAAAATATAAGGAGATCTCGTCAATGGAGTGGACAAAGTAGATCTAATTGGAACAAGTGATCTTCGTTAAATCACATTAGAATATTTAAATATTAAATAACATCTACATTTAACGGCCTAAAATTTTTAGAATGTTTAATAGTAGTTCCACATAATCTCATATAGTATTGGCCGAATTTAAATATAAATCTACGTAAGAACTTTACATTATACGAACTATGGAGCTTGTTTTTAGGTGTCAATTAGCTATAATCATGTTGTGCTATGAAGTAACGTGATAAGTTTGTTTGGTAATACATGTTTGAAATGCTACGTCACTTCAAAATTAGGTGAGACAATTCCCTTGAAATTGTCATGTATTACTGCGGATCCAAAAATGTAACATCTATAAGATTCATGCCAAACGCCTTATGAAGATTGCAGTGTGTGTTTTCATACTTGAAATTAGCACGGAGTAAATTATATGAAATGGCCTCCAAATCTTATGAAATTAATGTTCCTATAAGAATTTATAATTTTTTTAAACACAATCTCTTTCCTACCAATTAATGTTTGCTTGTCGTTTGCATTGGGTTTGAGCATGTTTGATTTTATATTTTGGCGTGAGGATCAAAAGGCAAATCCTTTCGTGTTATGAAATATGAATCGATTGAGATGGGTTGGTAAATTAAGAATAACATAATACCATTTGAGGATGACTTGGAGGCGATGGCTCAGCCCCTACTTCAAGTCTAACCATTCCCTATCCCAACCCCCAACTTTTTTTTAAAAATCCTTTTTATATTTCGATTTTTTTTCCCTTCTTTTTGCTGGTTATGTCTTCAAAATAATTTGTTGGCCACATAAGCGATACTAGGGGTGACCAATTTCCAGTTCGGTCCAGTTCCAAGGTGGCACCAAGAATTGGATCGAGAGGATCGATTCCCATTTTTTTAGACTAGGGATCAAACCATATGATTCTAGGACCAAGAATCAGACTTGAACACTTAGCAAACAATTAAAAATTAAAAAATACTAGAATTATTATTATATATAGGGTTTATTGCATTTTTTAAGAACTTAAAAAATATATTTTTAAATAAAAAATAGTCGGTCTCGTCTGGTCTAGTTCCTTTGGAACCAAGAACTAGATTGAAAATCACCGGTTTCAATTTTTATGGAACTAGGAACCAAACCGACATCTCTAGAAAGTGGACCACATCGGCCGGTTTGGTCCGATCCGAGCGGTCTAATGTGCTCACTCCTAAGCGGTACACATGCTTAAACCTATTAAAAGATAGGACGTTGAAATTTTTTAGGCCATGTCAACATAACGGGTGGGGAGTTGTTGGTAGGACTTGATTGCACCAAAAGCAAAGCATCGAGGATTCTTTTTAGTGAACTTGTTACGTACGTTTAGGACTTGATTGCACATTTGGCCAAGTTTTTAGGGATTTTTGTGCAACTTTTCCTTAATTAATAATTTAATACAATACATTAAGTAAGAACCAGTTTTGAGCTTTTAGCATTTTCAAAATTCGGAAACAAGTGTTAAATGATTTTTTTGTTCCAAAACTATCCTCACCAAAATTCAATTTTCTAGTTTTGCCCCTCATTACTATTGTTCATCTTCTTTGCACAAGGGCGGCTGACGAGCGCCAATGAGGCTACATCTGACTAGAGGACTAATGCTAGTAGTCTATACACTAGTCTATTTCAAACTGAATATACCATTCTTTTTATTAATTATAAGATGACTATGTAATATAGAACTCATTTGCTTAACATATGATATTACCTTATGCAGGGTAATTGAGAGGATGAAATCTTTTCAGCAAAGCAGCAGTAACTATGCTAGTACATTGTGACCCTTGTAAAGGAATATAGGGCATCGAGAATCTCAAAAATAATTAATTAACAAAGGTTTAACATGAAGTAGTACAATTTCCTTCTTAATGGATCATTATATTAGTCCCTCTACAATTCATATTATTTAAATCCCAAGATCCGGAATTTTGATCATACATAGATCGTGTATATACTTATCTGCAAGCAGGCCCATTTAACCAGACCTTGTCACCTGTTCTTGTTATTATAGTTAATCTAGCAAATTAATTGAAAATTTATTCAAAAATTTCTTTACAAAGAGTGATTTACCTGTGGTTTTTAGCAAATTGAAAATTCGTATCCAATCATTTATTAGGTTCTAAAGAGAAGAACAAGGAGCAATGAACCTACTGCAGTCAACCCTGGGATTCAGGCCCCAACCCCTGCCACCACAGAACCTTGGCAGGTTCAACCTGCATCTAGGCGTGGATGCCGAAGGAAAACAGGTTCATTGGAGACGAAAATCGCTCCTAAATCTAGTGCTTCAACTCTGCCTCATGCGGATAGCTGAGCAAAACCTTGCTAATCCAGAGGTTCCCCCTAGCTTCTCCTCGGCTGATGACCTTGATGATGAAGACTTTGCAAGCAGATTTGAGGAAGATACCCAGGAAGCTAGCTTCCTTCAGGCCACCAGAAGTGAGTCCCAAGAAGCGGGTTCCCCTCAAGGATCTCAAAATGCTCATCCATCCATTGAGATTGCGGATCCTTTGCCTCTCCAGCAGGTGTCTTGCCCTCCTGGTGTTGGTATAGGTTGCTCCTCATCGGCCAAGAAAGCCCAGCCTCTCAAATCGACAGTCAATAAGCGTCGGGTTGGAAAACGCAGGTAGGCACTTGGTTCTTTTATAATTTTGTCCATATATGAATATTGATTTTTGGAATGTTCGGGGTATTATGGACCCGGTTAGACAATCAGAGGTGATGACTTTTGTTTGTGCTAATCATATTTGCTATCTTGGATTGATGGAGACCAAGGTACCACCTCATCATTTTAGCTCTATATCTTCTAGTTTGTTACCAGGTTGGCAGTGGATTGCCAACTATGAGCATTCTGCATTGGGCCACCTTTGGGTGGGATGGAACCGGGGTTTGATAGAGTTTAATGGGTCTATTTCTACTAGCCAACTTATCCATGGCACATTAAAGGTTCTGCAATCAGGGGAGACACTATTTTTATCGGCCATATATGGGGATCATACCTTTGTTGCTCGAAGACCACTTTGGAATGATCTTATTCATTTGAGTGCCTCACTCAAGGATAGTCCTTGGATTGTAGCTAGGGATTTCAATGCAATCAAAGATTCGTCGGACCGTATGGGCAGCCCAGACAACTGGATCCCATCGTTTGATGAGTTTTGGGAGTGCCTAGACCAAGCTGAATTGGAAGACCTCCGCTATGTAGGCTTTAGGTTCACGTGGTCAACTTCTTCAGGTGAGCAAAGGAAGCAAAGGAAAATTAACCGTGTTTTGGTCAATAATAAATGGGTAATGGATTACTCACACTCTGAAGCCACTTTCATAGCCCCTGGTATCTCTGATCACTTGTCGATGCTAGTGAGAGTTTTGGCCCCTCGACCTCACAAGAAACCGTTTAAATTTTTTAATTTTTGGATGATCCATCCGGATTTTTCTTCAACTGTTTCTCAGGTCTGGGACAGCTACACATCAGGTACATCGATGTTTAAGCCTTATTCTAGGCTTAAAATTTTGAAATGCAGGCTCAAGCTTCTCAACAATCAAGAATTCTCGGACATCTCTCTCCGAGCGGCGGAAGCCAAGAGGGCCCTTCACTCTACTCAAGAAGCTCTTCATAGAGAGCCTTGCAATAGTGATTTGGCGGCCGTTGAACATGCCCAAGCTCGATCTTACTATGAGCTCCGGTCATTGGAGGAATCCTTCTTTAAACATAAATCAAGAATTCGTTGGCTAAAGGAAGGCAACCAGAACACTAGGTTCTTTCATCAATCGGTCAAGCATCGACAATTGCGCAACAGGATCATTTCGGTTATGGATGGCACAGGAAATCTAATCTTGAACCTAGGAGAAGTTCAACAAGTTTTTGTCTCCTATTTCCAGGATCTACTAGCCCCTAGTAAACACATCTTTCCGGCCCTCTACCTTGGAGGTTAAGGAAACGCTTCGTCACACACTGAATGAGAACCAAGGTTCATCTCCTATCTGAGCCTATACTTCCCCATGATGTTAAGGTAGCTATGTTCTCTTTGGCAAGAGGGAAAGCCCCGGGTTCTAATGGTTATAATTCTGATTTCTTTAAAAGGAACTGGGACATTGTAAGGCCCTTGGTAACTGAGGCGATCCTTGATTTCTTTAACATTGGTCAACTGCTACGGGAAGTTAATTGCACAATTCTTGCACTGGTTCCCAAAATCTCGAATACTTCTTCGGTTTGCTGATTTTCGCCCTATAGCATGCAGTAATACTATATATAAATGTATTACCAAGATCATTTCGAATAAAATTGCAACGATTCTCCCTTACATCATAAGCCCGGCTCAAATGGCTTTTGTGAAAGGTAGAAGGATAAGTGACAACATACTTCTTGCTCATGAGTTATTTAGTGGCTTTCATTTAGATACTCACTTCCTAAGTGTGCCATAAAAGTTGACTTTTGGAAGGCCTATGACACATTGGATTGAGATTTCTTGGAGACAACCCTTGAAGCTTTCGGGTTTCCAACTCACTTTATTCGACTTATTATGGTATGTGTTCGCATACCCAAATTTTCCATTTACTGAATGGTGAAATGCATGGTTTTTTTCTCTAGTGGCCGTGGACTAAGACAAAATGACCCAATCTCCCCTTATCTTTTTTACACTGGCAATAGAAGTCTTCATAGGGATCCTTGAGCTTTAGTCTCGACGTCCGGAATATCGATATTATTGGAAATGTAAAACTTCTCGGCTCTCTCATCTATTTTTCGCGGATGATGTTTTCATATTCAATGAAGCTACGGTAGCTTCAGTTTCTTGCATGAAAGATGGACTTAATACATTCTCCCATTGAAGTGGGCTAATTCCCAATGCTAACAAGAGTGAAGCTTTCCTCTTCGGTGGTCATGAGGAAACAAGAACCCAGATCTTACAATTGTTGAATTTCAGAGTTGGGTCTCCCCCAGTTAGATACCTTGGTGTCCCAATTATTACTTCCAGACTGAGCAAAACAGATTGTCATGCCCTGGTATGTATTCTTACGGCTCGAGTCCAATCTTGGACTCACCGATTTCTATCTTTTGCGGGCTGCTTACAACTTATTAGAACCGTTTTGCATACTATTCAAGTATACTGGGCGTCCATTTTTTGGCTACTATATTCTATAGTAGATAAAATAGAGCAAATTTGTAGGCAATTCCTTTGGAAGGGAATGGGTCTTGGACCGGGAGGTGCTAAAGTATCCTAGGAGGATGTGTGCCACCCGAAAGTAGAAGGTGGCCTTGGGCTCAGGAGAATTCGAGATAGTAATAAAGCTGCTATGATTAAGCATATATAGATCTTATTTACTGATAAGGAATCACTATGGTGCAAATGGATTCACGCCACGCACTTTAAAAGGAAGAATTTTTGGATAGCCACTACTCCGACATACTGTTCTTGGACCTGGAGAACAATCCTTGCAATAAGGGAGGCTGTCATAGGCCGTCTCTTCAAACGGAAAATAGGAAATGGTGAGTCTACTTCCTTGTGGTTTGATCCGTGGTTGGAAATGGGTCCCCTTAACTTGGTTTTCACTAGTGCTGATATTTACCAATCGGGCCTTCCAAGAGATGCAAAGGTTGATGATTTATGGACTTCGAATGGGCAAGCCTTCCTCCAGGAGCTACATGCATGGAAATTTTCTATCCCTCCCTCTAACCAAATGCCGAATTCATTCACTTGGGTGCCTCACCCTTCAGACACATTTTCCATGGCCTCAGCATGGTCAATTATCCGGAAGCAAGCCACTAGGGGTCACATGGGCTTCTTTTGTTTGGAACAAAGCTATTGTCTCGAAACATCAATTTCTCCTTTGGCTGATCTTACGGAATCGGCTTCCCACTCAGGTTCTTCTAATGTCTTATGGTAGAATCCCCTTCGTGCGGTGTGCTTTTGCAACTTACGTCCTGACTCTATTGATCACTTATTTTTTGATTGCCACATTTCAAATTCCCTTGCTGTTTTTTGGGCTGGGAAATGTAATCTTCCTTGGAGTAATCAATCTTGATCTGAAAACTTTCGATGGGCTATACACACCTTTGATGGTAATGGCTTCTATTTTGATATGGTCCGGTTTTCCTTTGCTGCCCTTTGCTATGCGATATGGAAGACCGGGAATGATCTTATATTTCGGGCTACCAACTTATATGTGCCATCCATGAAGCTACACCTAATCAAAGCGGTCAAGGACAAAGCACTATCCTTTAAATCTATTCTAGCCTCTCCTCGAGACAGAAGACTACAGCGGTGTTGGGGATTTGACCCTCATATTTTTGGCGAGGAGACTTGACAAGGGCGGACTCATCCGTTTCGGTTTATTTTGTATAGTCCGTTGTTTGTAGCCATTGGGTTTACATAGTGAACTTGGCACCCCCCACTCTAGTGACATGTTGTCCCGTTGAGTGTGTGTTGGTGTTGGGTCTCACCTCCTTGTAAAGTTGTTTGGCTGAAAATTTTATAATACTTACCTTTACCAAAAAAAAAAAAAAAAAACGAGCAATGAAACTCGAAACGTGGTTCAACGATTAGGGAGCATTTATTTCCCAGAAGATAAGTGATTTGGATAATATTTTCCTAAAATTGATCGTTGGTGTCACCTATGAAACTAAACGAACGAAAAATATTTCCATTGTCTACAAATTAATTAGATACAAGTTGTTGTAATAGTTTTTTCCTTAACTAATTATTTCAAGAGAAACAAGCAATATCTTTAGGAAAATATTTTCCAAATTATTCATTTTCCATGAGACAAATGAAGTCTTATTTTGTGTTAGATATGGAATTGAAATGGTTAAAAAGGAAATGAGAATAGGAATTTAGAGCAATAAAAGTAGAGAGAGAATACATGAGAACACAAAAGGGCAACATTGCTCTAGTGGCCATCCTTCTTATTTAGGAAGGAGGAGATGGGAAGTTTGATTCCCCACTTTTTCAAGGGTTAAGATGGAGACGCGTAAGTGAGAAAGTAGGGGTTCCCAACCTGCACACAGCAAGTAGTATACATAGTTGCTTGTAAAATATATAAATATAAATATATGGGGAAAAATATCAAAAAAGTTATAAACCTATTGTATTTATATCAATTAAATTTTAAACATTTTGATCTAATGTTAATTCAGTCTTTCCGGCTAATTTTAGCTGAATATTGTTGATGTAGATGTCTATTGATTGATGTGGCAAGACCAGCGCTGACATGGATAATTTTTAATATTATTTTAATATTTTTCACTTTTTTATTTTTTTATTTTCTTTTTCATTTTTTTTCCATTTCCTTCCTCTTTCTCCAACCGATGGGTGGCCTCTAGTGAGGGTAAGCCTTGCCGGAGATGGGCGAGATTGGCTAGAGGCCAACAAGGTCTCTCATTGATGGCCCTCGCCTCTAGCTAATTCGACGACTGGTTGGAAGAAGAGGAAAGGAAAAAAAATGAAAAAGAAAGAGAAAATAAATAAATAAATATATAATCAAAATAATTTCAAAATAATATTAAAAATTGTCCATGTTAGTGTCAGTCATGCTACATCAGCCAACCAGCATCCATGTTAGCAATATCCCACCAAAATTAGTCGAAATGATTGTATAGTACTATGTTAAAATGTTTATGATTAAATTGATATCAATGTAATCGGTTTTTGACTTTTTGACACTTTTCCATACATACATACATATATATATGGTATCAGAGCCAAGGGGGTGGATATAGTGACTATTTATAAATTCATTTTGATACTTGAGACGATTTACCTTCGTGGAATTCTTCCTAGGTTCTTTACGTGTCTGTTATGGTCCCAACAGTAAAACCCAAGTTGGGTAGTGAGACCGTTGGTCAGCATCAGTTATTAAACCATAGGGAGAAGAAAGTAGTCTCGTGCGAATGAACTTATTAAGAAGATCCATGTCTTCTTCTAGTTCTATATCACAAATGTCCTTAGATCAAGGTCCCATAAATAGAGAAGAGATTAGCATAGAAGATTTTAATAAATCTATAGAAAATTGGATCATTCCTAAAGTAAAAATTACTCAGATTTATAAGCATTCTAATTGGAAGATTTTCGGGAAAAATGACTACGTTATTGCTACCGAAGAACGTGATGTTCCCCTTTCTAATTCTTTCTCTTCCATACAACTCTTGAATAAAGATTCTATAAAGAAACATGCTCAAAAATGGAATTATATTCATATCGGCCTTGTCCAAGTAGGTGCAAAACCACTTACTAAAGAAGGCTTAGACACTTCTTTACTCCTTGTCCTAAGAGACGCCAGGCTTTTAAAATATGATGACTCCATCCTTGGAACCGTAGAGACTAGTCTTTGCAACGGTCCAATCCATTTTGATAGTCACCCCGGTCTTACTGTTTCCCTTAAAGATAAAAACATTTTAAAATCACTTACTTTACAAATAAAAACTCACAATTATTCTATAGCAGAAGGATCCATTTCTCTTGCTATTATCTACAGAGTTTATTACAAAGTAATGAACTCTGCCTTTGGCAGCAAAGCTTTTAAAATCAATCCTAAAAGAGAAACACTTCTTTTGCAAACTGACATTTCTAGAGCTAATACTATCATTCCCAGAATTATTCAATGGAGCCAAGTCACCCTTCCCGAACAATGGGAGCTGGAAAACCATGTCCCCCAACAAATTGTTCGCAATTCGGACCCCACCAATATTATCCAACATCCAGAAGGAAGAGTTACTAGACAATTCTCCAGAATGTCTTTTAATACTCCAAGAAGGTTCTGCGATATTAGGATGATTCCTTCTTTCCACTCATCCTCTTCCAGAAGATTAGTCGATTTTAATCCTACTTTACCTTTGATTATCGTTCAAAATGAAACTCAACCTAGTGCTCCTCTTCCCACTAGTGTTAGTGGCATTGACAATAGATCAGGAATATCTAGACCGATATACCAGCAAGAACAAAGTCCTGATTATCCTGAGCCTACCCCTTCTGAAATGGCTAATCCAGAAATCAATGTTTTGTCTGAAGAATTTGTTCCCAACAAAGCCCTTTTGAATAAAGAGTTTAATTCTTTTGAAAATACCGCAATTAGAAATTGGTTCTTTCTAAATTTCAAAAACCAAGCAAAACAAATCAAGGAAGAATATTATGAATACATGTATGAACATGAGATTCAAATACCCTTTTGATTGGCTTGAAGATTCCTTTTGAAAAACAAAGAAATTTATGTCTTGGATCAATTTTACAAATGGAAGCTTCATGATGGCCAAATCGTAGAGTCCAATCATCCACCTCTTCGACAAATCAAAATTCCTCATAAAGACAACGAGGTCATTGCTTCCCCTTTCAAAACTTCCTCAGAAATCGATGGAATAGGAATCAAGAAGATTGTTGAGTAGAATAATTACTCCAACCAACACCTTCATACTATTGGCAAACAGTTGGATAGGTTAGAATCTTCTATCTATCATATTAACATTAAGTCGAAAGTTTTGAAAACTCCTTTGTTTAAGAATTTTGAATTGCCAAAAAGTCCTAGCATAGATTTTGCTAAAGGTTTAGAAGAAAGAAAAAGGCTTTTGAAAGGAAAATTTAGTTCTACTTCTAACTCATTCATTTTAGATACTCCTGGAATAGCAAATCTTATTATAAAAGATACCCCGGATCAAATCAATGTTTTGGATCAATCTGATATTGAATCTATTCCGGAAAACAATAAAATTACTTGGAAAGATCCACAAAAATTGTATTATTCTAGAGCCACACCTCCTGATATTGCTTTAGAAGAATCAAGTGTTAATACCCAACACAAATATTCTTCAGGATCAATCTATGAATAGAACATAGACGGAGCCTCTGAACAAAATCTTTTAAATATTTTGAGCCAAATGGTTATGCTTGCTAATACCTAGAAAACCATACCCGATACTACTGACCAATCAGTGGCTTATCTTTTAATAGCTGGTTTTACTAGTCAATTGAAGAGTTGGTAGGATAATTATCTTACTGATGAGCAAAGATCACAAATTCTTAATGCTTATAAGTTAGATGATAATGGTCGTGCTATCGTGGATGAAAATGACCAACCCATCCAAGATGCTGTGAGTACTCTTCTATATTCCATTTCCCAACATTTCATAGGTGATCCTTCACACATTCGTGATAAGAATCTAGATCTTCTATCCAATATGAAGTGTAAATCTCTTGGAGAATTTAGGGAATACAAAGATATTTTCTTCCAAAGAGTTCTTCTCTGATATGATTATAACCAGCCGTTTTGGAAAGAAAAATTCCTTGCTGGTCTTCCTAAGCTTATAGGAGAATAAGTTCGCGATAAGATAAGAGAAGAACATAACGGACAAATCCCTTATGATCTCCTTTTTTATGGTGAACTAGCTTCCTATGTTTATAAAATTGGAACACAATTGTGTACCAACATACGTCTTCAAAAACAACTCAAAAAAGAGCAAAAAACCTCAAACAAAGGTTTGGGAGACTTTTGTGCCCAATATGACCCATCTTTTATAAATCCAAAAATACAAAATCTTCTAAATCCAAATGTTCGGACAATTGTTCAAAAAATTGCCCTCAATGCTCTTCGAAAAAACCTAGGAGAAATTTTAATAGATCCAATAGATCTTTCAATAAGGATAACAAAAGACAGAATTTCAATAAGACAAATAAAAATTCTTATAAAAACATTGAATGTTACAATTGTGGTAAAAAGGTTCACACTTCCAAATTTTGCAAAATTAACAAAAAACTTAATGAATTACATCTCGAAGAATGAACTTTTAACAGTCTTCTCCAAATCATGGCAGAAGAAAACAGTTCTTCAGATGATTCTAACACGGAAGATGGTCTCCAGGTTAACGACATCGAAACTTCTTCAGAATCCGATAAGGATGATTATCAAGATTCCTTTGAAATAAATGTTTTGACTATGGAGGAAGAAATTATTTTGCAAAAAATCGACCAAATCCAAGATCCCGAAGCTAGGGTAAAACTTCTTAATAACCTCCAACCTTCCATGGCACCCATACTTCAATCCAATATCCCTTATAACCTTTCTACTATTTTGGATAGAGGAAAAAAGGTTGTTTTCGACCTATTTCTATAAATGATCTTAATCATGAGATTAATAACCAAAAATTGGAAATTCAAAACCTTAAAAAAACCCAAGTTGAAATGCAAAAGGAGATATTAGAAATGAAAACTTGTTTTTTAAAACAAAATGAAGAAGACCCTCTTAGCCCTAAAGATCCGGGATTTTTACTATTACTTTCAGAAATAACGAATAGAAAATGGTTAATTCATATTTCCATAAAAATCAATAAAGAATTTGTGTTAAATACAACAACCCTTTTTGATACTAGAGCATATCTTAATTGTATAAAAGAAGGCCTTATTCCTACCAAATATTTTGAAAAAACCACTCATTCACTCAAAACAGCATCTGGTGATAGACTTCAAATCAATTATAAGATCCTAAAGGCAGAAGTCATAAAGGACCATGTCTCTTACAAAACACCTTTCATTCTAGTCAAAAATATTAAGTAAGATGTCATACTAGAAACCCCTTTCATAGGATTAATACGACCTTTCACCGTTGATGATGAAGGAATCCAGACCCAATTTTTAAATAGAAAAATTGTTTTCGAATTTATTAACAAACCACTAACCAGAAACTTGAATACTCTCCATGAACATTCTATTTCTGAAATAAATTGTATAATCCAAAACAAAGAAAACCATCTTCAATTCTTAAAGGAAGATCTTGATTACAAAAGAATTGAGCAAAATCTTTTAGATCCTAACATCAAAAAAAAGGATTGCTAAACTTGAATCTTGTATAGAAAACTCCATTTGTTCTACTATTCCTAATGCTTTTTGGTCAAGAAAAAGTCATGCAGTAGGTCTTCCTTATGAACTAGATTTCTCTGAAAAAAATATCCCAACCAAGGCACGGCATTCCCAAATGAACCATGAGGTCATGAATTTTTGTCAAAAGGAAATTCAAGAACTTCTTGATAAAAAACTCGTCAGGAAAAGCCAATCCCCTTGGAGTTGCTCTGCTTTCTATGTCAACAAAAATGCTGAATTGGAAAGAGGAGTCCCTCGTCTTGTTATTAATTACAAACCTTTGAATGATGCCTTAAAATTGATAAGATATCCCATCCCTAATAAAAATGATTTATTGAATAGACTCCACAATTCTAAGATATTTTCCCAGTTTGATATGAAATCTGGATTTTGGCAAATCCAAATTGATGAAAAAGACAGATATAAGATTGATTTTACTGTCCCCTTTGGGCAATATAAATGGAATGTCATGCCTTTTGGTTTGAAAAACGTCATTTCTGAATTCCAAAGAATTATAAATAATATTTTCAATTCTTACTCAGATTACATAATCGTCTACATCGATGATGTTCTTATATTCTCTCCAAGTATTGATCAGCATTTCAAACATGTTGGCCACTTCATTAACATAGTGAAAAAGAATGGTCTAGCAGTATCTCCTAGCAAAATATCTCTCTTTCAAACCAAAATCAGGTTTCTAGGACATCATATCCATCTCGGAATAATCATACCTATTGAAAGATCGATAATATTTGCTGAAAAATTTCCTGAAGAAATAAGAGATAAAAACCAATTGCAAAGATTTCTTGGAAGTTTAAATTATGTTATACATTTCTTTCCAAATATCAACATAATTTGCAAACCTCTTCATCAGAGGCTTAAGAAAGATCCCCCTCCGTGGACTAGTATCCACACTGATGTGGTTAAACTGATCAAAAAGAGTATAAAAGAAATTCCTTGCTTACACCTTGCCGATCCTTCTGCATTCAAAATTGTTGAAACTGATGCTTCTGAAATTGATTATGGAGGAATTCTCAAACAATCAAAAGACAATAAGGAACAAATTGTCCAATTTGTCTCCAAACACTGGAATGACCGCCAAAAGAACTACTCCACTATATAAAAGGAAATTATTGCTATAGTTTTATCTATCTCCAAGTTCCAAGGAGATCTTTTGAATCAAAAGTTTTTATTGAGAATTGATTGTAAATCATCGAAAGATGTTTTGCAAAAAGATGTCCAAAATATTGCTTCGAAACAAATCTTTACCAGATGGCAAGCCATTTTATCTGTTTTCGATTTCGATATTGAATTTATAAATGGTTCTTCAAATTCATTACCAGATTTTCTCACACGAGAATTTTTACAGGGAAAATGCCTCCTAAACCCACCGGAAAAGACAAAGGCAAGGAAATTGCCCAGTCTTCGGAGACAAAGCCCAAAAATATGACCAATATCAGAAGTTGGTTACAAGCGGCTCAGCAACCTTCCAATACATCAAATACCCAGATTATTAGATCTGCGAAAGAGGAACCTTCCTCGCCACCTTCAAACCCCCATTTTTCTATATCCAACATGTCCCATCAAGACGCCCTAAAACTTCTTGAAATAGCCTTCAATAATCCAGATACCAACTAAGTTGAGATAAGCCTAAATCCTTCCCCTTTAAGTATCAGAAAACCAAAGGGGAAAATGACTCTTAGTGAGGTGATGATTCAGCCTACAAAGGCAACCCCTCCAAAATCAAAATTTTTTAATAAAACAAATTATCAGAATATTTGCACTGTTGAGAATGGTTTTTTTGACGAAGACCCAATTGTTTTCGCAAAAAACATGTTTTCTGAAAAGTTTAATTATACTCCACATGATCCTTACAAAATAGTGAAGTTTTATGAAAGGATTTTGACAGAAACCAAATCTGTCACTTTCAAACATTTTGCTGACAAAAATCATATCAATTACTCCACGGCTAGGATTCACAAAATCATTCATCTTATCATGTGGAAACCCTCTCCCACAACCATGGTCAAATTCGATACCAAGATCACCGAAGCCATTCCATATAGAACCTCTTATTCATATTTTGATTACCAGCAAGCTTGGTGGAATGCTTTCCTCAGGAAAAATGCCAATAACTCTCATACATGGCTGGTCTTTTTCGAAGATTTAAATACTCGCATGATACCCTTGTGGTTCATTCGTTGGTGGGAATATTTTGGACCCATTAGTGATATTTTGCACCCTTGGGTACAACCCAGTTTCAAACTCTTCTCCAGCAAATATAAACCTCATTCATTTGAAGAAAGATTCCCTGTATTGATGCTCTTTTTCATATACTTCGGAGTATCATGGGTTATGGCATGGAACTTTGAATACAAAAGGACCGTTGAATCAGACACTCTTATATTGACCCGAAAATTCAGAGTAAAATGGTGGGATGGTTTTAAATTTTTTGATAGGGTAAGTGAACAATCGATCACATACTGGTTGAGCATGAGAAACCCTAGCCAAGATTGTTCTAATATCCTCTCCACAGAAGGAGTTACCCCTTTCCTCCATGATAAGGGATTTGTTTTATCTAAATTGGCTTCAGCTCAGTCTCAAGATCAACTCAAGGGACTTTTAAAACAGGCAATAAGTGAGTTGGAAGATTCAAGCTCTTCCCACTCTCACCATAGTGGCAACACCAACGAAGATGATTGCTATGGTATTAATCTGGCAGAAGATGAAGACTAAAAAGCAAACGTGGGACAACCAATGCCAAAGGATTCATCACGTGGTTTTGCTCAAAAAGTTCCATAAATTCTGCACAAAGACTCTCACTGAATCTCTGTGCTCTTAAGGTCAAATCAGATTCTATAAGTTCTGCACAAAGACTCACTTGAATTCGTGCTCTTTAGGTCAAATCAGATTCTATATTTTGAAATTTGGTACGTTTTTCTCCTTTGTATCACTTTGTGCACTTTCAGTTCAATCAAGTCACTTTTTACTATAGACAAATAGTAATCACTCGTGAACACACTGTTCACCTTTTGTCTGTAGTAAGTAGTCTCTCCTTTAAATAGACCCTTGCATAGAAGAAAAATGCAGGCTTCGAACAACTGAGAGAGCCCTTCTACTTCATTCTCACCTTCATCCTAAGAACTCCCTCATCCGAAAGGAGCTCTTCACTCCTCCTCACTCCTCTTCACTCATCTTCACTTCTTCATCCAACAACCGATCTTCTTACATTTTCTTTCAGGATAAATAACCAAAGTACTTGGTTCTGATCGATCCTTGGTAAAATTTTCATATTTCCATCTTACCGTTCTATTATCATAAACCCCTGTTAGATCAATGGTTACAAACCCTGTTCATGGTTTGTGAATCATAAGATCTTTTCAATATTGCACTTGTATTTCTTATGCAACTTTAAATATTTGTACTTGTGACTTTCAATTAATGCAATACTTTATTTAAACGTTCCTGTCTATTTAAATTATTGCTCATACCCCACAATCGGCCGGTTTAACCGCCTGTGGTTGGTGATTTAATTACCTGCAATTAATGCAATACTTCTTCTTACTGTTCTATCCTTATGCTTGCAATTATATTTCATTTACTTCAATTATAATTCTGCATCATCTGTTTCATCTCATCATCACCATTACTCCTTTACTAAATCTAAATTAAATTCTCATCATCACCATTACTCCTTCACTAAATCTAAATTAAATTCGTTTTTCTAAATGCTTAATTAATCTTAAGCTTAATTATCTCTCTAAATCCTTTCTCTAATTACACCTCAGATCCTTGTCACGTTATATATACATACATACATACATACATACATACATACATACATACATACATACATACATATGTATACATATGTATACATACATACATATGTTTATATGTATACATATGTATACATATGTATGTATGTATGTATGTATGTATGTATGTATGTATGTATGTATGTATGTATGTATGTATGTATGTATGTATGTATACATATGATAGGATTAAAAAAAGAAGAAGCTGCAATGGCTTGTCATAGCTTTTAAGAAGCTACTTCAGCAAACCTTGAAGGCACAAGTTACAAAACTTCATAGCACAGTCAAAACCAAACAGAATAGCACAAAGTTTGGATTTGACCAAAGGGAAAGGTAGTGGGTACAAGGCAAAATTTGTGGAAAGCATATCGTACACGATGAGGCTCGAAGAGCCGATCCATCAAAGCTTTAATGAGCTCAAGCTATGCTCAAATAGCTTCCCCCGTTGCTTTAATTCAATTCTAGATTGTGTCAAGTCGAACTCAAGTAGCTAGCAAGTAGCTGCTCGTGTCGCACCAAATTAAAACTGTAGAAATTCTCTACATAAATAACTAATTAATCAAGAATAATTAGATCCATATATGAATGTAAAACACCGAAATTGATACGCACAACGGAATTAAAACGTACCTATTTGAGCCATAGTCTCGCTTGATGAAAAACAGATCAAACTGACGGTGTCAGTGATCTATCGGAATGCCAGATCTTCCTCTCTATGACCTATTTCGGTATAGCAGCTTTAATGGGATTTAGCAACTGATAGGTATAACCTACCTTTTTATAGGCTAGAGAGGGGACCTAACAAACCCTAATCAATAGTGTGTTAACTGGGCCCCTCCCATTACGGGCTTTAGTTAAACACAATTGCCTACACTTTGCTGCTCAACTAGGCCCATTATTAATAGATGCCAAAATCCAATTCAATAAGATCATTTGAGGATTTAAAATATATTGGAATATCTATTAACCCGATTATTTAAAATAGAAAATTAATTAATTAATGTAAGCCCATTATAGGAAATTTCCAACAAAAACATGATGTTATGTAAGTTAACTCGGACTAGGATCAAACAGAAAACCCGAACATGATCTTCACAAACCGAATTCTTGCTCCGGATATACTTTAATGGCTTGTATTCGGGAAAACTGATGTTCTTAAGATGATTATTTACACAAAACAAAAGTAAACCTTGGAATAAAATCCACAAAATTATGAACTCTTTTTTTAGGGACAAGTGTACTAAAACTTTTAAAACTTATCAAAAAACTGCAATTAAGTCCTAAAACTTTTAAAAAGTGCAATCAAGTCATAAAACTTGTTACAAAAGTGCAATTGAGTTCTTAAATTTTCAAAAAATGCAATCAAGTCCTAAAACTTATCATTAAAGTCTAACTAAATCCTAAAACCTTTAAAAAGTGAAATCAAGTATTGATTGCACAAACTTGATAAGTTTTAGGATTTGATTGTATTTTTTTTAAAGTTCTTGGACTCAATTGTACTTTATTGATAAGTTTTAAAATTCAATTGTATTTTTTAAAAGTATTATGACTCAATTGAATTTTCGTGACAAGTTTTCAGACTTTTAGTACACTTATCATTTTTTTTAATGCATGGCTAAGGACATTAATTAAGCACCCACCTCAGCACCACAACTAAGGGTAAGCAAAAGGAAGCGCTTGAATCAGGAACCGCTTGACTAGACCCAAATAGCCAGTTCAGTCCAAGGAGAAGCTCATCCGATTCCATAAAATTGGAATGGTGATTTTGGTTTAGTTATAGGGATGGAACCATCGGGACTGGACCGGTTATTTTTAAAAATTTTAATTTTATCTCTTCAAAATTATTTAGGAAATAATTTAAACTCTTAATTATTATGAATTTTCATGCAAATACTTGACAAAAAACTGAAAAGGGTATGCTTTGGACAAGTGCATCAGTCTCTGTGTGCCCGTTCAATGTGAGACTCTTGATGTGTTTGATTTGTCTTTCTTATAGTGTCTAGTCTTCCATGCAAACGCCTTCAATGTGGGACTCTTGGCATGCTTATATTGTTGTGTCTAACTTTCTACGTGAATGTCGAGAGTCTTACATCAAATAAGCACACAAAGACTATAAGAGGAGTTGTGAATATACGAATACCTTTCTTAGCCTTTTGGCTAAGATTAAGTTTAGTATTTGTTAAGTGTGTCATGCTCACACAATTTTTTGAAGTATTTTGATCTTGATTTTAAAGGGAAGGGAAAATCGATTTATCACCATAATTCATTAGTTCCAGTAGACCGCTCGGGGACTAGACTAACCGGGACCATTGATCGGTCTAATTCCCAATTCCATGATTGGGAACTGATCCCACTGTCCATAGTTTAAAAAAAAGTTATTTTTCACTTCCGAGAATAATTTTGAGAATCAATTTTGCTATCTTTCTTTTTTTCTCCTCTTTCTTTCACTTCCCTTTCTTCTTCTTCCTCCTCCCAACCAACTGCGACCCATCACGCCCCATCGCCGCCCCTAGGCTGCCGCTGCCGAGTGGCTATGTGAGGTCCGGCGAGCTCGCCAGAGCCTCGTCAAGTTGGGGCGAAGTCCAACCAGCTCGTCCGAGGCTCACTTGGCCACCGGCGAGGCTCACCCAAGCGGTGCGAGGCCGAGAATCACCTTGGCCTGGTGAGGCTGAGCCTCGCGTCGACTAGCGAGGCCAAACCTTGTCGATGGTTGGACGAGCCTCCCTCGCCCAAATCTGGGGAGGCAAGCCTTGCCCGGCCAGTGGAGAGGCTCGGCCTTGCGCCGCGCCGCCTGGGTGAAGCTCGGCCTTGCTTATATCTATGAGGCCGAGCCTCATCGGTGGCCAAGCGACCTCCAGCGAGCTTGTTGGACCTTGCCTGGTTGCTCGTCGGCCACCATCGGTGGCAATGGCCAAGGGGAAGAAGGAGAGAAAAGAGAAAAAAAAAAAAGAAAAAAGAAAATTATAACAAAAAATATTAAAACATAAAAAAATAAAAAAATTTACCAAATGCATTTCTATTCCCGGAATAAAAATTTTAAACAGTTTATCAAACACCTTAAATACTCATAATTTGTTCTCGAGAGCAAAAAAAAAAAATCATTTCTAATAAAAAATTATTCCCAAGAGTAGTATTGTTACCAAACATGCCCTTAATATTATATGAGTTATGAATAGGCATATTTCTTGCATAAATTGATTGAACTTTTATTACCATTTTCGATTCCGTTCATTTCACGGAAAATGTATCGTTTTTGGAAAATGTTTATGGCTTAAATCTGAAATTGAAATAGAAAATATTTTCCATCGTTCAATATCTTATTTGATTTTCCTTTATATACTTCTTTTGATCATTTTTTGTTTTTGCTTTTATTTTATTTTTGCTATTCTTTTTTATAATGATTTTATTTAAAAATTCAAATTCTTAATTATTTTTATTTTCTTCTTTTCTTTCCTATTTTTTTTTCTTTTGTTTTCTTTTTTGTTTCCTCAGCTGGTCGTTGTCATGATGACGGCTGATGGGCACCTCCGTTTGGCGACGCTCGGATTGGCAAGGCCCAAGTGTTGCCACATAGCAGCAAGGCTTGGGCCTCACAAAGACGACGATTGGTGACACCTCGAGTGTAGGGCCTTGTTGATTGTCGCCTCTACGAGGCTCGGGCCTACGATAATGCGAGGCTCGGGCTTGCCGATGGTGAGGCCCAAGCCTCGTTGCTAGATAGTGAAGCTTTAGCCTTGCCGGAGTTGGTGGGGTGAGCTTGGCCCGTGGCTGGTCGCCAAAAAGAAAGAAAGAAAAAGGAAAAATGGCCAAAAAAAAGAAGATTAAAAAATTAAAGAAAAAAAAGAAAAATGATAAAAAATTAATTTTATAAAAAAATTAGAAAGAAAGAAGTGGGGACTAGTAGGGGGTGTGGGATAAGAGAGAGAGTATGGAAAAACCTCAACTTGAAATGTGAAAAATATTTTCTCCAATTTTAGAAAGATTTTTTCCTTTATGGAAAATGTGTTCCCTATCAATGCATTTTTTGTGAAACCAATTCCAGAAAATCTGAAAATTATTTTCTGGAAAGTTATTTTTGGTAAAACGAATAGAGTTCGTTGAAAAAGCATTTAAAAGCCTAGTTTGGAAGTAGATGGAAATGCTCATTTGTAAATGGTTTGTGAAACCTCTTGTAAAAGAATCATGAAAAGTTGTGATTTGATTAGTAAGGGAGGAAAACAAAATAAGAGAGGTGTAGAGAATACTTATCAATCATGATAAGAATCCTTTCTCTTGGATAAGCACTGATTGGTGTAGGAAAAAATTCTCAATTGATTTTGAAGTTGACAAAACTATCCAAAACAATAACTATTTTAATATATAATTCTTGATGTGTTTGAAAATATGTACTAAGTCTTAGGAATGAATTCCCAGACTATATTTATTCAAACTTATATATGGACTTAATATAGACGGAGGAACTATTTTTATTCTAACATGCCAATAAGTGGATTTAGACGGAGATACATAGATTTGAATTTGATATTCTAGAACTTGATATTTTCAGGATCTATATCTCTAACTGCTAGCGATCATGACTGGATTTCATACCTAAAATATATTTAAACTCTGTGATTGGTAATTAAGTTCTTTCTTTATTGAAGAAACTCACTTATGGAAACCTAAAATTTGATTGTATGAGCGACCAGATTCATTGAGGAGATTCAATCATGTCCTTCTAATGGCTACAAAATCCTTGAAAGGAAAATCTGCTCAACGGGATAAGGTCGAAAAATTTACCTCCGAAGATTTCAACCTAAAATATATTTGAAATCTGTGATTGGTAATTAAGTTCTTTCCTTATTGAAGAAACTCACTTATGGAAACCTAAAATTTGATTGTACGAGCGACCAGATTCATTGAGGAGATTCAACCATGTCCTTCTAACGGTTACAAAATCCTTGAAAAGAAAATCTGTTCAACGGGACAAGATCGAAAAATTTACCTCCGGAGATTTCATACCTAAAATATATTTGAAATCTGTGATTGGTAATTAAGTTCTTTCCTTATTGAAGAAACTCACTTATGGAAACCTAAAATTTGATTGTACGAGCGATCAGATTCATTGAGGAGATTCAATCATGTCCTTCTAACGGCTACAAAATCCTTGAAAGGAAAATCTGTTCAACGGGATAAGGTCGAAAAATTTACCTGATGGAAATGCTCTAGAGAACTAGACATGATCTAGAATCTGAAATTCTATAGTCCGAGTGCTTTTCAAAATGTTTACTTGTCTTCTTTGAGCTCAAAAATTGTGAGAAAAGAGTGAGGAAAACAAGATTGAGTGGTCGAGTGAATTTGTGAGAATCTTTCACGAAGTATCACACTTTGATTGTATCTCTATTGGGTTTTATTTACTACACGCTATTTGAACATTTCAAACAGCTGAATCGAGCGTGAACAGTTTTGTTTATGTGTTTGTTATTATCTAGACTTTTATTCCTTGGAGTATTTCATTCCGCAAGATTTTTAATTGTTCTAGAATCACCTATTCACCCACTTTAGGTGATTCATACTAGCTATCTTAATTGGGTCCTCTTGTGAGTACATATATAAGTAAGAGGAGGCTTTGGGCTCAGAGACCCTTTGTGGTTAACCTGGAGTGATGGAGACCGAGGTGCTTCATGGGAGTGACCTTGGTGGTTCCCTCCCGGTCGAAAATGTCCAAGCTCTCGCGTCCAAGGGCCTGAAGAAGGTTCCGCCTCGCTATCTCAGGGCCGCATCTGAACTGGGCGAAGTCTGCGAGACCGAGTCACTCGAGATTCCCGTCATAGACATGATCAAGCTGGCTGAGGATCACCCTGACCACAGTGACGAGATCGAGAAGTTCCATTTGGCTTGCAAGGAATGGGGCTTCCTCCAGGTGCACTATCTTGAATGATTTTATTCCAACCATATTCATCTCACATCATGTCCTGGACATCCTTTTCAAAAATTTCAACTTCCCAGTACTGATATGAAAATGATTTTCGTGACAACGCAGTTGATAAACCATGGCATATTGGAAGAGGTCATTCGTCAACTGAAGACAGATACGGAGGAATTCTTTAAGCTGCCATTAGAAGAGAAGAATTATTATGAGAAGTTACCTAACTCCATCGAAGGCTACGGCCAAGCTTTTGTTGTGTCGGAAGACCAGAAGCTTGACTGGGGTGACATGCTCTCCCTTCTTGGACAACCTGCTTCCCGGAGAAACCTCAGGTTTTGGCCAAAGAACCCTGCCTCTTTCAGGTAAGTTGAAATAAATCCATCACACATTATATGTTCCTACAACAGAAGTGCACACTCAAAGAAACAACAAATGTGCAAATCCTTAGAACAAACTAATGTATGTCCATTGTCCAAGAGTCAGAAATACACATGCTAAGTCACCAAATGAGTCTTAATAGTTAATTTTCTTCTTCCTCTCTTTTTTTGGGGATGAACAAGAGAGAACTTACCACCCAATGTGGTGGCTCCGCTGGCTTTTTACCGAAGGGGAGGGGTTCAAAAGTCATCTCAGAGGAACCCAAGAGAGAACTTTAATTTTGGTTCAACATCTCAGAGCAACCCTGGACAGTTACTCTTCAGAGTTAGTGCGGATTTTACTTTTCCTTCTGAGAGCTATGGCCAAGAACTTAGGGCTTTCTCCGGATGTGCTTGCAAGCATGTTTGAAGAGGGAACACAAGGGATAAGACTAAACTACTTTCCACCATGCAAGCAAGCAGATGATGTCATGGGTCTGACGCCACACTCTGATGCCACAGGGCTAACCCTGCTAACTCAATTGAACGATGTGGACGGATTGCAAATTAAGAGGAGTGGTAAATGGCTACCTATTAAGCCTCTTCCTGGGGCATTGATCGTCAACATAGGCGATGTTATTGAGGTAGTACAATAATTTTACCAACACTTCAATTGTGTTTGAAAGCGATCCCATGATGATCTTCATGTTTGCATGCAGATAATGAGCAACGGACAGTACAAGAGCATAGAGCATAGAGCAGTGGTGAACCCAGAAAAGGAACGCCTCTCAATAGCTGCATTTCACGGTCCGAACATGCAAGCTAAGATCGGCCCATTGCCAGATCTTGCTGGAAAGAGCAGTGCACTGTACAAAACATCGAATCATGAGGATTATCTCAGAACAGTTTTTGCGAGCAAACTTGATGGTAAAAGCCTGCTGGACCAATTCAAGCTCACTGATGTATGAATCGCTGGTATAATTACAGTCATTTAAAACTTGTTTGTGTGTACCGATTTAATTAAGAAAAGGGACTGCAAGTCTCAAAGATGCAGAAAGAAACTAGGGGTTCTGCAATGACCAGCTTTTGCTCACCAGTAATGTAAAGAACTTCATCAAGCATTCAATAGAAATAAAGGGTCCTTTATGCAGAGGACCAGAACATCCACAGAAATTATTTCTTATCTAACCAAAACACGTCTATGGTTAGATCCTCTTAAAGCATTTGATATTCCATCGAGATTGAAGAATCAAAGCATTTGTCCCCCCTTCATCGGGTGGTGCTGGTGTGACAGGTGTGCCTCCTGCCTTGTTAGCCTTATGGACAAAAACGTGAACTGGTAAAATACTGTTTCCAAATTCCAATAAACAGTAATGTTAGACCGTACTTTAGAAGCGAATTCCCAGACCAAAAGCATGTGCATCCGAAGATACTTGCTCGACAACCATTTTAGCATTTTAGATGATTGAGTGGCTGCTGAACCAAACCTATATCCCGAGTCGCCTTTTTAGATGCCTTTACCACCATGCTACAATGATTAGGAAGGCATGGTAAAAATTTTACTAACAATACCGTGAGGATCCGATAAAGATATCCAAAGAGGTGCGTGATATTTGAGCTTGATCATGGTGATGAAGGAGAAATACAGTATAGATCAGTAAGTATCCTACTCATTGACTACTTGACAAGAATCGATAATAATAGCAATTAACCACTCAGGTTTGCTCCAGTGGCCATATTTCTCACATGAAAAGGACGAGGTGGGGGTTTCAAATCCCCACCTTCTCAAGGGTCAGGGTGGGGACAATTTAGCTTTTGTGGGTTTTGATTCTCCTGCTTTGTAAGGAGGCAGGGTAAAAGCTGAGAATGAGAGTTAGAAGAGTAATAGAGTAGGACTGAAATAATTTAGTTACAAAAATCGACAGATATATAGTTTACTAACATGTTCGCTAAGACACCGGTGAAATGATGAAGTCCATTTGGGAGTTACTGTCGTCTCTTGAAAATCACCAACGACGTTCAGAATTGGAAAAGATCAACACAAATGTTCACTAAACTTTGATCCCACATGCAATGTCATTTTAAAACTCTTAATTTATTCAATGTAATCTATGACCTTTGGTTCAATGTTCAACGTTGTCTCTAAACTTTTAAATATTTACATATAATTTAAGGACTGCATTGAATATTTACTTATAGTTTATGGACCACATTGAATAAATTAAAAGTCTAGAGACTATAGTCACATTGGGCCAAAATTTAGGAACCGCATCACATATTGAACCAAAGTCTAACAATCATTTGTGTTATTAAAAAGCACATGGAATTTCTGCAATCTGATCAAATGGTAAGTTCAAATCCGAAAGAGAGAGTTCAACCCATTCATGCCCACTTTTGATCTCGACACTTTGCATGTAATTGTGAAGGGTCAATGTCTCTTGAACCTCCTTCGTAGAGGAAATGTCCGAAGCATTCATCTCTCGCGTTACAGAAAATGGATAATCCTTCATTTGTAATTACATCAATTACTCCTATAAATAAGTTGACTATCTCATCAAAAAAATGTCTAGAAAGTTAAAAACAGCTTGAAACGAATCATTAATAGTTTCAAGAGCTCGAAATAGTTCTTGTGATGCACTTCAATATGATGACTTTCACTATAGCATACCATCAGTTTCTTCTTCCTCCTTTTGTTTTTTAAGTTGAGTTTAACACTATTTTGAACATCGAAAATTGCGGTAACAGGTAGTCACATGATGGAAAAAGCGTGATGCCTAAGCTTCAGGTAAGGGATTTACAAGGAAAGCACTGGACGACACTACGATCTTTTCCAGAGATACACGACCTTTTATGATATCCTACAATCCATATGACCTGAGACTGGAAGTGACAATAGATTAGCATCGCTTGATTACGTGACGCCTTTCGAGTTCGACAACCGCTACTTCCTCAACATCCTCCAAGGCAGTGGTCTCTTACCATCCGATAATGCCCTCATCAATGAAGACCATGAAGGTGTTATTTTGAGGCATGTCTGGACTTACGCCTCGGATAGAGAAGCTTTCTTCCACGCCTTTGCAAACTCGGTTGTGAAGATGGGAAACATCAATGTGCTCGCCTGAAGCGAAGGAGAGATCAGGAGAACATGCCGATTCATCAACACTTAATTACTTAGAAAATGTGCAGCTTAATCATGTGTCTATGCAAAAGTTAGATTTAGCCAATGATTGGCTATCATATGCATCAGGATCTTTTACAGAGTTCTCCTAGAAGATTTGAACGAATCAAATGCAATCAGTCTAAGTTTTTGGGGCTTATCATATCGGGCTATGGTCTTTTATTTTCACTGCCGAACCAGTCTTTGTCAATCATGATAATACAAATTTAAAGCTAACTGATAGTAAAATTTTTACTAATCATAAATTAATTAGAAACGTACACATGCTGTTAACTGCTTCATTGCATTGTGTCAGAGCTAAAAAGCACTGCTGAGGGCCATCAATCACGTAATTTCAGGGTAATTCTCAACAAAGTACTGAACAAGAGGTCGAGATCGAGATCGTGCCACTATATTAAACAAGTTCCTGATCTGTGTGAATTCTCCATGGATAGTGGCACTCCATCGCTGGACCATGGTGATTGTTCGATGTGGCTCATCCGAGGTGAACTGACTTCCATCTTCATCTTTCGGCAACTGCCTATTTTTCTTGTCAAGCTCTTGGTCTTAAATGGTTGGAATCTTGCCAGGTACTTGATTCCAGATTCCAATCATCCCCTATTGAACAGGTCTTGTGGGTATTAGTCTTGTTAAATATCGTGAATTCCAATGGGGCTACAGTGAACACTGATAGTAACTATCTACAAATAGAAAAGACTGCCGTCTTGAAAGAAGCAGACGCTTTACCGAAAGCATTCCTACTCTAGCAGCCTCCGGCAAACAGACGATTCCCTGTAATGTAACAAGAGCATCCACGTGTATATCCATGTAAATAAGCAAGATAAGGAGATGTGACGAAAAGAGGGGACCAAAGACAGAACGTTGAAAGATTCTATTCTAGAGGAGGAGATATATATCACTAGAGAAACATAAATGAGTGCAGAAAAACGTAATCCATGTCAAAGTCTTCTGATGGCATCGACAGGTTTCTTACATGCACCAAAACCTGGCAAAGCTACGAAACTGCCAGCGGTTCACATGACCGAAGTGGTTAACATTTTCAAGAGAGTGCCACACTAATACTTCTCAATTTTTTAACTTGGAAATTTCTGGCAGAAAGGGAACGGAACGAAATAAGAGAAGTTTAGATAATACTTATACATCATCGATGAAAATACTTTTTGTTGAATAAGCAATAAATGGGTCCTCTTGTTAGTGTCTACATTTATGTATAGGTAAGAGGAGGCTTTGGGCTCAGAGACCCTTTGTGGTTAACCTGGAGTAATGGAGACCGAGGTGCTTCATAGGAGTGACCTTGGTGGTTCCCTCCCGGTTGAAAATGTCCAAGCTCTCGCGTCCAAGGGCCTGAAGAAGGTTCCACCTCGCTATCTCAGGGCCGCATCTGAACTCGGCGAAGTCTGTGAGACCGAGTCACTCAAGATTCCTGTCATAGACATGATCAAGCTTGCTGAGGATCACCCTGACCACAGTGACGAAATCAAGAAGTTCCATTTGGCTTGCAAGGAATGCGGATTCCTCCAGGTGCACTATATTGAATGATTTTATTCCAACCATATTCATCTCATATCATGTCCTGGACATCCTTTCCAAAAGCTTCAACTTCCCAGTACTGATATGAAAATGATTTTCATGATGGCACAGTTGATAAACCACGGCATATCAGAAGAGTTCATTCATCAACTGAAGACAGATACAGAGGAGTTCTTTAAGCTGCCATTAGAAGAGAAGAAGAATTATGAGCAGTCACCTAACTCCATCGAAGGCTACGGCCAAGCTTTTGTCGTGTCGGAAGACCAGAAGCTTGACTGGGGTGACATGCTCTTCCTTTTTGGACAACCTGCTTCCCAGAGAAACCTCAGGTTTTGGCCAAAGAACCCTGCCTCTTTCAGGTAAGTTAAAACAGATCAATCGCACTTAAACGTTCTACAACAGATGTGCACGCTCAAAGAAACAACAGATGTGCAAGTCCTTAGAACAAACTAATGTATGTCCATTGTCCAAGAGCCAGAAATACACATTCAAAGCACTAAATGAGTCTTCCCAGTTTATTTTCTTCTTCCTCTCGTTCTCTCTTTTTTTTTTTTTGAGATGAACAAGAGAAAACTTTAATTTTGGTTCAACATCTCAGAGGAACCCTGGACAGTTACTCTTCAGAGTTAGTACGGATTTTACTTTTCCTCCTGAGAGCTATGGCCAAGAACCTAGGACTTTCTCCAGATGTGCTTGCAAGCATGTTTGAAGAGGGAATACAAGGGATAAGACTAAACTACTATCCACCATGCAAGCAAGCAGACGAGGTCATGGGTCTGACGCCACACTCTGATGCCACCGGGCTAACCCTGCTAACTCAATTGAATGATGTGGACGGATTGCAAATTAAGAAAAGTGGTAAATGGCTACCTATTAAGCCTCTTCCCCAGGCATTCATTGTCAATGTAGGCGATGTCATTGAGGTATTACAATAATTTCACCAACCCTTCCTCTGTGTGTGAAAGTTATCCCATGATGATCTTCATGTTTGATGCAGATAATAAGCAATGGACAGTACAAGAGCATAGAGCATAGAGCAGTGGTGAATCCAGAAAAGGAACGCCTCTCAATAGCTGCATTTCACAATCCGAACATGCAAGCCAAGATTGGCCCATTGCCAGATCTTGCTGGAAAGAGTGGTGCACTGTACAAAACATCAAATCACGAGGATTATGTCAGGACAGTTGTTGCGAGCAAACTTGACGGTAAAAGCCTGTTAGACCAATTCAGACTTAGTGATGTCTGAATCGCTGGTATATTGAAAGTCATTTAAAGCTTGTTTTTGTGTCTACCAAGTTAATCAAGAAAAGGGACTGCAGGTCTTAAAGATGTGGAAAGAAACTACAGGTTCTGTAATGATCATCATCAAGCATTCAATAGAAATACAAGGTCCTTCATGCAGAGGACCAGAACTTCTATAAAATTATTTCTTATCCTACCAAAACATGTCCATGGTCAGATCCTCTTAAAGCATATGATATTCCATCGAAATTGAAGAATCAAAGAATTTGTCCCCCTTCATCGTGTAGTGCTTGTGTGAGGGGTGCGCCTTTCACCTTCTTAGCCTATGGACAAGAATGTGAACTGGTAAAATACCGCTTCCTAATTCCAATGAACCGTGATGTTAGGCTGTCCTTTAGAAGCAAATTTCCAAGACCAAAGGCCTGTACATCCAAAGTTGCTTGCTTGACAACCATTTTAGCATTCTAGATGATTGAGTGGTTGCTGAACCAAACTTAGATCCATGTTGCCCCTTTAGATGTCTTTACCTCCATGCTGTAATGATTAAGAAGGTATGGTAATAGTTTTACCAAAAACATCATGAGCATGTGATAAAGGCATCCAAAGATGTGCGTGACATCTAGGCTTGATCATGGTAATGAAGAAGATATATAGTACAGCCAAACTATTGAATGCCCATACTAAACGAATTCTGACTGCTATAGTAAAGTATGCAACAAACAGTTAAATTGTTTGTTATACTGGAAGGTAGATCAGTAAGCATCTTGCTCATTGACTACTTTACAAGAGAAACAACTCGCTTTGCTTTTACATTGATTCGCTACATGCGCAAAATAAAGATCGAATTTTCTCTTATCCTAGCCTCATTAGAATACGGAGACAATGAAAATCCGAGCTTCGGACTGTACACATGGCCAACAGTTTGTAAGCTTAAGTGAGCGCTGGCAGCCAAGTTGTCCACCTAGGCATGCCAATCTAGACATTTCCCTCAAATATAGAATGCCCAACCAAGCAAACACTGCACGACGCATGACTAAATTTTGACATCGAAATTATCGGAATCTTTAGGCCAAGACTCATGTCGCAGAAGAACACGATAATAATAGTAGCTAGACTGGCCTCATTAATGGTGCAGTTCCTTGTGCATTATAGAACTAAGATTTATCACATGTCCAGCAGAGTGCTGAGAAGATTGCCATAAAAATCAGAAGTCACATTCAATGTTGGTGCTGTTGAGAAATTATTTCCCAAGTGGTTTTGAAGATTGACAAAACTTATCCGTAGTAAAAGATTTGATTTTTTATGATAAGTGTTTTTCAAGTGGAAAGTCTGATGCGATACCATCAGATATTATCAATTAGAACCATAGTCACGGTTGAATTATTTCCTTTCATATGTTATGTCTAACGGCTAGGAAGAAGTCATTATACTCGTGCAACGACTAATAGAGATTGACTAAATTCTTTGCCTTATATATAAGAAGTTCCAAAGGAAAGCTTTTCGAATAATCTTTTGAAGATTTGGATTTCTTGGAACATCAAAATATAGGCGATTTGTTTCCGAATTGGAGTACTCAACTTAGAGAAACCTGAATTGCTATATTGACGGTAGAATCTATGAGAAGCTTTATTCTTGGCAACTCGGAAGCAATAAAATCTTCTATACAAGATCCAAGCCTATGGTTAGATTGGCTGGATAATCTTCTAGAGATTATGTCTGACAGCCAGCTTGGATAGGGGAGAAGTATAAAAGGAGAACTTGATTCGAAAGAAAATGCAACAAGAATCAAAGCTTCCAATTCTAAAGTTCTAAAGAACATTTTCCTTCGAATAGTGGAATCTAACCAATAGATTGTTAGCGTAAGAGAGTGAACATGGGCTTGTCAAAGCCGAACCACTATAAACATTTGTGTGTAATTTTCTATTTCTTACTTTCTTTACTTTATTAGATAGAAATACTTACATAGATCTAACCACTGCATATTCTGTCACCATAAATTATTTTGTTGCGATATTGATTCTAAATTTCTCTATATTTCACAATATCACCTATTCATCTCTCTAGGTGATCATTATAGCCGTAACAAGTGCACATTTTAATCAGTGTAGCAACGCCTCAATGCTACACTAGTGGATCAACAGATCGGCGAATTTCTATGAAAACCTCCCCCAAAAAATTTTCTTTGACTCCCGATTCGAAACACCCAATTCGAGACTCTCTATCAGACAGAGACATAACACCAATTTTCTTCCTCAGCATGATCTACTCGACATCAGTCAAAAGCAATGACAACGAAGACAGCAGTAAATATAACACAACAAAGGATAAATTGGAACATAAGCTGTGCACAGTCGCAGGAAATTTTCATTTTTTTCCCTCACATATCCAAGAGTGAAGAATTTGAGCTTGTCCTACATGAAGAAAACCCAGAAGAGAACATAGAAAAGAAGAGAAAGGCGAGGATATCAATTTCCTCCGGGGACATAGAAGCGATGAATGTAAGCTAAGAATATGTGCTTTGGCAATCATGCTCGAGCCCCCAAAAGAGAATTCATCTTCGCCATACCAAATGCGATCATCAGCGCCGAGAATCGGTTCATGAAGCTCCCGAATTGAGAACCCAATAATGGATAATCAAGAAGCCAACCCTCGTGCAGATTCAGACACCCAGAAGAAGAATAAAAGGCTCGATCCCACGCTTGTCTCTTTGGCTCAGTTTGGCTGGACTTATTTCAAGCAGAAATCTATTCATCGACTCTCCTCAAGAATGACAAAATCCATCCGAAAGTTAGCCGTCATCTCTCGAAAATCACCGACTACCTCCGAAATTGTAAAAAAAAAAGACAAATAATTCTTATAACTTTGATCTATCGTGAAACCCTTAAACCACTAATTTATATAATGCGGTCCATAAACTTTTATTCAAAATTCAATGTGGTCCATGAATTTTTAAACATTTCCATATATTTTAATAGACTCATTAAATGGGTGGTTAGGTGAAGTTTGGGTCGGGTTGAAAATGAGTCGACCCAAATAGACCTATCTAACCCGTTTCGGCCCATTTCCATCCAATATAAATCTAGTGACACATATTCGACTCGACTCATACTCAATATATATTTAACCCGACCCGTACCGTTAAGACATTATCATATTTAACCCAATTCACGAAAAATCATAGCTAAATTGAGATGAGAGTGCGGAGCGAGTGACCACGGAATCTAGTGAGAGTGATAAAGAACAAAGAAAGAGTCATAGAGATGGATTGGATTTAAATAAGTTGTAAACCTATTTATGACTCATTTAGCACTCATATTATGTTTAAACCTCCTTATGACTTGTCTACTTATATAATTAATCCATTTAAGACCTATTTAACATCCATATCGATTAAAAATGAGTCATTGACTCATTTTGACGTTTAGAGATCATTTGTGCTATTAAAGCACACCAAATTATCCTTAGTGTTGCGCAATTTGATCAAATGGTAGGTTCCAATCCGAATGAGTGAGTTCGACCCATTCATGTATGGTTTTGATCTTGACATTTGCTTGTGATTAATGAAGGTAAAGGTCACCCAAACCTCCTCGGATTGGAAATGCTCGAGGCATTCATCTCCAACTCATTCACAAATTGAGTCCATTTCACATCAAGTAGGTTCTATCTTCTAATGGTTAATAAAGCACACGAACCATTCGAAATCGCCATGCAAGAAAAGCCAAGCATATTCCCACCAAAGTTTTGCTGTGAAGAAAGCCCAACGTTCGATAAGAACTCAAAGTGGACAACATGTCTGCCAAGCAATAAACATATGGAAAGGATACGGAAGGCATATATGTTGTGTGTTGGGAAAGGAAACTGGATTTTCTTCTGCTTCAAAAGGCCTGATCTCCCAGACTTTGGCAGCAATTTGCCTGCCCCCCTCTATTTTGACGGACGAGGACCGAGAGAGAAAGATGGAGATTTGGCATTTCAGCCACGAGCATCCGCTGACCCTCTGTATAACGGAGGACGCCGGCGAGCCATGCAACGGATGCTCGAGACCCATCTTCGATCTTGGCTACGTTTGCCATGACTGCGGCTTCCTCCTCTACAAGAAGTGCGCCAAGTTGCCTCAGAAAGTCCACCACCGTCTTCATCCCAAACACCCTCTCACCCTCCTCTTCGATTCATCAAAAACCTTCGAGTGCAGCGTCTGCAACAAAACTGGCTTGGGGTTCGCCTTCCAATGTAGCGAGTGCAATTACAACATGGACGTGACCTGTTTCTTACGGAATCAGCCATATCCTGATGTCCCTCCTCTAGAAGGTAAAACAAGGAAGCTGCAGCATTTCAGCCACGATCACACCCTGACGCTTTGCCCCCTCACACAGCAGAGTAAAAAGAACTGTAAAGGATGTGGACAGCAAATTTCGGGTCCAGCTTATTGCTGCAAGGAATGCGATCAGCTCACACTCCACAAATCCTGTGCTCAACGGCCACGGCAGACAGAACATCCTTTCCACCCTTCGCACTCCCTCACACTCTTTACAAAATCGCCTTATCCTTCCGCGCAAGCAAGTGTAATGCCTGTTGGAAGATCATCGGTGGTTTTGTGTACCACTGCAACAAATGTTCGTTCGACCTCAACTTGGTATGCGCTACTCTTACACCTTCACTGAAACATGAGAAGCACGATCACCTCCTTTCTTTCTTCGAAGAAATAAACGATCAAGTTCCATGTAATTCCTGCGGCAAACCGTGCCGCGACAATCTTTACCGATGCGTTAGCTGCAAGGTCAATGTGCACTCCATTTGTCTTCCTTTTCGAAGCACCGTTAAGCACAGATACCATCCCCATTCTCTTACACTCAAAGACTCAACTCCCAAGGATGATCCCAGTGGGATTCCCTGCGCAGCATGCGGGAAGAAGATAAGCCCAAAGGCCCGGGCTTATTACTGTGCAGAATGCAGCTATGGAGTTCATCTTGAGTGTGTGGTCTCCGAGGTAAACTCAGCCTCCCCATCCCTCAGATTTATATATATGTGTAATCTTTTCGATATACATCCATTAGTCTCTATGCTGCTAAAAAATGATCTAACAACTTTTTGTGTATGTATATTAATTAAAATTTCAATAGGAGGACTTGACTATAAATCATATCAAATTAAATAAAGTAATTTGATTCGTGCAACTTAGCAATCGATTCGTTTTCTAATATGCTAATCTCATAGTTGGCAGAAAATAGTTGTCTTGTTTCGCGAAATTAATGTAAAAGGTAGTGAAAGGTGGTGAGGGCATGCGGCTTACCACAAAATTTCATTCTATCCACTTTGCTAAATCAATGACATATCCTCTCATTACCTGTATTGCTGCTACTATCCAGATACTGCTTCCATTTATGCGTTATTCTTAATTTCCTCAATTTCTTCCCTTCCTAATAGAAAATCTTCCATCCTAGGCAAAGGCAACTAATCCGATGAAGCGACTCAATATAGCTAACTTGACCTTTTTCCATGAATAGGAGAAACTCCTACAAGACATTGCAAGGATCCAAGAAGAGCTAGACGCAATTGCCGCTCAATTGAAAATGTTGAGAAAACTCCTAGTTTTGATGTTAACAAATCATTTTATGCAAGAAATTATACATTTCTTAAGGAGGAAAAGCCACAGGGTGGTGTATGCTTTTGAGTCTGCTGATGGCAGAAGGAAAAGAATAAAGTGTCTCTGAGTCTGTCCGTACCAAACGGAAGATCCAAAGAGACGTAGCTTCTGAGTCTGACGGTACCAGACGGAAGACCCGAGTAGACGCAGTTTCTGATTCTAACTGTACCAGATGGAGAACTTAAGTAGACTTAGAACATTAGTCTACTAGACTCAGAATAAAACTACAGGACCAGATCACCAACAGTCAAGAATTTCACTTACTTTATTTATATTAATTATGTTGTATCAAACTGATTGGCAGGATCAATCAACGGACAACTTCCAAAGAAGAATGGAATACTTATGGAAGCTCGGATTCTGATTGTATGGGCGAACAAAATCCAATGGGATCTGATCTACCTTCAAACGGTCAAAAAGACTTACCTTATAAAGTCTGTCCAAGAAAGGGAAGACTAATTTCTCAAGGAAAGAGCCAACGGTCGAGTGTGGCTTGGAGAGTATATAAGGAGAGGATGAGACCTAGGAGAAAAGAGAGGATTAACATATTCCAAAGCTCGATTATGTTCTTCATTAGTTGTCTAAAGTGTGAAATTGAGTGATCCTAGTGCATTACCTAGAAGAGTGACTTTGTGAGACATATCATCACCAAGTGCTAACACTCAAGAGTGTGTAATCACCTTTGATCACATAGTAAAATCCAGTCTATTAGCTGATCGCCTAGAGAGTGAACGTAGGCTTGTCTAAAGCCGAACCACTATAACTATGTTTGCAATCTTCTCTACTCTCTCTACTTAATTTCTATTTATAGATTGCAAAAGATTGATACTGCTTGCGCATAAAGTTCTTCTACACATATTCACTCCCCTCTAGGTGCTTATACTAGTTATATCAATTGGTATCAGAGCCCTGTGCTCAGTATTTTGAAGTGTTTATTACTCCAGAGCTAAAGATCCTCTATGGCTGGTATTCTTGCACCAGGTTTGGTTGAGAGACAAAGCAACACTCGACTACCGTACTTTGATGGTAAAGAGTACAATATATGGAAGAACAAAATGAAGGCCTTTCTTAGATCAAAGGATCCGCTGGAATGGGATGTAGTTGATAGAGGAGTTGATCCCAATGCTGAAACTGGAAAAACCATAAAGAAAGATGATGGGAAAGCAATAGAAACATCAACTACCATCTCACTAGAAGAATTGACAAAGAGACAAACTTTAGACGCTAAGGCTATCTACTCTCTTTATTGTGCTTTATCTCCTAACGAATATAATCGAATATCTTTTTGTGATACAGCAAAGGAAGTATGGGATAGACTGCATGTCACCTACGAAGAGACTGATCATGTTAAAAAGACCAAAGTAAATATTTTACTTGGTCAATATGAGTCCTTCAAAATGAAACAAGAGGAGTCCATAGGAGATATGTTCAACCGATTTACAGAAATTGTAAATGGACTTGCATATTAGGGACAGCCTGTTCCAAGACCCATGAAAGTCAACAAGCTCTTAAGAGGATTATCGAAAGAGTGGAATAATGTAAAGACCTCCATGCGAGAAACTCTGCGAATTTCTCCTATAACAGTTGATGAGTTTGTTGGTATCCTGCAATCCTATGAAGCTAAACAAATGAACGAGGAAGTGGAATCCAGAGGTAAGAAATTTATTGCTCTTAAGTCTAATATTGATTCTGATGATACAAATTCTAAAGATGAGCTGGACGACGAAGAACTTGCACTGCTAATCAGAAAGGTAAAGAAGTTAAACAAGAAAGGCAGAAAATTCAACAACAAGAAGCAAAACAGACAGTCTGGACAACGAAGGACAGAGAATGAGGAAGAATAAGTCAAAGATGTTGTCTGTTTCGAATGCAAAAAGAAGGGTCACATAAAACAGAATTGTCCCAAGCTCAAGAAGAACAAAGGAAAATGTGAGAAATACAAAAAGGCCCTGAAAGCTGAAACATGAAGTGACACTGAGGTTGAAGATAGTGAAGACGAATATGGCAACATCTGTCTAATGGCACATTTAGACTCAGACTCTGGAAAAGACTTAGACTCAGACTCAGACTCAGACAAAGAGATTAAGGTTAGCCATTCTGATATTCCTATAGAAGTTTTAGACTATATAAATGAGTTGTGTTCAAATTTAAAATCCACTCTGAAAAGGATCTCCTGTTTAAAAAAGGAAAATCACAAGTTGAGTCAACAAAATTACTCTTTGAAAGGAAAATTTGATGATTTCAAAAAGGAATTTTTAGAAACAAAGGAAAATCAAGATTTTTTATTAACCGAAAATGAATCTCTCAAAAAGGAACTTTTTGAAACAAAGGAAAGTTGAGAGTCTTTGCAAAATGAAAATGAATCCCTCAAAAAGGAAGTTTTGAATATTACTACAAAATTTTCCAAAGGATCGAAAACCCTACAGCATATTATTTCCATCCAGATTCCTTACTATGATAAGTCAAGACTTGGGTGTTATAAGAAAAGTGATTCTTTAATTGATTTTCCTAAGGTTAAGGAGAGAATTAGACAGAGACCTCCTCGACAGGCCTGCAAAAATCATTTCAAAAAGAATTTTGTAAAACCTGTTGGTCAAGACAATCTCAAGTGTTTTAATTGTGGAGAAAGACAACATTTTGAAAACAAATGTCCTAAAGTCTGGAGACCTGTTCAGAAGAAATGGATAGACAAAGCATATACTACTGACCCCAATAGACCCAAGAAAATCTGGGTACCAAAGAAAAAATGAGTATGCGTGTTGATTGCAGGTAAGTTTCAAAAGCAAAAAGAAATGGTACTTGGACAGTGGATGCTCGAGACACATGACTGGAGATTCAAGAATGTTCATTGGCTTAGAAAAAGTTGAAAGAGGAACAGTTTCTTTTGGAGGGAACAGTAAGGGAAACATTATTGGATTAGGAACAGTTAAGATTGGAAGTCTAATCATCAACAATGTTTCTCTGGTTAAGGGATTGAACTACAATCTTCTAAGCATTAGCCAATTGTGTGATGCTGGTTTCAAAATTGATTTCAAAGAGAACTTATGTTCTGGAATCAGTAACGACTCTTCTCAATCATTCACTGGATGAAGGCATGGGAACATCTATCTCTTGGATATAAATGAAGACATTGCCAATCAGTTCAAGATGAAGCAAATTCCTGGCATTGCAAACTTGGACATGTCAGTATGAAACAAATTTCAAAACTACTCAGCAAAAAGCTTATTCGTGGACTGCCTTCGTTAAGCTATAAGAAGACTGAACTTTGCTCTGCATGCACCCTGGGAAAACAGGTAAGAAGCTATTTCAAATCTGTGAAACAGGTTTCTACTAATCGTGTATTGCAGTTTCTTCATATAGATCTATTTGGACCAACCAGAATTCAAAGCATTGGAGGTAAGAAATATTGTCTCGTAATTGTAGATGATTATTCTCGGTTTACATGGGTATTCTTTCTTGTTAATAAAGGAGAAACCTTCTCTTATTTCTCAATATTTGCAAAAAAAATTCAAAATGAGAAAGGTTACTCTATTTCTAGCATTGAAAATCAAGACTTTGCAGATTTTTGTGACAAAAATGGTATTCAACATACGTTCTCATCTCTCTACACTCTAGAACAAAATGGAGTTGTAGAAAGGAAGAACAAGTCCTTGCAAGAAATGGCCAGAACTCTGCTTATTGAAAGCAAAGTAGCAACTCATTTATGGGCAAAAGCAGTTTCCACTTCATGTCATATCATTAACAAAGTCTTTCTAAGACCAATTCTTGAGAAAACTCCCTATGAAATTTTCAAATGAAGAAAACCAATTGTTTCTTATTTTCGTGTTTTTGGTTGTCAATGCTTTATTCTTAAAAATGCTAACATTCATCCAAGCAAATTTGAAGAAAGGTTAGATGATGGTATTTTTTTGGGATATTCAAACACTAGTGAAGCATACAGAGTGTTTAACAAAAACACTCAAACTGTGGAGAAATCCATGAATGTGAAGTTTCTGGAGCAAGATGTTTCCAACCAGAGCAAAACTGAAATCGAAGATTCAGAACCAACTGTTGCTCTTGAGAAATCAACTCTTAACAAAGAAGCCGACTCTTCTTAGAAAACAGTCACAGAGGAAACTCAAGAACAAAGAATCATTCAGCTGGACACTACTCAATCACCAGAAGATTTAGAAACTGGAAGCATAAATCCAATCATCCTTAAGAGCTAGTTATTGGAAATATCAATGAAGGAATCCGAACCAGATCAAAGAACAAAAAGGATACAAGCATTGTGGCACTCATTTCTGAGATTGAACCGAAAAGATTAGACAAAGCCCTTGAAAATGAAAACTGGATAAAAGCAATACAAGAAGAACTCCAGCAATTCAAAAGAAATGATGTGTGGAAATTAGTTCCTAAACCCAAGGGAAGAACCATCATAAGCACAAAATGGGTCTTCAGAAACAAAGTAGATGGATAAGGTAAGGTGACCAGAAACAAGGCAAGACTTGTAGCCAAATGTTACTCACAATCAGAAGGAATAAACTATGATGAAACCTATGCACCTATAGCAAGATTGGAAGCAATCAGACTGTTGCTTGCTTATGCTTGTTATCAAAACTTTAAGCTATTCTAGATGGATGTGAAGAGCGCCTTCTTGAATGGATTTATCAAAGAAGAAGTCTATGTGGAACGGCCTCCTGGTTTTGAGAAACCAAGAAAGCCAGACCACGTATACAGACTGAAAAAGGCACTGTATGGTTTAAAGCAAGCACCTCAAGCTTGGTACGAATGATTGAGTAAGTTCCCATTAGATAATGGCTTCAAGAAAGGTATGATAGACACAACTCTTTTCATCAAGAAAGAAGGTAAGGATATTTTACTTGTACAAATATATGTAGATAATATTATTCTTGGCTCCTCTAATGAATGTTTATGCAAGAATTTTTCAAAGTCTATGCAGGAGGAATTTGAAATGAGCATGATGTGAGAACTTACATTCTTCCTAAGACTTCAGGTCAAACAATCCAAACATGGCACTTTCATCTATCAAGAAAAATATGCCAAAGACTTGATCAAGAAGTTTGGAATGAAGAATTGCAAAAAGACTGAAACTCCAATGTCAACCTCCATTAAACTAGACCAGGATGAAATAGAAAAGAAAGTTAACTAGAAGACCTACAGAAGCATGATTGGTTCTCTTCTTTATCTTACTGCATCTAGACCGGATATTCTATACAGTGTGTGCTTATGTGCTCGATTTCAAGTGGACCCTAGAGAATCACATTTCTCTGCAATTAAGCGAATAATAAAGTACATTGTTACTTATCTACAGTTGGGTTTGTGGTATCCCAAGGGAACAAACTTTACCCTACTTGGATACTCAGATGCTGATCTAGCAGGATATAAAGTGGACAGGAAGAATATATCTGGAACATGCCAACTATTAGGACAGATGCTAGTCTCATGGTTTTCTAAAAAGCAAAACATTGTGACTCTATCTACAGCAGAAGCTAAATACGTTGCACTTGGAAGCTGTTGCTCACAAATTCTGTGGATAAGAAAGCAACTAAGGGATTATGGAAAGGAAGAGACTTGCACTGAGATAAGATGTAACAATACAAGTGATATAAATCTCACCAAGAACCTGATCTTACATTCGAGAGCAAAGCACATTGAAATCAAGCATTATTTTATTAGAGATCACATGCAAAATGGTGATATATTTGTGCAATTTATTGATTCAAAGAATCAATTGGCAGATATCTTCATAAAACCACTGGACATAAGTACATTTGATTCAATTTGTAGTAGATTAAATATTATTAACCCTTTTGCATGAAGTCTGTGAAGACAGGGTATCATTTGGGAGAAACATTCGTCTGATAGAAGCAATTTTCTAAATGGACCAATCTTCTGAGATGCACTCAGAAGGACTTGATGGTATTTTTGAAAATTTAATTTTTGGCGCGTAAGTTATTTCCTTATGTGATTGAACATGGTAAGTTAATATTAGCAAATACTTGATTTGCATAATTTCTGGTGCATGCCCATATTGTTTACATCTATTTTTATCAAGTTTAGTATTTTTGAATAACTGCTATTTTCGGTTACTTTTCAAAAAGTTGTGTCCTTTCATTTGCCTTTCTTCAGAAGGGTTTATATACCTCAAAAATCGAGTCTTTCTCGAACCTCTTCAGAAACCCCTTCCAAAAACCCTAAAGAACCAATTTTTTTCTCAAAATCGACCCAAATCCTCTCCAAACATGGCCTCAAGATCCTCCATGTCCAGGTCAAGGTCTGTGTCTCCATCTCCTTGAAGAAGATCAAACCAGATTACTGGCAAAGGACCAAGGAACATAGAAGGAGGACATACGCACTTCGATCTGACACAGACTTCTAAAGAATCCCAAAGACATTCTCCAATTGCATCGGTTCAAAGGAATTCTCCAACTGAAACTATGCAGAGAAATGTTTCCAAAAGAGATACGTCTGGTTTAACTCTGCCTATGCCTGAAGAACCCCACAGGGTCATGAGAATGTATCAACTTCTAGTAAGGAGACGAGCAACTGAAAGTGCCAAACTGGAATACTTAAGATCGAAAGGGTATTCAAATGAGATGCGACTAGTTCAAGCTATTACTCTTACAGAACAACCGCCAGGACGGAGAGAGCAGGCTAGTGAAGCTAGTGGGGGTGCAGATCGTGTCTGGGGAGGAAAGGATGACGATGAACGAGTTTTTAGGAACTTTGAAGTCAAAATGGGAGTTGCTACAATAGTTCGGAACACAACAGGAAAATTGTTCCGCTCTAGAAGGCATAAGGCGTATTATAACACATTGCTTGATCGAGGAGTAATGCACCACAGGATTGTGGATTTTGACTTTCTGGATGCGACTGATATAAATCTGAGAAGCTGTTTTGAAAGGTTGCAGATGGATCGCTTCTACACTGATTCTGCTACTATTTATCCAGAACTAACAGCCTACTTCTACTCCGATTTGTCATTCTTATCTCCAAACAAATTGCAGTTTAGTGTGAATGACAGGTTTTATGAAGTTAATGCAGACATCTTGGCTGATATCATGAAAGTAGAGAGGGGTGATTTTAAGCCCATTGAAGTTACCTATGAGACTGTTTGTAAACATCTTACAAACTCTGTTAAGGCTAATATCACTTATCCCTTTATGACTTTAGTAACCCCTAAAAAGCCATCTTCCAAATCTTCCTAATCCCACAGTCTTTTGGTCTCTTTTGATTAACTTCTTTGTCTGTCAGATTTTTGTTAGACTTTGCTTACTCTTTTCAGGATATTGACTTTTTGACTATGACAAAAAGGGGGAGAGTTATTATAGATACATACTGGTTGATCTATTACTGTTTTGGCTAAGTGGTATTGTTGTTATTTTGAACATGGGTGCAGGTACTATGTGCATGAATGGGTTATCATTTGAATCATTTGATGTTATTTGACTGGTTTGATAAGTTGTGATATGAGCATCAGTATACTGGTCATATATTGGTTATGTATTACTATGTTATGTAAAGTATGCTCTGCTTAACCGTGTTTTGTAGGAAAAACAAGCCATCTGCATAGAAAGTTTTGCCACCATCAAAAAGGGGGAGATTGTTGAGAAAACTCCTAATTTTGATGTTAACAAATCATTTTATGCAAGAAATTATACATTTCTTAAAGAGGAAAAGGCACAGAGTGGCGTATGCTTTTGAGTCTGCTGGTGGCAGAAGGAAAAGCATAAGGTGTCTCTGAGTCTGTCTATACCAGACGGAAGATTCGAAGAGATGCAGCTTCTGAGTCTGACGGTACCAGACGGAAGACCCGAGTAGACGCAGTTTCTGAGTCTGACTGTAACAGACAGAGAATTTAAGCAGACTCAGAACATTGGTCTACTAGACTCAGAATAAAATTACAGGACCAGATCACCAACGGTTAAGAATGTCACTTACTTCAGACAACCAATACCTAACCACAACCTAACAAAAACAGAAAATTAAAAAAAACGATATTAACAACAAGAAAATCATAGTTCACAAATTAAAATATTTTAAAAAATATATTATTGTAATGTAATATTTTGTGGCAAAATCGGGAAAAGAAGAAAAGAAAAAAGAGACTTACCAAAAAAATTTTAACTCAAAAAGTCAACTAGGGGTGTAAGTGGTTCGGTTCGGTTCGATTTTTCGGTTTTTCCTGATTTTTTTTTTCCAATATAATGTCAATTATGGGAACTCATCTTCTCTATTTGTCCTCCTTAATTACAGGAATTTCACATCATCAATAACAAAACCCACTCTTTACATGTCCATCTTTAAGTTTTGAATCAATCATTACATCCGGAAATCACATTTAAAAATCAATTCATATGACAATTAAAAATCAATTCAGTAGCAATTTGATTCTTGAGTTCAACTTCATGAAAAGAGATTTCCCACAGCCCTTCTTCACAACTTCTACATCATCCGAGAGTACAAGACGTCTTCGTAATCACTTTTAAAAATCAATTCATATGACAATTAAAAATCAAGCAGGAATGTATTGTGGGGAGCACGAGGCTCACACACTACAAAACCTAGAAGGGTAGCCAAATAGGTGCTGCCCTTTTGCTGCATTATTTGTGGCATAAGTACACTAGGAATGCCAATACTTTCGTACGACGCTCACTTTGGTGCAAAAACTTTTTTTTCGCTCACTTGAGTGCCAAATCGGAGTAAAAGCGTTCAGGTAAGTGCCACTTCCGGCCAAAATGCATACGTGGATTTTTTTAATAATTTTCCATATTTGTTTAATAATTTTTGATTTCCGACGTGGATATTTTCAATTCCGACGTGGCTTCTCATTGCGTAGCAATCAGAAACGATGTCGTTTATCTTCGTGCAATAGTTAGAAACGACATCATCTCTCTTCTTATTCTCTTCTCTCTATTCCCAAATTAGGGTTTCTTCCTCCACGTTGAATCATCCCACGGTGAATCGACCCCACAGTAGCACTTCATCGACCCCACTCTGAATCTCTGCCCAAATTAGGGCTTCCAATGGGCTTTGAGTGGGGTTCTAGCTTGTCATCCTTGACCCCTCTTTGCTCGCATGATCTAGGAAAAGTCATGAATTATCACGTGACGAGTCATTGTCGACAAAGAGGTAAAGGTTAAAGCTTTTGTTGTTTTGTGTTGACTAATCGACAATGTAATCGAATTTGGTGTTGTTTGACAAAGTTAAAGTGCAAGAAAAGGTGAGATATAGGAAGACAAATATTAGGGATTCGGGCAATGTAAAAGTAAGTGCTTTAGTTCATTCATGTTTAGATTTTGCTGATTAGTGTCCACTGGCCGACAGTTGTGGGGACCAGTTTAATCTATTATTTTTTGTTTGAGTTGTGGGGACTGATATAATATTATTGTCTATATGTATTGTGGTCCCCCTAATACAGAAATAAATTATTGTGTTTGGTGCAGTTTTAACATGGACAATACTAGTACACCCATTAAAGTTTGCTACGGTGGACAGTTTAGAATTACTGGGGAAGATAAGGAATATATTTGTGGGAATGTTGCTGTTGTCCTTATCAATGTAAATAAACTGTCCTTTACAGACTTGAAAAGGGATCTAGTAGACTAATTGAGATGCACAATAGGAAAATTACATTACAAAGTACCTGGTAAGTCTCTTAAGGATGGTTTAAGATCTCTACACGACGATAGTGGGGTGAGAGATCTTGTTTACCATTTTCTTCATGATCGTGATGTTTATATGTACGTTGAAGAGGAGCAAGCAATTTTAGAAGGACATGTGAGAGCAGAGGATACAGTAGATTTGCATACATGAGCTATGTTTGAGATATTTCAGCAGCTTAAGGACACTAGAGGCATATCTAATGGTGAAGATACATTGGCTGAAGAATCGACTAGAATCACCCTAGGCTCTTGGGATATTGCATTGTCTAGCGATAAAGATGATGAAACACTTGAGCATACTATTTGCACAAGTGATGATGATGAGGATATTGCACAAGCAATAGAAGAGATCAGGGCATTCAAAGAAAAGAGAAAATCACCACTCAGGCTAGTGAATGAAGGCAATAGAGATGCAGCAGCTCATGTAGCTGATGGTGTTGATTCTATTCATGGAGAAAGTGGTCGTGATGATGGCAGCAACCAAGAGAATGATGATGAAGATAGAAGGAATCAGTTTCCTTCTTATGATCCAACTTATACAAATCCTACCCTTTGTTTATCAATGACATTTAATGATTCCAAGCAATTCAGAGATGCAATTGTCAGGTACTCAATCACTTAACAACGAAGTATTAAATTCATTAGAAATACTAATAATTTTGTTAGAGCAAAGTATGCACAGGAGAATTGTCCATGGAAAATATATGGTGCATTGAGTAAGAAGAGTGGCTCATTTCATATCCAATCACTACAAGAGGAGCATACCTGTGGTATTGTGTTTGAGAATAAAAAAGTGACTAGTGTGTGGTTGGCCAAGCACTTATTCAACAACATCAAAGTAATGCCAGGTATCAAAAGTTGTCAGTTGAAACAGCTAGTGAAAGAGCAGGTAGGTGTTAATGTTTCTCATAATCAATGCAAAAGGGCTAAGTATAAGGTGATGAGTACATTAATGGGTATTTATAAAGAAGAATATGCAAATATTTGGGACTATGCCGGGGAATGTAGGCTTCAAAATCCACCTAGCAGAATTCATGTAAAGGTTTTAGAGAAGCCCTTGCCTGCTCATGGGACATAGTTTCGAAGGATGTACATATGATTTGATGCATGTAGAAAGGGATTTTTAGCTGGCTATAGAAAAGTGATTGGATTAGATGGGTGCTTTATGAAAGGGTTATGTAAGGGAGAGTTATTGGTTGCAGTTGGGAGGGATGGAAACAATCAAATGTTTCCAATAGCTTGGGCTGTGGTAAAGATAGAGAACAAAGATAATTGGTCTTGGTTTTTAAAAAATTTGATGGCTGATCTTGGAATAACTGATGGAAGAGGTTGGGCTTTTATGAGCGATCAACAAAAGGTACTGACAATGTTTACCTGGTTTTGCTAATATCATTTTGTCTTGCTATATCATTCAAGTACTGATAAGTTTGCTGGTTTGCAGGGACTTGTTCCAGCCATAGCTGAGTTGATGCAATATGCTGAGCACAGAATGTGTGCTCGGCACATATATGCAAATTGGGCGAAGAAGTACAAAGGTGACCAACTGTAGAAGCGGTTTTGGTTGATTGCAAAGAGCTCAAATATGGTAGATTTTAGGATTTACACAGAAGCTCTACGTGCTTTGTCAACTGAAGCTTGTGAAGCATTATTCCAAACTGAAGCAAAGCATTGGTGTAGAGCATTCTTTAGTGAAGAATTCAAGTGCGATAGCGTTGACAACAACCTTTGCGAAGCTTTCAATGGCAGCATCATAGAAGCCAGGTGCAAATCAATTGTTAATATACTTAAAGACATCAGAGTTATGATGATGACAAGACTGCAAAAGCATAGAGACCAATGTGAGATGTGGCATGGACAATGTGGGCCTAAGATTAGAAAAAAATTGGAAGACAACATTGTTGCTACTAGATTCTGTCATCCAATTTGGAATGGGGACGATGGATTCGAGATCATGAATGATGGTGACAAGTATGTTGTGCATTTGCAGAGAAAAAAATGCTATTGTCGAGCATGGCAATTGACTGGAATACCTTGCTCACATGCAATGTGTGCCATCCAATTGAAACAACTCAATCTAGAGGACTATGTAGAAGACTGTTACAAAAAAAGCAATTATCTTGCTGCATACCAATTCATGTTGCAGCCTTTGAGGAATAGCAAGTTTTGGGACAAAACAAACCATCAACCCCTAGAGCCTCTACCACTGAAGAAGCAAGTTGGTAAGCTTAAAAAAAAAAAAGAGAATGCAGGAAATTGAGAGTAACAGTAATAGAATGAGCAGGGCTGGTGGAACAGTTCGATGCTCACATTGCCATATGAAAGGGCACAACAAGACTAGTTGTCCAACTAAGAAACAACAACAAGAGGAGGAAGTGACAACACAGCCCAATGATGCAGGGTCATGTCCAGCTAACACAGAAAGCAATGTAGAACCAACTACAAGGCCAACTGAGTCCAATAGTGTACAACAAAGAAGAAAATGTCAGGTAAGATGTTAGTTATGGCTATTGCTGTTGTAAGTACTTCTTGTTGCAATAAATTGATTATGTTATGTTATTTTGCAGGTGAGAAATAAAACTGAAGAGGTTTCAATCTCTGAAAGTTTTGCACCACAAAATACACATGGTGCAATTGGAAGAAGGATAAGAGAGTATAGCTATAAGTTATTCACAGATATGAATACCGGAATGACAGTTTTGAATGTCAGTTTCTTAGTTGTTATGCATAATGTATTCAATTTAATTGGCATAGTAATTAATGAAGCTTATATGATTGTAGCTTGGGAGAAGTTCGGAGGTATTGATATCTCAAGGAGGACCAAGTTTGGAATCGGCCGCATCTACAAGAAGAAGCCAAGGGCAAGAACCAATAAACCAACCAATGGTAACTCGAGCACAATTGAAGAAGCAGCAAGTAATGGTAGCTCCAAAATAGAGGCCAGCTCGAAAATAGGCACCAAAGAATGCTTCAACATCAGGTCTACCTCAATTGAATGATCCTGGCAATTCACAGCCTTCTACCACAGTGCCAACACCAATTACAGAATGTGCAACATTAGACAACATTGAAACACACGAAGCTCAAAGGAAAAGAATGGATCCTCCAAAAGTTCCAATTCGGAAGAGTGCAAGACTCATGAATATTATGAAGCCATTGAAGAAGAAAAATAAAAGTGATGAGGTTCTTCGATTGACCGATGAGAGGATGCTGTCTTTTTATGTTTGTTGTTAGATTTCAATGTCTATGACTTTAAGATTTTGTTGTAAGGCGGTTGAAATTATTGCTGCATTTTGGCTGGTGATATGTTTAGCAGCAATGTTGTTCGTTGTTTCAGATTATTGTTGAATTTTGGATGGACAAGTGTTTAACGGGAATGTTGTTTTCAACTTAAATTTGTAAGAACATCAATGTTGATGTAAAAGACCTTCCGGTGCAATGTCATGCTATTTTGTGTGAAGCCATGCCAAGATTGATGTTATTTATTGACATAAGTCTTATTTTGTATGCTATTACAGGATGATAAATTTGCCTTAAGCTATTGAAAGATGTAAGATGTGTTTGACAAAAGTAAAACCAATAGCTTATCAAATTAAAAAGTTGAGGAACCGAAGTCATCACTTTTAAAAAGTTAAGAAACCTAAGTTGTAACTTTTAAGGAGTTGATGAACCGAAGTGTTCACTTGAAAAAAAAACTTTGGCACTCAAACGACTCTACGTAAAGTTATTTGAAACTCCAACTGTCCTTCAACATATGTAGAAAGCCAAAATGGGGACCATTATGCAGGACCATCCCTTCTCTTGCTATAGCTACTACGAGTTGGTCAAGCTATCTATTTGCTGTATAATTCAACAATAATGCTCAAATTACATCAAAAAACACAACGTCCACCAATCCACCAACCTTCAAGCCAACATAAAACTAGTAACCCACATACATTGTTATAACATTCTAACATAAAACAAAAGAAACCATTGCACCAAATACATCAACACATTTCATTGTTCTTTAACTATGGTAGACTCAATAGCTTCTTTTCATTACTGAAATTACATATGACCACAAACCAAACCAAGCTTGACAACATCAAGACAAACAACACTTGATAAATATCTCTTTGAATTTTCATCCTTGAAACTTCCTTCTTCAAATGATTTACCAAAGACTCCAGACCCTTGATTTCTACTTACATAGAGTCGGCATCGTTCAACTCATCTTCCATAATAGGTAGAGGTCCATGCCGTCCTTGAAGGAGCTCCAAGATCACCTCTGTTGCTCGATGCGAAAATTTTGCATCAACCCACTTGAAAAATCCACAATTGAAGCCTTCTCTATACTTGGCGCATCCATGGAACCTTCTCCCAGGATTTTCTCTCGTCCAAGAAACTCTTGTTGGACTTTGCAGTCCACAAAAGCAAAAATACTGACTTTCATCTTCACTTTGTTCAGAAATTCGTGAGCTGCTTCTCCTGCTTTTGCTCCCCATTGTCAATTTGATAAGATGATTTGCCCTGGAATTGAAGAGAGTTTGCGGGTTGAAGGTAGAATTAGGGTTAGGGTTCGTGAAGAATAAAATTGGGATTTTGCCCCAATTTATGAAGCTGCTTCACTTCTTATAATTACATGGGTGAACGACGACGTTTACCCTCATTTGCTGACTCACGTTACCCTCATTTGCTGACTCAACTCGCCGGCGAGATACGTTGGCAAGTTTAATGTTATTTTAATGCCACGTCAGCTTTTTCGGCGACCAAATCGGAAGTGGCACTCAAGTGAACGGTTTTCAAAACTTATGGCACTCAAGTGAGCGAAAAAAAAGTTTTGGCACCAAAGTGAGCGCCGTACGAAAGTATTGGCACTCCTAGTGTACTTATGCCATTATTTGTCAAACAACCATTTTGATAACTCAAACACATGGCATTCTGGTCACAATGCAGCTGCTTATCCTCATCATGCAGTAAGTGTTACTCCAGGAAAAAGCTCCAATTAGCTTTGCATCGGTAATTATCTGGTGCTAGTTGCCAGAACGTACAATCCATACTTTGGACCAAATTATTCTAAGGAAAGAGAAGTACAGCAAAAACATGCATGTTTCAATAACAGCATCTAAACGTGAATAGCTCATCTTCATCAGTGTTTCCATGTTTAGTCTGAGGATGTTGAAGAGACAAGTTTGTTATTTACAAATGAATGTGAGATATTAATAGATGTCCTCTATAGACATCGGTAACATTGCTTCAAGATGTGTAACTCAAAGCTCAACAATTATGCAATGTCGATTTATTTTACTTTAGTAGGAAAGGGAGTAAAAAAGGACAATCAATAGATCAATCAAGTAAAATGAACTCCTCATTCCTAGAGAGCCATTTTAAGATGCGTGTATCAAAGGCAAAGTAAGATTGCAAATGCTGTGTGGGTTTCGGATTAATACACTGTCAGTCAAGTAGATAATTAGAGAGTTACCAAATTTTTTTAACTCCATGGCTTCCGCTTGCGCTTCTCATCTCACGCCGGGGAAAAAGAAAAGAAAAAAGGGGCTTACCAAATTTCTTTAACTCGAAACGTCAACTACTTCTCTTTCCCAAAACTGCAGCTTTCTCTGGACGCAGCTCGCACTCTCTCTGTCTCCATGGCTTCCGCTTGCGCTTCTCATCTCACGCCGCGAATGGCGTCCCTGCGCTCGCCCTTCCTTTCTCGCGCTCTCTTCAGCAGACCCATCTCGCTCCTCCCGTTTCGCGGCTCGACGAGATGCTCGTCCCATCCATCCGCATCGATCTCCACGAGCAGCTTCACTTGGGACGACGTCCTTCGAGCCGCTTGTCCCCGGTACTCCGGCGACGGCGACGGCGACGACTCCTCCGACCTGGCCGGATTCTTCGAGAAGATCAGGCTCTGCAACCGTGGTTCGGTCGGTGCTCCGGTGTCCTGTTTTCTCCTCCATTCTTGGGCGGAGCTACCCGTGATTCAAGAGGGACTGAAGCTCCGTTCTTGATTGTTCTTTTTTGAACTCTGGCAGGAGATGCAGTCTGATTTCTTGCCGTTCGTCGTCGAAGATCAAATTGTTGGTTATGTCCATCATGGGTAGGATTCTGTCACCTCACTGCATAATGGGTTAATCCTAAAAAATCGAATGAATGCCCCCAGTTTGTTATTTCGGCTTGGATTAGTCGAAAGAGTCTTGTCTGTCATGGGCGGTACTCGACATATGCAGGGCGAGTCTTGAAAGATTAATTTGCTTCCCCAATTCAAACGGATAGTTGGTTTAATTTTCTATTCTTGAAATATATATGTAGTTTTGCTGAGCATTTGAGGCAATTTGACGACGTGTTTACTTTCGATCAAGAGGGTTTGAACGGTAGCCGTTTTGGTGGACGTGTTGGTTTGCATCATTTGCTGGGAACACCTGAGGTTAGGACTGAAGCAGTGGCGCGCGTAGTGAAATGCTTAGGCCGGGAACTGATTCCAGGTATTAGAAATGAGGTATAGCCTGTGGGCACAATCGAACACGTAGTGTTTTGCCTTCTTATGATCCTGAACAGGTGCAAATGACCAAAGATGCCCTTTTTCTGAGGAAGCAGTTTGAGTTGCTTGTGTTATGATAATCCTGGTGCAACTGATGATTTGTCCATGTGAATTTGGTTTGCTTTTTCTTACTGTGCTTCCATTTGTTCGGCCAGCTCTTTCCAGTGAAATCTTCATTTGGAGGTTCGATGATATTCTCTCTTGAACGTGCAGCAGCTCCTCATTTTGGAATCAAGGTCTGTTTTTCTCCTTTTCATAGCCGTATGCCCTTATGCCTAGTTTGTAAAATGAAATTAGTATTCTTTACTGAGAGCTCAGAACCAATAGTTAGCAGCTTTGTTCTATTATTTTGTGTATGGAAATCCTTACCTGTATCAATGAAATTCTCGGTTGACTGTGGACGTGGCGTCTAATGGTATTGATCCAGATCCATTTTCAGGACAACATTTAGATCAAATGAATTCCCCATTGTGTCATTGATGCTTTTAAACCCAGAAGAGTGGTAAACCATCAAATTAATGTAATTCTTCTTCCTTTTCCCTTGAGTAATCTTGCTTTTCGCATAACCTTTGTGGGGCACTTGATGGAGAACAGAATGGCTTCTTAAAGCTTTTGTGAGAGCCAAGTTGAAAGTATTTAATATCCTGTTTACATTCAAGAAGATGATTCCATATATGGCTGCCAATTTTGAAGTTGGTAATCCAATAGAAGCTCAAACTGGGATACCGTGAAGTCTTCCAATATTTATTGTGATTCAATTACTTCTTAACCAACCAAACTTATGGACGCTATAGTTCAGTAATAATGTATCTCTACCCTGCCCTTATACAACATTAAAAAGCAAGACAAAAAGACTTTGCCATAGTGAGCATTCAACTGGGAATATTAGACGTGGAAAAAAAGTGTTGGCTTGTGCTGAAGGGTATATAGACCACAATGTGATCATATCTCATTTAAAATAACTCACTTTTTTAGTAACCCGAAATTATTTTCTGTAGTAGGCATATGGAGTTCACATGAATGGCTATGTTGAAAAGGACGGTCAGGAATATCTCTGGATTGGGAAGAGGAGTCAAGTCAAACCAACATACCCGGGAATGCTTGATCATCTAGTTGCCGGAGGACTGGTTTGTACTGATTACTCTTTTTCTTGTTCATACGTTTTTCCTCATCCAAGCTGCACGAATATATTAGTATTTCTGTGTCATCACATGTAACTTGATAAAAATTCACCAGTATTTTGCTTTCCAGATCATGTTTCTGTAACCATTTTCATGTAGAGTCTTCTCATTTTTTTTCTGTGTGTGGTTGTGGGGTTGTGTTAGGATTTTTCTTTCTGTGTCTGACGACGACCCTCCTCAGACCCACACTAGGGGAGCCTTGTCTACTGGAATATCCTCCCTCATGGGTATAGTGCTAGCACCACACTAGAAAGCTGAAATTGAAATTCCATATTTATATATCCCAAAGGCCTGGGACTTCCATGATGGTTTACCGCCATATTGGATTTGAGTGCCTCCCTTTTGTCTAGGAAGCTGCTCTCCCTTTGCTTGTGTAATAGTCTGGCCTGCTAATATGCTTCTAATTTTCAAGTGGACTTCGATTATTCATGACTATGAAAAATGGAGATAACTCTGTATCAGTCATGCTGCTTCTCTTTTTGAGTTGCTGTAAGTTCTGGTATGGCTAGTTTGGGCTTACACTGTATTGTAAGAAATAAGAGTAGCTGGTCGCTTCTCTTGATTCTTTCCTGCCTTGAAGGGAACATTTGGAGACAACTCTGGACGTATCTTGATTGACGTACTCGTTTACTAATACATTTGTGGAGGAAAATTATTGGCTAAAAACGAGACCTGAATTGTGAGATTCCATTAGTCATGAATGGCATGTTTTTACTACTCAATATTGACTCGTATGATACAGGTACAACAAAAACAGCATTAGAATGCTCATGTAGTCGGAAGGAAAAAATAATTGCTTTAAAGTAGGCGATTTTACTAGGTTATTTGAAGTAGCTATTGGCATTTTTCTGAGTTTCACCCTCAAATATGTGCAAAGGAGATATTTCTTAGTGATTTGAATCCCTTATCCGACTTGATTATCTTGTAAAAATACAAAAATAGGTGCATAATATTGGCTTATGAAGTATTATAGCTAATTAAATTTCTCTAGTGCAATTCACATATTTTACTAATCTATAAAGGAGATGATGGCAATTGTTACAGAAGGTGTTTTGGATTATAAAAAGCCCTCTTGTTCAAGAATTTCCTTAGGAAGTAATCTCAATAGTTCAGAATGTCATTTGTTAATTATAAAATAGGTGGAAAGATCAATGATTCCGGTAGCATCTCAGTGTCTGGAGTCTGAACAACGTGAATTTGATGGATGGAAGTATTGACTTAATAAAAGTCAATTTGCATCATTTCAAGATAAATTCTAGTTTGGCATATATAAATTTGGGTGAGATTGAGTCTTTATGAGTGAAACTGAATACTGTTGACTAGAACTGGGAACAGCTTCACTCTTTTCTCTCCTTTTGCTGGTGTTAAAACCTTAGGTGGGCAGTCTTTAATACTTCAATATCCTGATGTCCATCTCAGTGTTAACCCTGTAAAAAGTGTTGGTAGAAAAACTAAAAGTTTGTTCTATTGCTTACTATCCCTTCTGCTGGTGCTGAAGCCATAAGTGGGAGATCAATTTGGAATTCTTTAATACTTCGATACTGTGACATTCATATCAGTAGTAGTCCTTAGGAGTGTCAATGGAAAATGAATTGCAGCTTTTGTCTGTTTCTCATTGTCTTATCAGATAGTGTTGATCAACTATGTGGATAAAATGATCCAAAGCACAGACCACTTTATTGGTGGCTTGGCTTTCTTTATAGCGTCCTTCTTATTCATTTTTTTATTTATTAAACTGACTGGATGCAATTCCCCTAACTGTAATCATCAACTAGAATGACTGACTGAATGCATGTGTGTGCATGCACTTACAAGTTTATTCCAATTTCGTGTTGACTGCAGCCTCATGACATGGCTTGCGGGGAGAATCTTATAAAGGAATGCGAAGAAGAGGCAGGCATCCCAAGAATCATTTCCTGTGGGTAAGTAATTAGGTTCATAGTATTGCTGTTAATGTTGCGCAATACCTTCTTTTATTAGCTTAAAGTTTTCGAAAAGTTTTCAATGAGAATGGAGGTAAGTGATGAGGCTCACAGCATTGCTCTTATCATTGGCAATAATTCCTTTTCTTAGCTTAAACTTAGGTGAGAATCAAATTAGCTTCTTGTGCATTGAGAATCTCTCTCTCTCTCTCTCTCTCTCTCTCTCCCCACGTATTTTGAGGTCGGTAGGTGAGTGTAACATATTTATGAACTGTACATCCATGCCCATTCTATCGTATGTACAATATGTGGAGGTGCATATATTGGCATTAATAACTTTCTGAGACATCACTGTAGAGCAATACCCGTCGGTGCTGTTTCCTACATGGATATAAATGGATATAGCTACAAGAGAGATGTCTTGTTCTGTTATGATCTTAAACTTCCTGAAAGTTTTACACCAAATAATCAAGGTAAGATATGTAAATCTTGGGTTCCCTATAGAGTTTGTAAATTTCATTTCTATCTCCTAGCCACCAGACAGGAGTTGAATGATGACAGCTACCCATGTTTCTGATGCTGTGGTTTTCTTTACTATCCTACAATAGATGGAGAAGTAGAGAGCTTCAAGTTAATTCCTGTGGCCCAAGTTGCAAATGTTATTAGGAGGACCAAGTTTTTCAAGCCTAACTGTGCACTAGTCATCACTGATTTTCTATTTCGACACGGGTAAGGGCTTCTCTTTTTATTCTCTTCATTACTTTTCTCCACTTATCTGGTTCTTTGGAATTCTGGTCCTTTGCTCAGTGGTTGTGCTTTTTCCAACGCTGGAGTCATCTGTATTTAAGGGGAGACAATACATATCTTCTGGAGAAAGAGAAGCACAGTGGTCTGTTCTTCCATATCTGGAAAACATTGAGAAAGCATGAATTGATAGGGGAAGATTACTGACAGGCCCTTTTGTTTGGTCATTGTCTATGTTATAGTTGGTGCATTTAGTTTTCTTGTTGAGATCTTTATGCATATAAAATGTGCTGAATCAATATAAACTCCAATGGCTGATTTCTGGAAGAAACATCTTCGCCTTTCTTTGCCACTCTGTGGAGCTAAAGATGGAAACAGTGGTGGTGAAATGTTTACTGAAAAATGGTAGTGCAATATGGATATCATATCTTAGATCAATATGCTCACTAGCTATTTGAGTGATTTAGTTCATGGTACTTTCAGAACAACATTTTCTGAGGCAGTCATTCTCAGAGGAAGCTACATGTTTAAAGTTTGTGTTTGTTCTGAATTTAACCACGTAATGAAACTGCGAGCTCTGTTGGCAAAACTCACCTCCTAATGTCATTCCTTGTAACGAACTTTGTCATGGAAACTCAATTTTTTTGCCAGTTCAATTAAGTGTAGTCATATTGCTTTGGTAGCTTTCTATCACGAAGAGAGGGGACTATATAACCTTGAACTAGTTGCTTAAAAGCAGATTGTGTTTATGTTTGTACCGAGTCTGAGAGCGGGCAAGCTGATACTTTTCATGGTTGTTGCAGGTACATCAAACCTGAGTATGTTGGATACTTGGATTTATTGGAAAGTCTGAGGAGTGGAGATTGCTCCTGAGTTTCAGATCATCACATCATTCTGTCGCTGGGAAAACTACCAATTCAGTCCTCAACTTATATAGTACGGATTCCTATGTAAGTTCTAAACCTTTTCACTTGTTCCGAGGTGAATCTAAACTTTTGTGTGAAGTTCAAATATGGTCCTTTTCGCTAATTTTAGCTAAAATTGCTGACATCAGGGGTCTATTTATCGTTAACCATCTTACATGGCATGGCCTACGATTTGATGTGGACAAATTGACTAGAAATGATGTCATCACAATTATGCCACTATGCCATTTTGCTAGTTAGTAAAAAAATGAAGTTCATAATTTTGTGGATTTTAATAAAGTTTATGCTGTTTTGTGTAGATAGTCATCTTAAGAACATCAATGTCACAAGTACAAGCCAATAAATCAAGTGTCAGAAGCTATTCAGTTTGTGAAGATCATGTTCAGGTTTTCTGTTTGATTCCTAGTCATGTTTGCGTTGAGTTTTTTATGAAGAGTGTATCAATTGAGTCGTGCCCGAGTTGACTTTTTTCCGATCACTTCGACTTGGTCAACTGGAACTTGCTTGCGTGTTGCCCAGAGAGGTAGGTATAGGTCAGTAAAAGCGCTCTTGAACAGCACTGAACTTGTTATCTACTTGAGTTTGACTCGTGATATATTGACCTTGAGCTAGAGTTAAAGTAACGGAGGTGCTGTTTGAGCAGAGCTCAAGCTCATTGAAGCTTGGTTTCGATTGGCTTGTGAGCCTTATCGGGTTCACTATGTATTGGAAAAATTACCCAATTAGTTCTAAACATATTGAACATATGTTAATTTAGTTATAAATTTTCTAATTTTGTCGATGTAGTCCTAAAATTTTGCATGAAATTCCATAAAATCCTTCCTGTCAAGCTTTAGCAATGAGCTGCTATGCATGCACGAGCTAGAGCTAGAGCTAGAGATAGGGCTGGAGCTTGAGCGGACCATGGTAACTTGAGAGAAAGATTTGACAAGTCAGATAGTCGATTAGTCCACACCATCAAATATTTATCGGTATCAAGTTAACTTAGGAAGTTCCTCATCGGACCGATTTAGGGACGATTGAGAACACTTTTAAAAAAGTGCATGAACCCTTTTGAACAGAAAAGAGTAAAGAGAATTTTGATATTCACGCAAAATGACATTAAACTTGAGTTATATTTACGTGTATTGCGTTAACAAAAACAAATTGTTTGCATGAAAACATACCAAAAACCTTCTCAAACGGAGGTTTAAAAAAAAAAAAAGTCGATGCCAAAGTTCTGCATTTATCAATTGGGGAGATTAACGCGTTGAACTCATGTTTGACACAAAACACAACTAAGTACAGTCATATATATCTATGCCGCTCTACTCGATCGTCCATGTGAATTAATATCCTCGTTCCTTATGAGTCATCCTTTTTCTCCCCTTATCTTTCAAGATTTTCACTTATCTCTTCAATATTTGAACATCTTCTCATGTCTACCAATGTCGTCGAAACTAAATTGGACTGGCCAATTCCAAGGGTACGATGAGATACTATTCTGGTCATATCATTTTACCTTGTTGAATGGGTGGGTCGAACAGGTTTGCTGTAATCCAAATAAACTTATTTAATCCATATTAACACATTTTCATACAATACAAACTTAGTAACCCATACCTAACACATACCTGACAACACCTATCCAATACATATTTGACTCAACCCGTAATGCTAAGATACTTTTATATTTAACCTAATTTAGGAAAATTCTCACCCAAACTGAGGTGGAAGTGTGGAGTGAATGAGCAGAGGATCAAAAGAAGGCGAGAGAGAATAAAAAGAGAGTTATAAAGATACGTTGGATCTAAGTAAGTAATTATCACCCATATTAGGTTAAAACTCATGTATGTTTACGTAATATAACTAATCCATTTAATAACTCAAACCATCATACATAGGTTAAGAAATAGGTTTATAATCAATTTTGACAAGTCTAACCAAAATACGAACAGAATTAAGCGAACTGAAGAAACAAAAAAAAAAAACTTTCCGGGCATCCAACTGAGGCACAACCGGCATGGTTTGGATCATTAACCATCGGACCTCATACCGAGCCCAGCAGCACAAGGGTCCTCCCGGGCTACTTGAGCCTGAATAGCATTTTGACCGTGTTTGGACAAAATACTATCCGGTAATGATGCCCGACATCATGAAATTTTTGTCTTCTGTTGTGGGCAGATTTTAGTCCCTGTCTATGGACTCCTGATGACACCTGCTAGGAAGAAGAAGAGCGAGTTGGACGAGAGGTTATTCGAACTTGACATGCCTTTGACACTGAAAATAACACTTCATCTAACCAGGTTGCTCCCGCAAGATCATTCAAGGAGAACGCGCTGCTCTCCATCTGCTTCATATCTGAAAACCAAATCAACCAGGCCAATGTGACAGATCTTCCCGACGTTCTCCGGTTTTGCATACCCGCGCAATACTATAGTCATTCGGGACAAACCTAAGACCTCGAAAGACTCCAAGCAGTCTTTGGGATACTCTCAACATCGTTGGAAACCCGATCCTTTCGTCACCAAAGTTAAGTCAAAAGACCCAGATGAGGCACTGTCTCTTTTCTATGAGCATCGCTGGATTGGCTTCGGATATGACTACCGTGCGAATGATAACATTTCTGGAACAGAAATAGATTTTTCTATTTCTATTTCTGGATGAGTTTCTGAGCCAAAAAACTCGTTTGATAACGACAAAAAATTTCTACTCTTGGAATAGAAATTTGTTTGATAATAAAAAAAATTCGCCGGCCGCCACTGGTCGTCGGCCGGCGACCGGCGACCGGCAGCGGACGACACAAAATTCCTTCAAGTGAGAAGAAGAAAGAGAGAAATAATTTTTAATTTCTATTTCAGAAATAGAAAAGTAAAAATTTTTTGTTTCTAATTTCTATTTCAAACATATTTTTGGAATAGAAAAAGAAAGTAAAATTTTTTATCAAACAAATTTTTATTCCAGAAATAAGTCTGTAATAGAAATCTATTTTAGAAACATAAATAAAATGGTTACCATGCATGCCCTTACTATTCTGCTCTCATTTACAAGCTTGATCGGTCTCGCAATTAAGAAGCCATTGAGGAGGCTCTGAGTTCACGTTAAAGAGAACGACATTCGTTGCAGGGAGAGCCTCTTCACGCATATGATTCAGCACTACGGGAAAGTCCTTTTGGTGGACAAGGCTGTTTGGCTATTCCAAAATATGACTTCTTAGAATAAAATTAGTTCAAGTAAATGGGGGTAAAAAGTATAAAAAAAAAATCATGAAAAGCTAGATCTTTCATCATAATAAGCATACACAATAGTATAAAATTAAGTCACCCACCACTATTGACCATATCAAACTTCAATGTACCCAGCTTTACGTATGGGGAAATTTTTAATTAGTCTTAAACTTATTGTATGGATGTTAATTTAGTCTTAAAATTTTCAAATTTGTTAATTTAATCATAAACTTTTACACAAATCAAAATTCCAATATAGTTATTTTAGCCAATTTTGATTAAAAAATCACCGACGTGATAGTGAATCACTAAGACCGGCAATGACTGGACTGTCACATCAATGATTTATGGTGAAAATGGACTGAAAGGAATACATTAGAATTTTGCGTAAGGGTTGAGAATTTTAATGTTAAAATTGAAAAATTTAAGATGAATTGGAATACGTATAATAAGTTTATGTCTAATTAGGTAATTTTTCCATTTACGTATATATATACACACACAATTTTCTCATACACGTAACTTTTTAGAGCTAAAGATGTGGTACAAATATATGTTAAAAAATGAAGAGACATTGTTCTTCATGAACCCAACCAATTTGCATTATATATATAGTTGAACTATCGTACTTTGTTATTATTCACACACATGACATAAGATCTCTCATCGACCGAATGAATAGCGAATTAATGCTCGAATTCTTTTAATCCCACTAAATAAAACAAGCTGCTTCAACGCGCCAATCCGGATGCCGATCCTTAGAAACAAGTAGTTGCACGTGTGCGCTCCGATGTTGATGACAAAACATGTTTTTGTCCCCATGCTCTGCAGAAACTTCACATTGATTTCTATTCAGAACACAATTTTATCTTCATATTGAGGATGAAAATATGGGACGCTGTAAATTTTACTCATTTGTCCATGTACTATAAACTATGAAAGTTTTTGTCCTATTTGAAGAGGGAGGAGTTAATTATTCAAACAAACAATTAAATAAAATGATACCCATTAAAAGAGCCAAACCAATATTACAAGAATCCTTTAGGCACTAATAATAGATGGGCAAAATAGAGCTTGGGTTTACAAACATGGTCTGAATTTCTTTCAAATGTTTGTGTGCTATGGCACTTTGTACAGTAATGAGAAGGCAAAATGCACGTAAGTACAATGTTCCTAGGGTAAATGGTCGATCGAGAATTCATATGACGACTATCCTCTCAATATAAAAGGCAATAGATATAAACAAAGGTATTTGTGATAAAGACACTTGTAATAAAACCGAACAAAAATGGAACTTACGGTTTTCTTTGTCATTCCAAAGCAAACTCACATGAGGAATCCATAATATGTCTCAAGTAAGCGCAAATAATCGAAGAGGTTTCACGCTGACCACTTTTAATTGACAAAAGTCAAATTAGTGTCCTAAAGTGTTCTATGATACGACTGTTCCAAATCAAATTAAGACAAATCTATCGAGGTGCTCTCCATATGCGTTAAATTTGTCATATCTTTGTTAGTCTAATTAATAGGTAAGCATTAGTGCGTGAAAATGGGTCTAAGACATGAAACACCATCCATAATTTCTTGTCTATGAAAGATACCAAGCAGAATCATAAATAAACACATATAAAACAAATCATCACTCAAACTAGTCCATCCTTATTCATATATTGGGAACAGTACTACAATGCAAATTTGTTGCCAAGGGATTATTTCTTTATATTCTGTCCTTGAAAGGATGTGGATGCCTCTCCTCGAGTCTGCTGAAGGTCGTCCACTCGCCCCTTCATTTGGTGGAGTTCATAACGGTTGAGCTCTTCGATGGGAGCTTCCCACCATGCCACATCGCTTTTTCCTTCGATTGGTCGATTCAACACTTTGCCTCGTGCCTCCTCAGTTTTGATTTGATTACAGAGCTTATGTTGTTGATTGAGCTCAAGAGACTGATCTCAAATTCAGTAGGAGCTATTGGGGGGACAATCTCTTTTTGAGTTGTCACCTTCTATAAGATGGATTAAATAATTGTAAGGTTATTTATCGTTATGGATCTGAGTATCTTGACAATGATTTACATACTAATTATTATTATGTCTATGAAAATCAAGACGAATATGTTATGTACGCATTAAGGTATGTTGTCAAAAGCAACAAAGTTGATTTTTTTTTCTATTTTAGCCTACTTTCCAACGAATCTTCTCGAGCATTCAATGTCGTTAATTATTTCGTCCATCAATTTTCATAAAGTTTAAAACAAAAGAGATTATGCAATTTATTTAAGTCCAATCTATAAGAAATTCCAAAATGAATATTTGTGTGACTTTGTATTCCTCTCAAAGCCAAAGATAATTGAATCACCTTAGGTTGGAGTTGTTTCACTTAACAAATAAATTTATTTTCGTGAGGAAAATTGGCACTGCAGTTTTCTTCGGTGCATCATCTTTCAAAATTACATATAAATGCTTATGGGTCCCATTTTCCGAGATAATTAATACCCATGGTTGAAAACGACTCGACATCCATGTCTCATTGTAAAAGTCATCACAGTGCCTTGTAATCAGGGGTACAAGGTTGACAAGTCAATTATAAAACATCGTGCATAGCACAGTCAACCTTGTAGTGGGCTTTTCACCCATCTCTCTACCTTCACCGGTGTGAGCGGCTACTATACCAACCTATCAATTCCTTAAACACCCTTGCGGGTGCGATGAACTCTATTCTCCCCACCTGAAGGGCCCCTTAATTCCTAGAGTAATTTTTTTCTTTCCCATCTAGGAGGGAATATCATAATTTTACATCCCGGAATTCAGACGAAACAGTTTTAGGACTTACATAGGTCCAATTCTGAGATCATTAATACCCATGGTTGAAAATGACTCGACATCCATATCTCATTGCATAAGTTATCACTTCAGATAATTGTACCAAGTGTCAATAAATTGTTGGCCTCTCTTTTTCTTATTTCATTCAATCTTTGTTGTTTTATCTTTTCATTTTGCTTTCTAATAATTAGATTTTCTATGAAAGCGCTGATTACAATGTATAAAAAATTATCATAAAGACATCACAATAATCTCCAATGATTGGAATCATAGCTAACAAGCGAGTCTTGAGCGCGATTTCGCCACTTCGATACTCCTCCATGACGACTAGCAAGCCTTGAGGAATTATGTTTAATGAGAGGGCTGAACCTAGTGGTCTTGGGTTGTTTGAGACGAGCCCATCGGTTTGAGTTACATCTATAGACCATATATTTATTTATTTATTTTTCTTATGAGAAACACATAGTAGCTTATTGACAAAAATTTAGGTGCCAATAATGGTCTATCAATTCCGACCAAAAAAAAAAATGGTCTATCAAGAGTTCATAAAAGTTCTACGCTCTTGATATAGAAGAAGGCAACACCTACAAATAAGAGTAAGTGTGATAAAAAAAAAAATCATAATAATACCGAATGAAAAGGGACTTTCCAGCTTTTTGTTTTGTTTTTTTTGTTTTGTCATTTTTTGAAACAAACTCGCGTGAGGGACGGGATAATATACCTCATGTAAGTGCAAAGAATCTAAGGGGTTTCACTTTGAGATCACTTTTAATCGACAAAAGTCAAATTAGTGTGCTCAAGTGTTCCAAGGAACGACCGTTCCATTAAATTTATCTGGATTGCTCTCGGTTAATAATTAAGCGATAGCATATGGAAATGGGATTAAGACACGAAACGCCATCCATAATCTCTTGTCTATGAAAGACATCAATCAACATCATAAATAAGCACACACAAAAAATAAAAATTAACATCATCTCTCAAGCTAGTCCATAGCAGTGCTAAATGCAAATTTGTCACCAAGGGATTATTTCTCTGAGTTCTGTCCTTGAAAGGATCCGGATGCCTCTCCTTGAGTCTTTTGATTGATCGACCTCCTCAAGCTCCGCTGAAGATCCTCCCATCGCTCCTTCATTTGGTAAAGTTCTTCTCGGTTGAGCTCTTCGATGGGTGCTTCCCACCATGCCCCATCGCTTTTTCCTTCGGTCAGTCGCTTCAACACTTTGCTTTGTGCCTTCTGAGTTTTGATTTGATTATAGAGCTCATCATGCTGTTGGTTGAGCTCATTTAATTTGGCCTGATGATAGGACTCAACCAAAGCACGAGACCTATTAATGGGCGGAGGGCTTCTGTTGAGGAATCGATTGTTGACTGCATCAATGGATGGATGAGCAAAAGAAAAGGGATTTCCAGAAGGAGAGAATGCTACAAACCCCACCTCTGCCCCACAGAGGGTCACAAGCTCACTTGCCTTTTTGTTGATGCTAGATTTACGTTTTGAAAATGTAATGAGCCTGCTATTTTCATTTTCTATTGGTTTCATCTCAGTTCTTGATTTCCCTCTTGTTTGTCTTCCTGCCATAGTCAAAAAAGTAATCTAAGACGAGTAGCAAACGAGTAAAGTTGTAATATTGGCTAACCCAGAGATAATAGAGTAAAGTTGAGATATTGGTTAATACAGAGATAATAGGGAGAAAATGCACTTATTTATACATGGATATGAATCTAGAATTTAGTATGAGCAGTTGGGGGACAACCTCTTTCGGGCTGTCACCTTCTATAAGACGGATTAAATAATAGTAAGGTTATTTATCGTTGTGGATATGGATATCTTGGTCATGATTTACATACTAATTTCTCTTACAACGTCTATGAAAGTCGATAAGTATGTTATGGACGCATTAAGGTATGTCGCCGAAAACAAGGAAGTAGATTTTTTTCTATTTTAGCCTACTTTCCAAGGAATTTCTCGGGCATTCAACGTTGTTCATTCATTTTGTCCATCAATTTTCATAAAACAAAGGATGTTATGCAATTTATTTAAGTCCAATCTATAAGAAATTCCACAATGAATATTTGTGTGACTTCTTATCCCTCTCAAAGTCAAAGATAATTGGGTCATCATAGGTTGAAGATGTTTCTGTTACCAAATAAATTTATTTTCGTGAGGAAAATTGGTAGTGCACTTTTCTTTGATGCATCATCTTTGCAGAATTACATATAAATGCTTATGGATCCCATTTTCCGAGTTGAATTATTGTCATGGTTGAAAATGACTCGAAATCCATTCCTCATTGAAAAACTTGTCACTTCAGATAATTCTACCATGTGTCAATAACTTGTTGGGCTCTCTTTTTATTCTTTATTTCATTCTTGTTTGTTTTATCTTTTCATTTTGCTTTCTAATCATTAGATTTATTATGAAGGCGCTGCTTAGATTGTATAGGAAATTACCACAAAGACATTACGGTGAACATGATCGTTATTTTCATAAAATATGGGAAGATTGACATAAAATGGAGAGGAAGTGGAGGGAATTCTATATTGTATTGTATCTGTTGTGTACAAATACGTTGCCCTATTTACAGCCTAAGGATGAAATGAAAAATAAGAAAAAATATACAAGAATTACAATTTTGCTATTTTTTAAACTAGCCACGAATTGAATAAATCAATCAATATCATAATCAAGATCAAACCCTGAATCAATGTCTTCAATGATATTCGATTGTATCTCCAACACTCTCCCTCAAACCGATGGCCTTTACATGTTGAGGACACCTAGCTTGTTTAGTAGGTACATATGTTGTTTCTAGCATATTAGCTTAGTAAAAAACAAATTTAGACAATTTATCAAATTCTACGTTTGTTTGACAATTTATCGATTAATTGAAAATGTTTTCGTTTGGATCGCATTTGGAAAATGATTGAATAACATTTGAACTTAAAAAAATGAGAAATAAAACTAGATTTCTGGGATTTTGATGAAGCTAATTTCTCTAAAAGTAAAATCCAAAAATGAAAAAGGAAAATATAGTGCATTCAAAATAAACGGGATGCCTACAATAAACAAAAACAAGACATGTCATATTTTCAATTATGACAACTAGTTCCTACATATCTAACCCGGAAAAAAGCACTAGATCCCACATAAAAATAAATAAAAAACAAAGAAAATTAAAAGTAAATAAATTCAGAGTCACCATTTTAAATTGTTCTTGAATAATTAGGGCCAATTTTATCTCTCTAGTGAGAATGGGATGGATTTATTTACGGGGCAGAAATAGCACCACCCTTTGATTTAATACATAGTAGAGATATAGCCGCATTATTCTTCTTTAGCTTCATCCGATAAAGTGCTGAACTTCCTTTACATTTGAAATCTTTCACAAATCAAAACCTGCACAATTATATTATATATATCTGCGTGTGCGTGTGCACACCAAGAAAAAAATGTACAATTTTGAGATGTGCTAATTAGCGTGGAGTTCTCATGTGAGAGGAAAAGGACCAAGACTTCGCAATAGCTAACTCATTAGTGTTTTACATTTTCTTCTTCATTCTTCGCTTTTTCACTTGTTACTTAAAAAAGAAGAAGGAAATCCTAAGATTCCCAAGTCAGTGCGATATTTTATAGTAGTTGTTTTGTAGAAGATTATAGTTGCTTTCCCCCAATAAGATGAAGATTATATTCATGGTAGAATAAGTGCACCCCGACACAAGCATACAAGTTAAAAGGCCTAGAAACAGAACAAGAACGCAAGGCCACAGAGGCTCATAACAACACAAAACAAGAATTAAAGCTTGTATTTAGCATACGTTTGTTTTGCGAAAAAAGTTTTCTGGAAAAATGTTTTCTTCATTTTCTGGCGTTTGATTCACTTAGGAAAATAAGGCAATGGAAAAAGTTTTCCTAATCAATGAAAAATGTTTTCCCAATAAAGTTTAAATTCAGAAAAACGATTTGTCTTTTAAAAGAACTGATGATGTTTTCCAAAATGTTTTCCTAGTCTTAGGATTTTGGTTGATGAAAAATTATTCTTATAAAAATAATTTTTCTTAAAATCAAAATTTTAATTATTTTAAAAAATTTTGAATTATTATTATTATTATTTTCTTGTCTTTTTCTTTTCTCTTTTTTTTTTTTTTTTCGTCCTCTATTGGTGGCAACCCACCAAGATGCGGCGGGCAAGCTCACCAGCTCAAGCTCCAATGAAGCCAACGAGCTTGCGGCTCGGCTGATCTAGGCAAGCCCGAGCTCCATCAAAGCGTGTGAGCTCTCGCGGTTCACCAGATCCAAGCGAGCTCTGACTTTGCCAGGGCAAGTGAGCTTGCGGCTCGCCCAATCCTAACAAGGTGAAGCTTACCTGTGGCCCCATTGGTAGTGGCGGAGGAACATATGGGGATGGCACACGAGGAAGGAGAGGAGCATTGGAGAAGGAGTAGGAAAAAATAAATAAAAAAACAAAACATAAAAGTAATTTAAAATTAAAATTAATTAAAAATTCGAAATAAAAATTCAAAAAATTCAAAATCCTTTTTGCTGAGATAAAATCATGATATTGAAATTATTTTTAAATGAGGTTCAAATATTAGAAAACGTTTTCAATCGTACATTACCAAATAAAGAAATTTATTATTTTGATAGAAAATGCTTTTCCGAAAAATAATTTTCTTTATCATTGAGTTTTCTGCAAACAAATGTACCTTTAGTATAACAATCTTACAATTCTCATGGCACTGATTCTTACTAGTGATACATCATTCACTTTCTTTCTGGCCTTTCTTCTAGTGAGACACAAAAATAATCTTCTAATCAGCCACACTAAGGGCAAAGCTTTGTCTAGAATCAAGTCAACGTGAATTGAATCCATCATAACTGTCGATTCTTATGGGCTCCATATGAGATTCCCACATGATTAACTGATTTTACTTGGTCCATACGAGTTTCTTCCTATGGAGCCTTACTGGACTTTTCTCATATTTCAGAAACATGTACATGAATACAACACTTGATACTCATTTCCGAGAGTTTTTAAAGGAATCTCTAGTTTTGTGTACTGTTAGGATATGCAAAGATCATGTATCATTCAAGTAATTAACTCTATTTGATTAGGTACAAGACACAAATTCAATTCAGCACAATACTAAAGACAAATCACTCCATGTTCGGTTTCATTCCTTTCAAATCTTATCTTGTCTCTTAACTGAATTGGACTTTCTCGTAAATTAAAAGGAGCGTGATTTGCCTGGTGAACAATGAGGGAAAGAAAGATGAGGTGTTTCTACTAAATGGGATGAGGGAAACATGTATTTATATTCTCCTTTCTCAATTTAAATCCTGAACTATTTTCCTTTTTCCTTGGTTGAACAACAAACATTGGAACTGATTTTCATGTTCGAATGTAAAATGCTTCATAATCTTACATGATCATAGGCTCCAGATTGATTGAAAAGAGGGAAACAAAAGAAAATTAGAGGAAACAGAATTCAGCAGCTGTTGTCTATCCTCAATCGACCAGAATTAGCTTTCCTACCTTTCTCCTCCTCCTCCTCCTCTTCTTCTTCTTCTTCTTCTTCTTCTTGCTGTTCCTCTTCTTGTGTGTTAAGATCTCCTTCTCTGTTGTTCTTCGTCTCATGTTCTGCTTGGGTGTGTAATGATGGACTTATCCACCCCAGCTTTTCGTCTGAATTATGTCGACCACCATTATCAATTTCAGAAGAAGGGCTTTGTGTTTCTTTCATTCTTTCTCCATTTGATGCATCAGAATCAAATTGAGCTGAACCTTGTGGGGGCACTGATCATTTCTCCGGGTTCTTGATCTTCCTTCATGTGGGAATGAGTTTGAGTCTCGTCTCTTGTCTTTTCCCCTTCTCTTCGGCCCGTTCGTTGTTCCATCACTGTTGCTAACTTGGCATCTTTTTGGAGAAGGAAGATTGCATGGAGAGGCGCATATGTGCACGGGAATACAAGCAAGAAGAATTGGGGGAGACGTTGAGTTTCCACGTAAACCCAACAGTCCCACTTTTTGTATGGTATTTGACAATGGAGCCTGTCTCTTTCCTCATATAATTCCCCTTGTGTGGCTTTCTTCCATCAGCTGCTAATGCAACAACCCACAACAGAGAGAGAGAGAGAGACCTTTGGAATATTATGAGGTTGATACTTGATATCACGTTTTGTTTTGGCTCTTGAGTGAGGTTGATGTTGATGTTGATGTTGATTTTGATGAATGTGATTTTTGGCGTTTGGCCAGTGACGTTAGAGCGTTTGATTCGAAATTTGGGTAAGGAGCCTTTTGTTCTTTGGATTTTTGTTATTTTCAATAATCTTAAAAGGGGGTAAAAGAAGCATCATTTCTTCCATTTAGATTTTCATTTATTTTTTAAAAGATAAATGATTTGGAAAATATTATCTTAAAATTAATCGTTTGTATTGTTTGACATAATTAGTTAAAGGAAAATGAATTTATTATTGATAACAATTTATGTCTAAATATCCCTATAGATAATGAAAATACTTTTCGTTTATTCGTTTTTCTAAGAAAATATTTTGAAAAATATCTATTTTTCGCAAAACAAACTGAGCCTAAATCCTAAGCAATCTTACATGCACTTCTTCCATTTGAAACCCAATTACTTGCAAGGGGCGACGTTGGATTAGTCACTTTGTTCATTAAGATAATATTAATTGCTTAGCAAAATGAACCATCGTTAGTTTGTCGCAACATGTATGAACTATTTTGAAAGACAAATGAATCGTTGAGGGCTCCGTTTCTATTCATGCAGTGTATTTTTTTGTAAAAGCAGACTTTTTTTTTAACTCTATCTCAATTAAAAGAGTTATTTCCAACTTTTATTTAAATCTTACTGATATAGTTTAGATTTTACTTCACTTATTCTACTTTGCTTTTTTTATTTATTGAAGTCCAATAACTCGACGTTTCCGTAGTGAGGAACAAGAATAACATGATTCAAACTATAACAAATCCCACATGGGTTGGGGGTTTAATAAGCCAATTAAGGGATAAATCCTCTTTGATGGGCTTGCACAATCCAATCCGATACTTGCTTGGCTTCACAGTGGGGTGTCAAAACAAAACTGGGAAATCCAAATTGGAATTGGAACCAGATCCAAACCGAACATTATCGCATTTTCGATTGGTTCGGATTTCGGTTTGGATAATTAAAAAGATAACCTTTTTTTTTTTTTTTTTTTGGTTCGAATAGTTTCAAAACCGAACCGAACTAAAAAACGTCCCTCTTCTTAATATTACAATTTAAACAATCTTTTATTTTTACTGAACCTCTTCTTAATATAACAAAAAAGAAAATCGAAAATCCGAATCAAATCAAACCGTCAAATCTCCTTATAATCGGGCCTGGGCCAACATGCCTTTGCATTCCTCAAGTAGAAAACCGGAGGGCCCATGGGCTCAGAGACAAGTCTGATCACTTGAAGACTTCGAAAATTCTTCAGCTTCGTTCCCCCACGCAGCCACGACCGACACTTCTTGGAACAGAGGAGGCCACGGCCTTCTTCGCGAACCCAGGAGCTGTCGATATTCATCTTCACGAAGCCCTTTCCTCGGCAGCGACCACGGACACGGTACGAATTCTTTTCGACTTGTTCTGAATTCGCCCCGAAAGAAGAGTTTGGTTCGATGGAATTCTTGCTCAAAATGTGTCGAGGCCGGACCTGGTCGGACCTGGTCGTCGGGACCGAGATACCCATCTGTTGCGTTCCTTCCGAGTGAGCCATAGGGTGGCTACTGAGAGCTCACGCGACGGTGGGTTAGGGTCGGCCACCTTCTTTTCATAGATCCACTTGTCTATTCTTGTTAAGCTGATCGGAGGGAGGGGAAGGGGAAGGGGGCAGGGACTGTTCTGTTGAGTGGCGTGTCTAACCATGTAACGTTGGTCCAATTACACAGGAAGAAGAGTTGTTCCGATGATGAGCTATCCGAGAACAAAATTAACCAACTGGGTCAAAGCGAAAGATCTTCTCAACTTTGTCTGTTTCTGCGTGCCTGCCCAACACTATAGTCATCTGGGTCGGGACAAATCTAAGACCCTGAAGAACTCCAAGCAGCCTTTGAGATACTCTTCAGCATCGTTGAAAACCTGATCCTTTTGTTACCAAAGTTAAGCAAGTCGAAGACCCTGATGAGGCACTGTCTCTTTTCTATGAGTATCATCGGATGGGTTTCAGACATGACTACCCTTCGTATTCTGCTCTCATTTACAAGCTCGCTCGGTCTCGTAGTTTTGAAGCCGTCGAGGAGATTTTGAGCCATATTGAAGAGAATGATGTTCGTTGCAGGGAGAGCCTCTTCATAGCTTTGATTCGGCACTACGGGAAAGTCCATTTGGTGGACAAGGCTGTTCGGCTATTCCAAAAAATGACTTCTTTTAACTGTACGCGCTCGTTACAATCCTTCAATACGATTCTTAATGTTCTTGTGGAGAATGACAAGTTATTGGATGCAGTTGAGTTACTCAATCATTCATATAAAATGGGTTTCCGGCCAAATTCGGTTTCTTTCAATGTAATCATGAAGGGATGGCTTGAAAAAGGAGAGTGGGAACTGCATGCCAGTTGTTTGATGAAATGCTAGAGAAAAAGGTTCAGCCCACAGTTGTAACATATAACAGTCTGATGGGATTCTTGTGTACGAAGGGTGATATTGAAAGAGCGATGGGCCTTCTTGAAGACATGACTCACAAAGGGAAATATCCTAATGCCTCAACATATGCTTTGCTGATGGAAGGTTTGTGTTTGTTAGGTAATTATGAGGAAGCTAAGAAACTTATGTTTGATATGGAGTATAGAGGGTGTAAACCGGCACCCATAAACTTTGGAGTTTTGATGAGTGATCTAGGAAAGAGAGGTGAGACTGACAAGGCAAAGGAATTGCTTAAAGAGATGAAGAGAAGAAAGTGTAAGCCAGATGTTGTGTCCTACAATATATTGGTTAATTACTTGTGCAAGGAAGGCAGACCTGCTGAGGCATATAAACTTTTGGTTGAGATGCAAATTGAAGGACATAAGCCCAATGCAGCTACGTATCGCATGATGATTGATAGCTTTTGTAAGGTTGAGGATTTTGGAGGAGGCTTGAAAGTTTTTAATGCAATGTTGACAAGTAAGCATTTTCCTATGGCTGATACTTATTGTCGTTTGGTTGAAGGTTTGTTGAGGGATGGAAATATAGATGATGCATGCTTTGTAGTTGAGGAGATGGAGAAGAGAAAGATCAGATTTGAGCTGGAGTCTTGGGAAGTTCTGGCTAGGCATGCTTGTGCAGCAAATGGAGGTGCAATGGAGCTTCTCACTGAATTATCTTTATAGAAATTCTAGTGCTCTGCCCTTACCGGAATTATGCAGCCTGGGCACAATTCCAAGCTTCCCATCCTATTGCAGAAGTGACCTCGAGACATATGTTTGACCAAGAGGCAAGCCACATAATTGACTGAAATTATCCAAGCAGGAATTCTCTTTATGTTTAAACTCCATCAGTCATACCGATGCTTATTGGCATATGAAATAAGGTATTCCTTACATGTACTACCTTTATATCCTCTGGAAAGTTATGCAGATGGGGTTGATTATGCTCAAACATATGCTTTCTTTTGATGTTCACGATAGTAACATTGCATGATGAAGATCTGACTATGTGCAATGTTGGCATCATTAGTCTGGTTTCAAATGTGTGATTTTGGCATCTTTACACTGGTTTCAAGTGGTCCTTTAGCTGTATACCATCAAGTTAATGCAAATCTTCTTCCTTATCCCTTGAGTGATCATCTTGCTTTTCACATAACCTTTGTGAGGCACTTGATGGAGAACATGATGGCTTCTTAAAGCTTTTGTAAGAGCCATGTGGAACATCTTTAGTATCCAGTTTACATATAAGATGATGATTCCATATATGGCTGCTAATTTTGGGGTTTAAACCATAGGTAACCCAACATAAGATTGAACTGAAGTACTGTGAAATCTTGCAATATTTTCTGCAATTCAATACCTTCTGACCAACCAAACTTATGGACGCTATAGTTCAGCAATAATGTGTCTCTTCCACAGCCTTATGTAACTTTAAAAAGTAAGACAAAAAGATTTTGCCATAGTGAGCATTCAACTGGGAATATTAGAAGTGGAAAATAAGGGTTGGCTTGTGCAGACCCCAATTTGATTGTATCTCATTTAAAATAACTCACTTTTTTAGTCATCTAAAATTATTTTCTGTAGTAGGCATATGGAGTTCACATGAATGGCTATGTTGAAAAGGATGGCTAGGAATATCTCTGGATTGGGAGGAGTCAAGTCAAACCAACATTTACAGGAATGCTTGATCATCTAGTACCTGGAGGACTGGTTTGTATTGATAACTCTTCTCCTTATTCATATTTTTTCTCATCCAAGCTGTACAAATATATAAGTATTTCTGAGTCATCACATTTTGGAGAAAACTCCCAACTAATTTTGAAGTTGACAAAGCTATCCAGCCTGGTAATTGTCTTGAAGAATATCAAGACAAGCACTTATTCTGAGAAATGGAAATATATCTTCAGACAGTATTCATTCAGACACACATGCTTAGTCCCATTCTTAATACAGATGGAGAAGACAATCCTCATCCCGACATGCCCCAACTAAAGCTAGTTCAGAACTTGGATAGTTCAGAACTAAACTGGACTAGATCATATATCATCCAGAAGATGACAAGACTATGAGACCGAAGATTCTATAACGGCTAGTGCTCTTGTTTGGATTTCACACTTAGACAAATTTGATTAATCTAATCAAACTAATTGATAATCAAATATTGTAGACAAGTTCTTTCTAAAAATCGAAGAAGCTTTACTTATGGAAACCCAAAATCTGATTATATGGGCGACCAGATTCAAGGTGGAGATTCAGTCTTTGTCACTCAACGGCTAACAAATCTCCTTGATATAATCTGTTCAACAGATGGATTGAAAGATTATCCTCTGAAGATCTCCAACAGCTTATATGGAAGTGGATGAGTATTTAAGGAGACCAGGGTGTCAAGGAGCAGAACAAGAGATGAGACCTAGAATCTACAATTCCAAATTCCGAGCAATATTTGAACACACACTTGTCTTTCTTGAGCCTACAATTCTATGATCGTGAGAGAAGTATAAAGAGTGATTGAGTGAATTATTGGGATTTTTCATTAAGTGTTACACTTAAAGTTGTAATTTTTTATTGATCATATGGTGAAATCTAGCCAATAAGCTATCGGTGTAGGAGAGTGGACATAGGCTTGATTTAAGCCGAACTACTATAGACCTTCTGTGCAATTTCTCTCATCCTTAAGCTTTTATAGTTCATTTATATTGTCTATTGCACACTTGCTAGGTGCTTCTAAAGTCTTTCTATTGCACATTAGATTCTGAACCACATTCTAGAATCTGATCTTTACTCAGACTTTAATCTTGATTTATTTTATTCCATGTTGGTTTATCAAATTTTATTTTTTCACCTATTCACTGCCCTTTAGGTGATTCTTGCTAGCTATTTCACATGAAACTTGAAAAAATTTCACCAGTACTTCCATTTCCGGATCATATTTCTATAACCTTTTGGTTCTTTTTCTTTCTGTGTGGTTGTGGGGTTGTGTTAGGATTTGTGTCCGAGAATGACCCTCCTCGGACCTGCTCTGGGAGCCTTGTCTACTGGAATGTCCTCCCTTTTGGTGATAGCACTAGTACCGCACTACAAAGCTGAAATTGAAATTCCAGACATTTAGATTCTAAAGGCCTGTGAGACTTCTGTGATGGTTTACTGTCAATATTGGATTGGACTACCTCCTTTCTTCTAGGAAGCTGCACATCCTTTACTTGTGTAATAGTCTGGCCTACTATTATGCTTCTGACTTTCAAGTAAACTTCAATAATTCATGACTCTGAAGAATGGAGATGACTTTATCTCGGTATTTTTGAGTTGCTGTAAGTTCTGGAATGGCTTGTTTGGGCTTACCTTGTATCAGAAGATATGAGGGTAGCTGATTGCTTCTCTTGATCCTTTCCTGCATAGAAGGGAACATTTGGAACAATTCTGGGTGTATCTTGATTGAAGTACTCTTCTACTAATACATTAATGGAGGAAAATTATTGCCTAAAAATGGGACCTGGATAGTGAGATTCCATTAGTCGTGAATGGCATGATCCCACTACTTAATATTGACTTGTATGACACAGGTACATGGTAAGCTGCATTGAAATGCTTGTGTAACCCGAAGGCAAAAATTATTGCTGTAAAGGTAGGCGATGTTACTGGGTTGTTTGAAGTAGGTATTTGCATTCTTCTGAGTTTCCCCTACAAATATGTGCAAGGAAGATAAAATTCTTAGTAATTTGAATCCTTTTTCCGACTTGATTATTTTGTTAAGATACAATTAGGTGCAGAATATTGGCTTATGATGGAGTCAAGGCTCAGTTATGAAGTATTATGGCCGATAAAAGTTCTCTAGTGCAATTCACAGATTATACTATCTGTAAAGGAGATGATGGTGATTGTTAAAGATGGTGGTTTGGGTTATAAAAACCCTCTTGTGCAAGAATTTCCTTGAATCAATCTCAATAGTTCGGAATGTCATTTTATAATTTAAAAATAAGTGAAAAGATTGATGATTCTGGTACCATATCGATGTCAGAAGTCTGAACATGAAGAATTTGATGGATTTAAGTATTGACTGAGTGGGTCAATATGCATTGGTTCAAGATAACTTCTAGTTAGGGCATATATAAATTTGGGTTAGATTGTGTCTTTATGAGTGAAAGTGGATCCTGTTGACTAGACTTGGGAATAACATTCTTTTCTCCCCTTTTGCTGTTGGTAAATCCTTTAGGTGGGAAGTCTTTTAATCCTTTAATGTTTTGATGTTTGTCTCAGTGTTAACCCTGTAAAAGGTGTTGGTAGAAAAAACTAAAGGGGAGCTTTCTTCTGTTGCTTACTATCCATTCTGTTGGTGCTGAAGCCATAAGTGGGAGATCTATTTGGAATTTTTTCAATCCTTCAATACTGTGACGTCATCTCATTATTAGCTGTTTGATCCGTTCTCTTCATTACTTTTCTCGTTTTATCTGGTTCTTTGGAATTCCGGTCCTTTGCTCAGTGGCTGTGCTTTTACCTTCTCTGAAGTCATCTGTATCTAAGGGGAGACAATACATACCTTCTGGAGAAACAAAATCCTTTGCCAGAGAGATTTGTATTGGCCCATTCAAGGGTATTCCTCCATGAACCTCCTGGCCATGCCAAATTGCCTTGCCCGCCCAAAAACCAGCAAGGGCATGCGTGATTTGGCAACCAAAAAAAGGTGATCAATAGAATCCGGGCAAGTTCTACAAAAAACACACACTGCACCAGAGATCCTGCCATAAGAAAGTAAGAGCATTTGAGTGGGAAGATGGTTTCTAGTCATCACCCATAACAAAAATTGGTGCCTTGGTGCAATGGGTTTGTTCCAAATAAAGGACGACCAATGAACAAGCGTGGCCCGACTCCTAGTGGATTCCCAGGCTGAGGCCGTGGAGAACTTACCCGTAGACATAGGCAACCAAGAGAATTCATCCGGAAGGTTAGTGAGAGACGGGATCTAATGCGACCAGCTTTGGAGATGCTGAAGAACACCATGGCCTGCCAGTGTGAAAAGATCAGCCACCTTAGCTTCCCTCGTAAGGCCGGACCGATAGATGAAGAAATTAGAGAAAAAAGTCTTCAGTGGGCCTGGAGGATGCCAATGATCAAACCATAGTGAGATGGTAAGACTATTGCCAACCCGCCGCTGTACAAGGCCGAGAATTTCCGGTCGCAGGGCAAGTATTTTCCTCCAACCCTGGTCTATTCTTCCATATCTGGATACATTAAGAAAGCATGAATTGATAGGAAAGATTACTGACAGACCCCTTTTATTTGGTCACTGTCTAAATGAGTTGGTGCATTTAGTTTTTTTGTTGAGACCCTTTATGCATTGTGCTGAATCAAAATAAGCTCCAATGGCTTTTTTTGCCATTTTTTTGCCATTCCGGGAGCTAAAGACAGAAACAATGGTGGTGAAATGTTTACTGAAAAATGAGTAGGGCGATATGGATATCATATCTTAGATCAATATGCTCAATAGCTATTTGAGTGATTTACTTCCATGGTACTTTCCGAACAGCATTTTCTGAGGCAATCATTCGCAGAGGAAGGTACATGTTTAATGTTCGTGCTTCTTCCAAATTTAACCACATAATGAAACTGCGAATACTGTCGGACCTCCTAATGTCATTCTTTGTAAGGAACTTTGTCATGGAACCTCAATTTTTTGCCAGTTTGATTTAGTGTGGTCATATTGCATCGGTAGCTTTTCTATCACGAAGAGAGAGGATGATAACCATGAACTAGTTTCTTAAAAGCGGATCGTGTTAATGTTTGTAGCGAGTGTCAGAGCCGGTGAGCTGATACTTTTCATGGTTGTTGCGGTACATCAAACCTGAGTATATTGGATACTCGAAATTATCGTGGAAGTCTGAAGAGCGAAGATTGCTCCTGAGTTTGGGATTATATCACATTATTCTTTCGCTTCTTTTTCTTTTCCCCATAGCCCATGAAATTTCACCGGAGAAATTTTTGAACTTTGATATACATTTGTCATCCTTTGTTGGGAGGTCAGCTTTTCGTAAATCTTTTTTTTGCGAGGCAAATGTGAAGGAGAATTTTTATTCAAACTTTTATAGAGAAGATTTCATGAAAGCCATTATGTTATCTGTTGGAGAAAAATTATAATTTAAATAACCTTTAAAGATTAAGTTTGATTCTATATTTTAACGTTGCGATTGAATAAGTATAAGTTACTTAAGACGGGTTTAAGTTTGAAGATAACACTCCTACGAGTGAAAGAATGAAAATAATTTTTTTAATGTCTTATTTTAAGGTTTAAATTTAGATTGTTAGGAATGGGGAACATTAGTTTAAGTGCTAGAAGTCATGAGAGATCTATTACATTAGATAATTGTTATCGGGAACTTCAAATCTCAGTTTGTCCATTTTTGGAAGTAATATGTAGTATATAAAGGAGGAAAAAGTCAAACATATTGCATTGACACAAATTTAATCATGAACCTTTCGATTGGATTAATTTAGTTTTAAATTTTTTTATATTAATATCAATTCAACTTATTCCGCTAATTTAGACAAGAAATTACTGACATGAACACCAGCGATCTTATTTGGCACAATTGATATTGATACAATTGACGTTGAAGTGGATACTTTTAGATAATTTTTTAATAATTTTTTTGAATTTTTCTTTCCTTCCTTCCTTCGCCAATGGCCGGCGAGCCAAGCGGCACTCGACAAGACCACCCTAGCCTTGGTGAGGGTCCGCCCAACAAGGCCACCTAGCCTACGAAATGGTTAGTCTCACCGAGTGTCACCTGGGTGAGGATGGGCCTTGCCTTAACCTAGGCAAGGCCGATCCTCGTCAACCACAGGCAAAAAGAAGGAAAAAAATGAAAGAAAAAAAGAAAAAATTATTAAAAAATTATAAAATATGTCAACATTAGCACCAATTGTATTACATATGGCCACCAATGTCTACTTCAGAAATTTCCGGCTTAAAAAGGCCGAATGGATTAAATTGGTATTGATGTGAAAATGTTTAGAATTAAATTAGTTTAATTGTAAAGTGTAAGACTGAATTGACATCAATATAATAAATTTAATACTTTTTTGTACTTTTCTCCAAAAAAATGCCATGGATTTATGAGAATTTTCTTATTATTATGATATGTGTAAAGGTACATGGAACTAATATACCTTTCATCACAATGATGAAACCGTGCTATTTTGCTAGTTTATTGAAAAGAATTAACTTCATGATTTTGTAAAATAAAATTTTTTAATGTTTCCTTTATTTATTGTAAATAATCATGCTCCAAACCTCACTAGATCGACACTAGACTCAAAAGGAGGCAAACTTTTTAGAGTTGGAAGTTTTTCCTTCAGAATGAACTATGATCTCAACTTATGCTCCAAACGTTTTAAAGTTCTAATAGAAGAATCAAAATGAACACAATTATAAGTGATATAGGTGCATTTAAAACTCCAAACCTCACTATATCAACTTTTGATAAAAAAAAAAGGAGCCACATTTTCTTAGAATTGAAAGTTCTTTTAGGCTTTCAACCCGTGCTTCAAACTTCTTGAAGTTCTCACAAAATTAAAATGAGCACAATTATGAGCAAAATAAATGATTTAAAAACTCTAAATCTCACAAGATGAACACGTGACAAAAAAGGGGAAAATTACCAAAAAAGCCATAAATCTATTGCAATTGTGTCAATTAGTCCCTTTTTTTTTTTTTTTTTTTTTTTTGTACGCCAATTCAATCTATCCGACCAATTTTGGCGTAGGTCGTCCAGCCAACATTGATGTGGCAACTTTTTTTTTATGAATTATTTATGTATTTATTCTTTTTTTTATCTTTTTCCCACAGTGGCTGGCTAGGCTTCGACGAGGTTCACCGGCCATCAACGAGGGTTGAGGCCCTCACCTAGATGTGGGCGAGGCCAACCTTGCCATGGCCTCATTGGCCACCTTCTTCCACGGTTGGCGAGGCTACCATTGCCAAGATCTGGCCAAGGCAATGACCGACTGTGAATCTATGTGGGAGGTCAGCTTTTCGTAAATCTTTTTTTTGCGAGGCAAATGTGAAGGAGAATTTTTATTCAAACTTTTATAGAGAAGATTTCATGAAAGCCATTATGTTATCTGTTGGAGAAAAATTATAATTTAAATAACCTTTAAAGATTAAGTTTGATTCTATATTTTAACGTTGCGATTGAATAAGTATAAGTTACTTAAGACGGGTTTAAGTTTGAAGATAACACTCCTACGAGTGAAAGAATGAAAATAATTTTTTTAATGTCTTATTTTAAGGTTTAAATTTAGATTGTTAGGAATGGGGAACATTAGTTTAAGTGCTAGAAGTCATGAGAGATCTATTACATTAGATAATTGTTATCGGGAACTTCAAATCTCAGTTTGTCCATTTTTGGAAGTAATATGTAGTATATAAAGGAGGAAAAAGTCAAACATATTGCATTGACACAAATTTAATTATGAACCTTTCGATTGGATTAATTTAGTTTTAAATTTTTTTATATTAATATCAATTCAACTTATTCCGCTAATTTAGACAAGAAATTACTGACATGAATACTAGCGATCTTATTTGGCACAATTGATATTGATACAATTGACGTTGAAGTGGATACTTTTAGATAATTTTTTAATAATTTTTTTGAATTTTTTCTTTCCCTTCCTTCTGCCAATGGCCGGCGAGCCAAGCGGCACTCGACAAGACCACCCTAGCCTTGGTGAGGGTCCGCCCAACAAGGCCACCTAGCCTACGAAATGGTTAGTCTCACCGAGTGTCACCTGGGTGAGGATGGGCCTTGCCTTAACCTAGGCAAGGCCGATCCTCGTCAACCACGAGCAAAAAGAAGGAAAAAAATGAAAGAAAAAAAAGAAAAATTTTTAAAAAATTATAAAATATGTCAACATTAGCACCAATTGTATTACATATGGCCACCAATGTCTACTTCAGAAATTTCCGGCTTAAAAAGGCCGAATGGATTAAATTGGTATTGATGTGAAAATGTTTAGAATTAAATTAGTTTAATTGTAAAGTGTAAGACTGAATTGACATCAATATAATAAATTTAATACTTTTTTGTACTTTTCTCCAAAAAAATGCCATGGATTTATGAGAATTTTCTTATTATTATGATATGTGTAAAGGTACATGGAACTAATATACCTTTCATCACAATGATGAAACCGTGCTATTTTGCTAGTTTATTGAAAAGAATTAACTTCATGATTTTGTAAAATAAAATTTTTTAATGTTTCCTTTATTTATTGTAAATAATCATGCTCCAAACCTCACTAGATCGACACTAGACTCAAAAGGAGGCAAACTTTTTAGAGTTGGAAGTTTTTCCTTCAGAATGAACTATGATCTCAACTTATGCTCCAAACGTTTTAAAGTTCTAATAGAAGAATCAAAATGAACACAATTATAAGTGATATAGGTGCATTTAAAACTCCAAACCTCACTATATCAACTTTTGATAAAAAAAAGGAGCCACATTTTCTTAGAATTGAAAGTTCTTTTAGGCTTTCAACCCGTGCTTCAAACTTCTTGAAGTTCTCACAAAATTAAAATGAGCACAATTATGAGCAAAATAAATGATTTAAAAACTCTAAATCTCACAAGATGAACACGTGACAAAAAAGGGGAAAATTACCAAAAAAGCCATAAATCTATTGCAATTGTGTCAATTAGTCCTTTTTTTTTTTTTGTACGCCAATTCAGTCTATCCGACCAATTTTGGCGTAGGTCGTCCAGCCAACATTGATGTGGCAACTTCTTTTTTTTATGAATTATTTATGTATTTATTCTTTTCTTTATCTTTTTCCCACAGTGGATGGCTAGGCTTCGACGAGGTTCACCGGCCATCAACGAGGGTTGAGGCCCTCACCTAGATGTGGGCGAGGCCAACCTTGCCATGGCCTCATTGGCCACCTTCTTCCACGGTTGGCGAGGCTACCATTGCCAAGATCTGGCCAAGGCAATGACTGACTGTGAATCTATGTGGCTTGCAAATGTTTCATTCAAGCACCCCCCCTCCCCCCTGTGTCTCTCTGTGTAGAGAATAGCCAAAGTGAGTGGAATGGGTTAGGCATTTCGTCGAGCAACTGGAAGGATCAAGGTGACCTGGGTTTGAGTGTGGCTCCACCTTCCATCTCAAGGTGCGGCCTTGGGCGCCTTGCCTTTGACATTCATTGGAGTGTCATCGATCACTATGGGGAAAAAAAAAAAGAAGAAAAGGAAAAAGGAAAATATAAAATATAAAAAAATACCATGTTATCATTAACTGGATAATTGGCATCAATGTCAGTGCCAACCGACAAAAATGGGCCGAATGGATTGAATTGGCATAAATGCAAAATGTTTAAAATCGAAACAAAGAAAAATGTTTATAACTAAATTGACATAATTGCAATAAGTTAAGGATTTTTTTGGTAATTGTCCTAATAAAAAGGAGTCGAACTTTTTTGGAATTGGAAGTTCTCCCAACTTGTGCTCTAAACTTTTGCAGTCAGTGCTGGTATGCCCCAAAAGACAGCCGATGTTCATTGGAATGGCACATCAACGTTTTCTAGTCAAAATTGACTAGAAGAATTACATTGATAATTTGTCAAAACGTTTAGAATTGAATTGTCACAATTAAAAGATTTAAGACTAAATTGGCAATAATGCAATAAGTTTAAGACTTTTTTGATAATTTTTCCTAGAACATTCTATAGGAAGGGAACCAAGACACACATAATACTAAGGTAAGCATGAGTATATGACAAGGAAATGAGCCTCGTTTGATACTAGCAAGACTGACGGCCGGGCGCTTTGTAATACCCTATGCAAGATACACACAGCACTAACATGGACATATACATGAGCATGAACTCAAAGGCACAAGGAATGACCGAACGAGGCACCAAAATGCTTTCACGGTTGAGAGGGAGGACATCAGCTTCGAACGCAAGGCCGGCTTCAACATGAGCACTTACATCACATCGAAGATGAAATCATACAAATTCAAAAACCGTAGCCGAGCTAGACTAACCATTAGACCGAAGTAACGAGCTTGCAACAACCGTCAAGACAATTCAAGCTTCCATACTTCGATTTTAATCTACCGTTCTGTGCTCAGAATCTACAGCTAATGAGTTAGGACGGAAATCGACAAGGAAATAGAAGGGTTCCTACTTCAAGTCGATGAGGAAAGATATGGCTGAACACATTTAAAACTGGTTTGATTTAGGGCTCATAGTTTTGGCTTCAATTTCTCGCTCGGGGCTCACGGTTTGCACTCTCTTCCATTGGCTAGAGAAACATGAATTTTTGGGAAGATGAAGTGAAGAATGTTTGAGTACTCAGGCACTATGGCACTGAAGTAATCCATGCCATTCAAATTAGGGTTAAACTCTCTATTTTCTATTTAAATCTCACGACCATCATCTCCCTTTCCGAATGATGGGCAACCGCCAACAATTTGTACTGCATTTAACTTTCTAACAAATGTTGGCTTTCGTTTGCAAACCTCTTTTACTAATTTCAAGTTAATTAGAGATGACATATTTTGATCTAAAATAAAATAAATGCTATTTGACAATTCATAAATATAGTAAATACCTAGACTCGCTTTATTTCTAGTCCCTTATCGGTTCTTGACATCCTCTTTTACATTAAACTAACTATATTATCCCTTGGAAGTCCCACTCTAAACTTAAGATTATTTCCCGCCTTTATTTTCTTCTTTTTATTTTGTTTCAATTTTGCGATAGACAAAACTGCCCTTTCTCCTCTCAAATAATATTTATTGAGGTCAAATGTGAGGCACGCTCACAATTGAAGATTATAGCTTGCTTTTTTTTCTTCTTTTTTGGTTTTTTACCTTTTCTTTTTCCACTTGAAACAAAATCGGTGTATCTTTTTTCAAAAAATTTATTTGGTAGATAGCTAACTAACTATTTGACCAATAAAAGCTATTTATTGTGTTAATGAATTGTACATTTTTTTTTCTTGTGCTAGAAAATTATTATTCAAAAAATAACCTACACACGAATAAGAGTGAAAAGAACCATCTATGAATTTTAATACCCATTTCATTTAATTATAACTTTAATATGTCTCATTACATTGTAATCCGTGTATTTTAATTGCTCAAATTTTATTTTATTCAGAAAATCTAATAGTCAAAATTTTAATTATTTATTGTGTGATACACAAAATATTTTGAGTGACGATCCGCTCTTCTATTTATAGCAACGTACTTTATAAGGATAATCAATCAAAAGAAATCCAATCTATCATAATAATTACCTTTCCTATCACAACCAAAAAGAACATATTTGTCTCTTGTTGGCCATTTTATAGAAACAACAAAACCTTGGGCAAGAAAATTAGTCCACACACTACTCAAGAAAATCCTCTCACTTGAGAAGATTACCTAGTAAAGTTTCAAATAAATGTAATGACATGATTGACTGCTATCCTCCATTCATAGTTTCATCATCAATATATAGATATAAGCAAAAAACAATACTGTCTTCCATAGTGATTGTAGTACAAAAAACATTGCAATGAAAGATGAGTAAATTTTTTTTTATGCATACATTAACCACAATATTGAAGTCAAAAAATTCACGATTATGAGGATATTCTAAAGAAATAAAGTAAAAAATTTGCATATAGAATTAACATTTCTTTAGTCTGATATATGATCAATACTTGCTCAAATTACAATAATGGAGAACATGAAGGAAATGTTGAATGTAATGGGTGTGGAAGAATCGGCTAGGATAAAAAAAAAAAAAAAAATTTGAAAGGGATGCAGGTAGTTTGTCTTTTAGTAAAATTGAAACAAAAGAAAAATAACAAAAAAAAAAAGGGAAGAAATAATCTTAAATCAAAAGTGGGATCTGTAAGGGATAATATAGTCAATTCAATGCGATAGGCAGTATCAAGAGCTAATAAAGGGATGAAAATAAGGCGTGCCAATATCTAATATGCAACTAATTTGGATAAATTGGACTTTCGATTCTTAAAGTGTTTTTATTTGGTAAGAACATAGAACACAAACTCTTTTATTTGCACACTAAAACCCAAGTTAATCTCCGTCGTTTTGAGAAAGAAATTTATTTATCTCTCTTAATTTGGATTTTGATATTAGAAAGATTAATCAAACTACAATGTGATTTACAAAGTAAAGTCAGTATAATTTTTTTCATACAGGGATCACAATTTCTAAAAACTTGAATACAATACTTATTGAGAAAACCTAACCTAAATGAACACGGCGTAATACAATGTGGTCCACTTGAAATTGGCACAACCAACAATCTTTAATAAATTTTTGATAAAAAGTGTTTGTCATCACAATGAACATTTTGTAATACAAGAATTAATTCATATGTTGTGATTATCTGAATTTTGATCAGCAATAATTTTCTGTATCCTATTTTCCTTTTTACTTGCAATTTTTATTTTTATCCCACTCGGTGGGATTACTCCACCTAATGGCATTTTGAATTTCCCACCTTGGTCACTTATGATGGAGTACAGCTAGGCTTTTCTCCTTCCAAAATTAAAAATCCTACGGGAGGACTGCTCATTTAAAGAAGTCTTCATGAAGCTGAGGTGTTGGTGCCTCCCTCTCTTAGCTATGCGGTCAGTTCACAGGTAATCTCTTTCAAGGTTTCATTTATTACCCATAAGATGTCCTACACAGTCTTTATCTACCCCTCTCTCTCTCTCTCTCTCTCTCTCTCTCTCTCTCTGCCAAATGGAGCAAATCCCTATCAGTAATTTTCTCGCCCCTTCTGGTCGAACTTGAAAAGCTTTTGTTCGCTCCTTATCTTTGAGCTTTTCTCTGAGAAATTAGGCACAAAATGGCGGATCAGATCAGTGGAGGCGATGGAAACCATGGAGTCGTCTTGGAAATGATAGACACGTCGGACGCCAAGGAAGAGAAGAAGAGCACTCTCTTCTCTTTTTCCTTCATTCAAAAGGTCACTTGTGTTCTCATCTCCATCTACTCTTTTTTCCCCCAATATCTTCCTTCTTGTTTTCCTTTTGTCCTTTCTGTATTCACTTGGTTGTTCATCTATCTTTTGTTTGATTGCGAATTTCTCCAAAACATTGCAGTTGATCGCGGAGGTCGTGGGGACGTACTTCTTGATATTCGCCGGTTGCACGTCGGTGGTGGTGAACTTGGACTATGACAAGGTGGTGACGCTCCCGGGGATATCAATAGTGTGGGGCTTGGCAGTGATGGTGCTGGTGTACTCGGTCGGACACATCTCCGGCGCCCATTTCAACCCGGCCGTCACCATCGCTTTTGCCACCTGCAAGAGGTTTCCATGGAAACAGGTGCAATTACATCTCTTCCAAAGTCATAACGCAAAATCCTCTTTCGTCCAACCATATCTCTTCCGACTTTATCTCGGTTGCATTTTGTTCTTGGCGCGTAGGTGCCTCCATATATAGTGGCCCAAGTGGTTGGATCGACGATGGCAAGCGGGACGCTGCGGTTGCTATTCACAGGCAAGCTCAATCACTTTGTAGGGACTCAACCGGCCGGTTCAGATGTGCAGGCGTTCGTCTTCGAGTTTATCATCACTTTTTACCTCATGTTCATCATCTCCGGCGTCGCCACAGACAACAGAGCAGTGAGTTGTAACTTCTTAGAATTACTTGTCTGGGGAGATTCCAATGGAAATTCCTGTACAAAAGGAAATATTTAATGCTTAGCAAAGTCTCTTCAAGACAAGGCAAGATAAGAATATCCTTATGGATATGGAAAATAATTAATGCATTTTGTGCACAGTGCCTTAGAAAAGTTAATTACAAAAGGGTTTTAATTTATTAACTTGAATATTTTAATTTTTTTAATGTCCCTTTCCTTGATAAGCTAATTTAGTTAATGTTTATGATTGGTGCAGATAAGAGAGCTCGCTGGTCTCGTGGTTGGGGCAACCGTCTTGCTAAACGTGATGTTTGCAGGGTATTGACTTATTCTATTCCCTTATATATGTTCATCTCTCGCTCATCTCAGGCTGAAAAGAAATGTTGACCATGATGATTGACTGACTAACATCATAGCACATAGTTTGCTCTTATAAGATGTTGCTGTTCCAAATTATCATATCAATGTCTTAATCTACACCATTAGTGGAAAGACCGTCATTCACCTAACTTAATATATACAAGTACTTTGGCTGTCAATTTAAAGAGAAAGATAAAGTTATTTATATTATTGATATCATTTTCCTCATATTCTATCACATGAAAACCGTCACAAACTTTTGCATCGAGAAATTGGTCTGGCAACAAATTTTCTTTTTACCAAGAAACAAAATGTCAATTCAGGCAACAATTAAGGATTTCTTGATAATAATTTGTATTGTTTTTTCGGGTGGTCGATAGGCCAGTAACGGGAGCATCAATGAACCCAGCAAGGAGCCTGGGTCCGGCAATAGCATATGGCCATTACGACAAGCTGTGGATCTACATTGTGGCACCAACGGTCGGGGCGATTTCTGGGGCGTGGGTCTACAACGTAATCCGGTTCACCGACAAGCCCATCCGAGAGCTCTCCAAGTCTGGCTCTTTCCTCCGGATCCCCGCCCGAAACTGCTCTTCTTGAGTCAAACTCATCTCTCTCTCTCTCTCAAACTTGTTCTTCTTGTTTGTTGTTTTCTCTCTCTTCTCTTTTGATATTGCACATGATATGATATATGCATTTGTAGTGAAAAGGGTTGATCTTCTTACTTCAATCGTTGGGTTTTTCCCTTCTCTCTGGAGGTTATTTTTTTGTTGGAACTATGGATTTGAAATGTTAACAGTTGTGTTTAATATTGGGGAAATTATTTTCTTAATAATCCAAAACTTAATTCCAAACTATTGAGGTCTACCCTCCGGTTCACCATCTTTTTGTTATCTTTTGATTTAATCGTGTGTACTCTTCCTTTTGTCCAGTCCTATTCTAAATCTATTCTATAAGCTACTATACGTACTATGTGTTATGCATAGTTTGTGAAATATTACTCCCTTACTCATGCTTCCTAATCCCAATCCCTTGAAAAGATGGGGAGTCGAACTCCTCAACTCTTCCTTCTCAAGCAGGAAAGGTAGTCACCAGGACAACCCTTAGTGGTTATTGTGTATACTTGTGTATCTAGATTTTTTTGGCAATACATGTACTTTAACAGTGGAAAGGAGTTGAGTTTCTTGTGATACCATCTTCGGTTGTTTTGATTCATTGTAAGGAAGGTTTCCTCCATATATTTGTGGAATTGAGAAGTAAGGAGTGAGAGTAAATGTCAAGGTGTATTTGTTTCGTATAAAATAATTGATTTAAAAAATAATTTCTTATAAATGACTGCTTATATCACATACAAAATTAAATTAATGAATAATATTTCTATCGTCTATGAAAATGTTTAGACATAAATTGCCATCGTTAATAAAAATATTTTTCATTAACAATTATTTTAAATAAGACAAATGAACATTTTTATAAATCATTCATTTTGCCCAAAACTAATTAATAACAAAGGCCCAATAAGGGTTAATTTTTTTTCTTCATGCTGTGAGAATGAATTACCCCGCATGTCCTGCAGAAAATGATGGATCTAGATCAAGTGACTTGTAAAAAAACTTAGATGAGTGTACAAACATTATACACTATCTTGCATTGCGAAAATGTGCAAAATTCGTGAGCGATTTTGTATTTCCATTTTGTGGACACATAAAAAATGACCAGTGATAGACTTAGTTAATTATAGTGAGTTGAGCGAATCTGAAACTTTTAAACTACTTGTGTTCAATTTATAAATCTTTTGTTGGATATGTTCAATCCTCAACGGATTATAAACCCAAATAATACACACGTGAAAAGAACACCTAAAAAATACGTTATCATTATACGTTAACTAGTTATTTTCCTTATGCAAATTCTACAAATTTTCACATTTGTGCATTCCTTTGAAATCGCTTTGCAGAGCTTATCTACTCACATAGTTGCTCAGTGGGGGCAAGATCCCGAGACTATCAAACATAATTGCAAAGTTTGGAAATTCCGTTGAAATATGGCCCTAGCTTCTTTCTTTTTTGGTCAAATATTGTCCTAGCTTGTTGCTATCAATTTCAAACAATGTTGAGATGGAGCGTCTTATTAAGTTTCATAAACTCGAATGAATTCCTCTATAAAATCTATTCATTTGAACTGCAGTATGTAAGTGCAATATATCGATTTTACTTTATTAAATCTATTCACTTGAACTATAGTATCCACATTCTAAAGTACATGGAGTGTCACAAGCTTATGAAGTCCATTTCTCAGTTTCTCATTGAACAATTATTATCCATACAGTAGTCAGCCTATGCTATGTGAATAGACTAGCAATCGTACAAAGAGAATGATGACCAAAATACCACGGAATAATCTCTCAAAAACACAAGATAGGTTTCCTTTTCACAACTCCTATGGTCTGCGAAGTAGATGGATTCGGCCAAGTTGAACAGTAAAAGGTAATTCAATTACTAATGAAGAATCATACACAAGTCACACCGTTGCTGTACAAAAAAATTAATGTCTATACAAAAACGACAGAGACCAAAAACAATAGATTTGATGGATTCTCCCTTCTACTCAGCATGACTCCATCAAATCAGGAAGCTGCTCTTGTTGGCTCTTGGGAAGATCCAACCAATTCCAAACGGTCAGACTCCCTGCAGCGTCTCCTGTAAAGAAAAGGCCTCCAGGAGCTGTTTGGAGAGTCCTAAATTCTCGTCTTGAGAATATCTTGCCCCTTTCAGTGAACCTGGAGTACGATGCACGAAGTCAGCCAAGCAGAAGAAGAGAACAGTCTTCACCGAGTGATGAGGATGTCAAGCAATTAGAGGAATTATTTTGGACTTACGATGGGAGCTCATACAAGCGAACAGTGCTGTCGATACATGCTTAAAGAAGGACTGGCTTACCACCTGCATCACTCATCCCAGCCAGTGCAAGAATACCCTGTGCAGGACAAAATGATATTTGCAACATCAAGATATGATATTACATCAATTCCATGAGACTAGGGGCACGGTAAGAAACTGTTGACAGATGAAAGATGAAAATTCATGTCTTCCCCACATAGAGAGAGCACATGGAATACACTTGACATTACGCCTATGTTACAAAGAATCACTCTTCATATAGCTATTTTTAGCTGAGGAAAACAACCGAAGAGCAATAAGCTGCATCTTTGCCATCTAATCTAGTAAAACAGGTCCATGCAATTCGCACATATGAAGTCAATAAAAGAAAACTTAATTTCACCCTTATTGTCTACACGCTTTCCAATAGTACCATCATCAACCACAACATACCATAATCCACACAAGTGCCAAAGAAAAAATAAATTAGCGCGCAACATACATGGTCCACATGATGTGTATACACAACTTCCAAGCTGCCTCCTTTAGTGGCACCCCAGACCTTAAGTGTCTGATCCAATGAACATGATATCAGGTACTCATCCCAGCAAAGAAGTGACATCACCACGTCAGTGTGTACAACAAGTTCCTGAACACACTCTAGAGTGTGCAAGTCCCACACCTGCGGGAGGGGGGAAGAAAGGAAAGATGTGAGGGGTCAGGACAATCTATAGTAGTGCAGGGCAGAAAAATACAGAGGACGTAGCAGACCAATTAAAGTGATGCAACAGAAAACACGAACTACAATGGCCAAGTCATGCCTTCCCAGGACACACAGGTAATCAGGGGGAGAGACATCTTTGATAAACCAGCTTACCCTTATGGTCTGGTCAATGGAACCTGAATACAACCGGTCGCGCCCAACAGTTAATGATACCACACCCCTTGTGTGACCCCTGAGAGGTGCAGCCATCTGAAAAGGATCAGCCTCACTAACTCCTTTCCACACCAAGATAGCGCCATCCTATAAGCAAGATTTGATCAGATTAATCATCGAAAGACCAATATAATTTAGCACATGCATCAACAGAATGAGGCAGTCAGTGATCATAGGAAAATTGACTTAGGTAGGCCACACTTGAAGAAGAAGAAGAGAAGAACTTCAGGTCTAAACCAAGAAATCCACCCTCGCACTCAGCATCAACTTTTATATCACTTAGAACGAAATTCTAAACAAACAGACTAGACAAAATTCCAGCAGATAAGTCCCCTAAACTGACATTAGATTCTTTCTAATAATAAATTACCTCGGCTCCGGCAAAAAGCATGTTATTACCAACTTCCATAGCATGGACCTGTCCAACAGGTCCGCTGATATCATAACTACCACCACTCTGGATATTCCAGGCCTACAAGAGATACAAGAGAAAGCAATGAATTAAAGCTCAGCAGCCCACTAATTCAAGAATTGCCAAAGAAAACAATAACAAAGGACAAAGGAGACCCATTCAATTGCTCACCTTAACCTTATTAGGCATGCCAACAAGCACCCAAGGACCTTCAGAAGTAAAACACCCAACTTCTCCCCCAAGGTTAATCACTTGATCACATTGACCAGTGTGACAGTCCCAAATTCGTACCGTTCCGTCTTTGCTTCCAGAGTACAGCTTAGTAGATCCAGCAGGAAGTGCTATTCCAGAAACACCCTGTCACAAAAAGCATCAGGTGAGTCCAAACCTACTTTTATACCATACCATACAGGTAATGATATTTCGACATCTTAATTAGCACAGGACGGAAACATATTGGAGTTTAACAAGACATGCAATGCAACTGTGTTTTCTCCAGCTATAGTCTTGGATATAAGGGAGAACACAAAAGGCAAAAACCAATCTGTAATTAGTACCTTTTTATGCCCCTCAAGCTTAGCCAACTGGGCAAAATCAACACTGCGAAACCACGAATGCAAGAAAGGACACACATTGCCTTTCACACAATTGCCCGATATCCAGTAGTACAAAAAGCCAAACTAGTACAAATGTCACAAATTTATCTTAAATAAAAATTTTCACTTTTAAAAACCCAAATTGGTATATTTTTAATAAATTTATCAATTTTTTGTTAAATTGAATTAATATCACGAAAAAACTTGGATCGGTACACTTATGATAAACGGGGGGTAAAACCCCAAACTAATATATTCATCAACTACCACATTTCATCCAACTCAGTAATTTGCTAGCATAATTTAATAGAATCTATCATAGGCATACTAATGTATTATTTTTACTGGTTGAAAAATTAGTTTTGGATGAATTTGTCACAAGTGTACTAGTTTGAATTTTTCGTGATATTAATCTTACTAAATATGTTTTTGGAAAAGTTTTAGAGGGCGAAGAAAATATAAGTGCAGAAAAAAAAGAGGAGGAAAAGAGTAGGCGAGGGAAGTCTTTTTTGTTGTCATTATTCATAAACTTGTTCTTCTTGTTTGTTGTTTTCTCTCTCTTCTCTTTTGATATTGCACATGATAAATGCATTTGTAGCGAAAAGGGTTGATCTTCTTACTTCAATCGATGGGTTTTTCCCTTCTCTCTGGAGGTTATTTTTTTGTTGGAACTATGGATTTGAAAGGTTAACAGTTGTGTTTAATATTGGGGAAATTATTTTCTTAATAATCCAAAACTTAATTCCAAACTATTGAGGTCTACCATCCGGTTCACCATCTTTTTGTTATCTTTTGATTTAATCGTGTGTACTCTTCCTTTTGTCCAGTCCTATTCTAAATCTATTCTATAAGCTACTATATGTACTATGTGTTATGCATAGTTTGTGAAATATTACTCCCTTACTCATGCTTCCTAACCCCAATCCCTTGAAAAGATGGGGAGTCCAACTCCCCAACTCTTCCTTCTCAAGCGGGAAAGGTAGTCATCAGGACAACCCTTAGTGGATATTGTGTATACTTGTGTATCTAGATTTTTTTGGCAATACATGTACTTTAATAGTGGAAAGGAGTTGAGTTTCTTGTGATACCATCTTCGGTTGTTTTGATTCATTGTAAGGAAGGTTTCCTCCATATATTTGTGGAATTGAGAAGTAAGGAGTGAGAGTAAATGTCAAGGTGTATTTGTTTCGTATAAAATAAATGATTTAAAAAATAATTTCTTATAAATGACCGCTTATATCACATACAAAATTAAATTAATGAATAATATTTCCATCGTCTATGAAAATGTTTAGATATAAATTGTCATCGTTAATAAAAATATTTTTCATTAACAATTATTTTAAATAAGACAAATGAACATTTTTATAAATCATTCATTTTGCCCAAAACTAATTAATAACAAAGGCCCAGTAAGGGTTAATTTTTTTTCTTCATGCTATGAGAATGAATTACCCCGCATGTCCTGCAGAAAATGATGGATCTAGATCAAGTGACTTGTAAAAAAACTTAGATGAGTGTACAAACATTATACACTATCTTGCATTGCGAAAATGTGCAAAATTCGTGAGCGATTTTGTATTTCCATTTTGTGGACACATAAAAAATGACCAGTGATAGACTTAGTTAATAATAGTGAGTTGAGCGAATCTGAAACTTTTAAACTACTTGTGTTCAATTTATAAATCTTTTGTTGGATATGTTCAATCCTCAACGGATTATAAACCCAAATAATACACACGTGAAAAGAACACCTAAAAAATACGTTATCATTATACGTTAACTAGTTATTTTCCTTATGCAAATTCTACAAATTTTCACATTTGTGCATTCCTTTGAAATCTCTTTGCAGAGCTTATCTACTCACATAGTTGCTTAGTAGGGGCAGGATCCCGAGACTATCAAACATAATTGCAAAGTTTGGAAATTCCGTTGAAATATGGCCCTAGCTTCTTTCTTTTTTGGTCAAATATTGTCCTAGCTTGTTGCTATCAATTTCAAACAATGTTGAGATGGAGCGTCTTATTAAGTTTCATAAACTCGAATGAATTCCTCTATAAAATCTATTCATTTGAACTGCAGTATGTAAGTGCAATGGATCGGTTTTACTTTATAAAATCTATTCAGTTGAACTGTAGTATCCACATTCTAAAGTACATGGAGTGTCACAAGCTTATGAAGTCCACTTCTCAGTTTCTCATTGAACAATTATTATCCATACAGTAGTCAGCCTATGCGATGTGAATAGACTAGCAATCGTACAAAGAGAATGATGACCAAAATACCACGGAATAATCTCTCAAAAACACAAGATAGGTTTCCTTTCCACAACTCCTATGGTCTGCGAAGTAGATGGATTCGGCCAAGTTGAACAGTAAAAGGTAATTCAATTACTAATGAAGAATCATATACAAGTCCCACCGTTGCTGTACAAAAAGATTAATGTCTATACAAAAACGATAGAGACCAAAAACAATAGATTTGATGGATTCTCCCTTCTACTCAGCATGACTCCATCAAATCAGGAAGCTGCTCTTGTTGGCTCTTTGGAAGATCCAACCAATTCCAAACGGTCAGCATCCCTGCAGCGTCTCCTGTAAAGAAAAGGCCTCCAGGAGCTGTTTGGAGAGTCCTAAATTCTCGTCTTGAGAATATCTTGCCCCTTTCAGTGAACCTGGAGTACGATGCACGAAGTCAGCCAAGCAGAAGAAGAGAACAGTCTTCACCGAGTGATGAGGATGTCAAGCAATTAGAGGAATTATTTTGGACTTACGATGGGAGCTCATACAAGCGAACAGTGCTGTCGATACATGCGCAAAGAAGGACTGGCTTACCACCTGCATCACTCATCCCAGCCAGTGCAAGAATACCCTGTGCAGGACAAAATGATATTTGCAACATCAAGATATGATATTACATCAATTCCATGAGACTAGGGGCACGGTAAGAAACTGACAAAGCATCTGACAGATGAAAGATGAAAATTCATGTCTTCTCCACATAGAGAGAGCACATGCAACACACTTGACATTACGCCTATGATACAAAGAATCACTCTACGTATTCATATAGCTATTTTTAGCTGAGGAAAACAACCAAAGAGCAATAAGCTGCATATTTGCCATCTAATCTAGTAAAACAGGTCCATGCAATTCGCACATATGAAGTCAATAAAAGAAAACTCAATTTCACCCTTATTGTCTACACGTTTTCCAATAGTACCATCATCAACCACAACATACCATAATCCACACAAGTGCCAAAGAAAAAAAAATTAGCAAGCAACATACAGAGTCCACATGATGTGTGTACACAACTTCCAAGCTGCCTCCTTTAGTGGCACCCCAGACCTTAAGTGTCTGATCCAATGAACATGATATCAAGTACTCATCCCAGCAAAGAAGTGACATCACCACGTCTGTGTGTCCAACAAGTTCCTGAACACACTCTAGAGTGTGCAAGTCCCACACCTGCGGGAGAGGGGAAAAAAAGAAAGATGTGAGGGGTCAGGACAATCTATAGTAGTACAGGGCAGAAAAATACAGAGGACGTAGCAAACCAATAAAAGTGATGCAACAGAAAACACGAACTACAATGGCCAAGTCATGCCTTCCCAGGACACACAGGTAATCAGGGGGAGAGACATCTTTGATAAACCAGCTTACCCTTATGGTCTGGTCAATGGAACCTGAATACAACCGGTCGCGCCCAACAGTTAATGATACCACACCCCTTGTGTGACCCCTGAGAGGTGCAGCCATCTGAAAAGGATCAGCCTCACTAACTCCTTTCCACACCAAGATAGCGCCATCCTATAAGCAAGATTTGATCAGATTAATCATCGAAAGACCAATATAATTCAGCACATGCATCAACAGAATGAGGCAGTCAGTGATCATAGGAAAATTGACTTAGGTAGGCCACACTTGAAGAAGAAGAAGAGAAGAACTTCAGGTCTAAACCAAGAAATCCACCCTCGCACTCAGCATCAACTTTTATATCACTTAGAACAAAATTCTAAACAAACAGACTAGACAAAATTCCAGCAGATAAGTCCCCTAAACTGACATTAGATTCTTTCTAATAATAAATTACCTCGGCTCCGGCAAAAAGCATGTTATTACCCACTTCCATAGCATGGACCTGTCCAACAGGTCCGCTGATATCATAACTAGCACCACTCTGGATATTCCAGGCCTACAAGAGATACAAGAGAAAGCAATGAATTAAAGCTCAGCAGCCCACTAATTCAAGAATTGCCAAAGAAAACAATAACAAAGGACAAAGGAGACCCATTCAATTGTTCACCTTAACCTTATTAGGCATGCCAACAAACACCCAAGGACCTTCAGAAGTAAAACACCCAACTTCTCCCCCAAGGTTAATCACTTGATCACATTGACCAGTGTGACAGTCCCAAATTCGTACCGTTCCGTCTTTGCTTCCAGAGTACAGCTTAGTAGATCCAGCAGGAAGTGCTATTCCAGAAACACCCTGTCACCAAAAGCATCGGGTGAGTCCAAACCTACTTTCATACCATACAGGTAATGATATTTCGACATATTAATTAGCACAGGACAGACACATATTGGAGTTTAACAAGACATGCAATGCAACTATGTTTTCTCCAGCTATAGTCTTGGATATAAGGGAGAACACAAAAGGCAAAAACTAGTCTGTAATTAGTACCTTTTTATGCCCCTCAAGCTTAGCCAACTGGGCAAAATCAACACCGCGAAACCACGAATGCAAGAAAGGACATGCATCGCCTTTCACACAATTGCCCGATATCCAGTAATGGCAAACTTTTTCTTGGGGCTTTTGAGGGCTTTTTTCTGCCGACAAATCGCCTGTGTCTCTAGAAGTTGAATTCGCTGAATTCACCGGACCAGTTTCAGGGTCCTTCCCAGGGCAATCCCCAGGAATATAATTTGACAGCTTTGCAGCTCGATGGTAAACATTGCATGGAAGAGATGCATCGTGCAAAAACCTGCAGGGATTCCGGTTGCACTTCCCTTCTAACCAGTAAGTGCATACTCTGCAGCTTGTTGGTGCTGTTTGAAGCCGATTATAGCAAGCAGCTGCTTTCTGTGTCCAACCCACAGTACTCCTTGCTGTCTTAATATCCATGCTATTATACAGAAATACAGACAATCAATCCCTGAACTGAATAACCTATCCAAAGTTAACTCAAACTCAAAGCATCAGAACTCGTTCTTGCAAGAAGATCCGTTGCAGAAAAACCAAGGTCCACTGTAGTCAGCGATCCCAAGCATTTCACTTCCTCTATCACCAACAACAGAGACAGAACAAAGAACCATTGACCTATAAGAGGATGCATAACCATCTCGATCCATCATTCCCATCTCTTTCACTTCCAACCAAATTCAAATTCACCCAGAAGCGGGATTAGCTGAAAACCTAGAACACGAAGGAGACAATAAAAGAGTAACATAATGCCGCATTGTCCACGCCCATCACGAAAACTTCCATTCATCAAACCTAATTTCCAAACTCGCCATCCTCGTCACAAATCCCAATCCTTTCAGGCGGGAGAAAACCCGATTCCTTCGGGATCAAAAAACCCAAGAATCCCCGCCAACGACTACTGAACGCAGGCCCGACCGCCCCCGTCGTCGCCGGCACAAACCCACCTTCTAGAAAGCCCTCCGACGGCGAGCAGGAGATCGCCATTGTCGAAAGAAGATAAAACCCAACTAACACTTCCTCGCTACACTTCGCTAGAAACCGCATGGAGAGAGGCGTGGAAAGAAGAAGCAAGCAAACCTGAGGAAAGACAGCAAAGCGACGAACCCACGATCGCCCTCGAATCGAAGAGCGGAGATCGGCGATCGATGATCGAAAGGGCTTTGCGGGTCGCGACGACACGGCGAGAGCGCGACGGAGAGAGAGAGAGAGCGGGAGAGACAACAGAGACAACCTCTTCTTGGGGGAAAAGAGCCGTTGGCCTGGCCTTCCTATATAGGCAGACAAAGCGCGTACATGTCACGCGGCGAGGAAAATATTTTCTTGATTTTTTATACTGTATAAGAGGAGAATTTTTTTTTTAAAAAAAGGAAAAGAACATTAAATATATCCGATATATTGCTTTGAGATTTGGGTCTATGTAAGGCATAACTGATGAATATCAGAAATGTTCGAATTCCGACTTCAACGTGTTAGAGATTTACTAAATGCGATTTATATCACAAAAAATCCAAATTGATATATATGATAAATTTACCACAATATAATTTTTTATTACAAAAAAACCCAAACTAGTACAAATGACACAAATTTATCTTAAATAAACTTTTTCACTTTTAAAAACCCAAATTGGTATATTTATAATAAATTTATCATTTTTCTGTTAAATAGAATTAATATCACGAAAAAACATGGATCGGTACACTTATGATAAATAGAGGGTAAAACCCCAAATTAATATACCCATCAACTACCACATTTCATTCAACCAGTAATTTGCTAGCAAAATTTAATGAAATTTGTCATAGGCATACTAATTTAGAATTTTTAATAGTTGAAAAATTAGTTTGGAATGAATATGTTACAAGTGTACCAATTTGAATTTTTTGTGACATTAATCTTACTAAATATGTTTTTGGAAAAGTTTTTGAGGGTGAAGAAAATATAAGTGTGGAAAAATAGAGGAGGAAAAAGAGTAGGCCAGGGAAGTCTTTTTGTTGTCATTATTCGGAAAATGTGGAGTTTACTTTTTACTCGTAAGTTTCTCGAAAATGTTGTCGTGAGGGAAATATAAATGTAAAAAAAAAAAAAAAAAAAAAAAAAAGTGGAAAATGATGAGGTTAGGGAAACTATTTTCGTTATAATTATTTTAAAAAATGTGCATTACTTTTATTTGCAATAGTATTACGTGACTTAGGAAAAACGCTCAACAAAAGCACGTAACTAATGAAAAAAAAGGGACCAAAGCTTACGCTTAAAAATTCAGAATGAACGAAAGGTATCAATTTCATTATGATGGGAAATATTCAAATATGAACAACCTCTTGATAAGAGATGGAAATCAATACAACCATGTATGAGTTAATTTTTTTTTATCAAAAAGAAATTTTCATTCATTATCCAAATTATATATGAAAGAAAATCTTAAAAGTCATGATAACAAAACAAGCTCATAGAACTCCAAAACAAAACAAAGACAAAACTAGAAATCAAGGGATTTCGTTAAAGTATTATCGTCAGAAATAATCATAGGCTTATCCTTCAAAAATAGATCTGAGACTATATAAGTTTATTACTCATGACATTATTTGTGCATAATTAAGACGTGAATCTGAATTTTCTTGAAAATGGTGAAAAATCAAAAGTAGCCAACGAATTTGGCCAGAGATAAGCAAATAGAAGAATCAACAAAAATTGCAATTAATAAAGGGCAAGGCTATTTCCACTTCCTATATAATTAAATCCACCCCAAAGGCCCAATAAGGTTTTATTTTTTCCTTCATGCTATGAGAATGAATTACCTCGCATGTCCTGCAAAAAATAATGGATCTAGATCAACTGATTTGTAAAAAAACTTAGATGAGTGTACAAACATTATACACTATCTTGCGTTGCGAAAATGTGCAAAATTCGTAAGCGATTTTGCATTTCCATTTTGTGGACAGACAAAAAATGACTAGCGACAAACTTAGTTAATAATAATAAGTTGAGTGAATCTAAAACTTAAACTGCTTGTATTCAATTTATAAATATTTTGTTGCATATGTTCAATCCTCAACGGGTTATAGACCCAAATAATACATGCGTGAAAAGAACACGTAAAAATATGTTATCATTATATTTTAACAGTTATTTTCCTTACGTAAATTCTTTAAATTTTCGCATTTGTGCAATCCTTTGAAATCGCTTTGCAGAGCTTATCTACTCACACAGTTGCTCAGTGGGGGCAGGATCCCGAGACTATCAAACATAGTTGCAGAGTTTGGAAATTCTAATGAAATATAGCCCTAGCTTCTTTCTTTTTGGTCAAATATTGTCCTAGCTTTTTGCTATCAATTTCAAATAATGTTGAGATAGCGTCTTAATAAATTTCATAAGCTCGAATGAATTCCTCTAAAAACCTATTCATTTGAACTGCAGTACGTAAATGCAATGTATCGGTTTTACTTTATAAAATCTATTAAGTTGAATTGTAGTATCACATTCTAAAGTAAAAGGAGTGTCACAAGCTTATGAAGCCCATTTCTTAGTTTCTCATTGAACAATTATTATCCATACAGTAGTCAGCCTATGCGATGTAAATAGACTAAAAATCGTAGAGAGAATGATGACCCAAAGACGCTGCAGGGATGCTGACCATTTGGAATTGGTTGGATCTTCCGAAGAGCCAACAAGAATAGCTTCCTGATTTGATGGAGTCATGCTAAGTAGAAGGGAGAATCAATCAAATCTATTGACATCGGAGTTCAAATTTCGCGAGGAAGACAATGACATCTATGCCCCGATGCAGCTGGGATGTGATTTGAAGCAAGAAACAGCACCTACCATTGCCTGTACTGCAATCCTAGTTTTTGGTCTCTGTTGTTTTTGCACAGACATTAATTTTTTGTACAGCAATAGTGGGACTTGTATATGATTCTTCATTAGTAATTGAATTGCCTTTTGCTATTCGACTTGGGCAAATCCATCTACTTCACAGACCATAGGAGGAAACTTTTCTTGTTGGTATTCTTGCTGTACAAAAAATTAATGTTTGTACAAAAACGACAGAAACCAAAAACTGGATTGCTATACAGACAATGGTAGGTGATGTTTCTTGCTTCAAATCACATCCCAGTTGCATCGGGGCATAGATGTCATTGTTTCCTCGCGAAATTTGAACTCCGATGTCAATAGATTTGATTGATTCTCCCTTCTACTTAGCATGACTCCATCAAATCAGGAAACTGCTCTTGTTGGCTCTTCGGGAGATCCAACCAATTCCAAATGGTGAGCATCCCTGCGGCGTCTCCCATAAAGAAAAGGCCTCCAGGAGCTGTTTGAAGAGTCCTAAATTCTCGTCTTGAGAATAGCTTGCCCCTTGCAGTGAACCTGGAGTACAATGCACGAAGTCAGCCAAGCAGAAGAAGAGAACAGTCTTCACCAAGTGATGACGATGTCAAGCAATTAGAGGGATTATTTTGGACTTACGATGGGAGCTCATACAAGCGAACAGTGCTGTCGATACATGCGCAAAGAAGGACTGGCTTACCACCTGCATCACTCATCCCAGCCAGTGCAAGAATACCCTGTGCAGGACAAAATGATATTTGCAACATCAAGATATGATATTACATCAATTCCATGAGACTAGGGGCACGGTAAGAAACTGCATCTGACAGATGAAAGATGAAAATTCATGTCTTCTCCCACATAGAGAGAGCACATGGAATACACTTGACATTACGCCTATGTTACAAATCAATCACTATTCATATAGCTATTTTTAGCTGAGGAAAACAACCAAAGAGCAATAAGCTGCATCTTTGCCATCTAATCTAGTAAAACAGGTCCATGCAATTCGCACATATGAAGTCAATAAAAGAAAACTCAATTTCACCCTTATTGTCTACACGTTTTCCAATAGTACCATCATCAACCACAACATACCATAATCCACACAAGTGCCAAAGAAAAAAAAAAATTAGCGAGCAACATACAGAGTCCACATGATGTGTATACACAACTTCCAAGCTGCCTCCTTTAGTGGCACCCCAGACCTTAAGTGTCTGATCCAATGAACATGATATCAGGTACTCATCCCAGCAAAGAAGTGACATCACCACGTCAGTGTGTCCAACAAGTTCCTGAACACACTCTAGAGTGTGCAAGTCCCACACTTGCAGGAGGGGGGAAGAAAGGAAAGATGTGAGGGGTCAGGACAATCTATAGTAGTGCAGGGCAGAAAAATACAGAGGACGTAGCAAACCAATAAAAGTGATGCAACAGAAAACACGAACTACAATGGCCAAGTCATGCCTTCCCAGGACACACAGGTAATCAGGGGGAGAGACATCTTTGATAAACCAGCTTACCCTTATGGTCTGGTCAATGGAACCTGAATACAACCGGTCGCGCCCAACAGTTAATGATACCACACCCCTTGTGTGACCCCTGAGAGGTGCAGCCATCTGAAAAGGATCAGCCTCACTAACTCCTTTCCACACCAAGATAGCGCCATCCTATAAGCAAGATTTGTTCAGATTAAACATCCAAAGTCCAATATAATTCAGCACATGCATCAACAGAATGAGGCAGTCAGTGATCATAGGAAAATTGACTTAGGTAGGCCACACTTGAAGAAGAAGAAGAGAAGAACTTCAGGTCTAAACCAAGAAATCCACCCTCGCACTCAGCATCAACTTTTATATCACTTAGAACAAATTCTAAACAAACAGACTAGACAAAATTCCAGCAGATAAGTCCCCTAAACTGACATTAGATTCTTTCTAATAATAAATTACCTCGGCTCCGGCAAAAAGCATGTTATTACCAACTTCCATAGCATGGACCTGTCCAACAGGTCCGCTGATATCATAACTAGCACCACTCTGGATATTCCAGGCCTACAAGAGATACAAGAGAAAGCAATGAATTAAAGCTCAGCAGCCCACTAATTCAAGAATTGCCAAAGAAAACAATAACAAAGGACAAAGGAGACCCAGTCAATTGCTCACCTTAACCTTATTAGGCATGCCAACAAACACCCAAGGACCTTCAGAAGTAAAACACCCAACTTCTCCCCCAAGGTTAATCACTTGATCACATTGACCAGTGTGACAGTCCCAAATTCGTACCGTTCCGTCTTTGCTTCCAGAGTACAGCTTAGTAGATCCAGCAGGAAGTGCTATTCCAGAAACACCCTGTCACAAAAAGCATCAGGTGAGTCCAAACCTACTTTTATACCATACCATACAGGTAATGATATTTCGACATCTTAATTAGCACAGGACGGAAACATATTGGAGTTTAACAAGACATGCAATGCAACTGTGTTTTCTCCAGCTATAGTCTTGGATATAAGGGAGAACACAAAAGGCAAAAACCAATCTGTAATTAGTACCTTTTTATGCCCCTCAAGCTTAGCCAACTGGGCAAAATCAACACTGCGAAACCACGAATGCAAGAAAGGACACACATTGCCTTTCACACAATTGCCCGATATCCAGTAATGGCAAACTTTTTCTTGGGGCTTTTGAGGGCTTTTTTCTGCTGACAAATCGCCTCTGTCTCTAGAAGTTGAATTTGCTGAATTCACCGGACCAGTTTCAGGGTCCTTCCCAGGGCAATCCCCAGGAATATAATTTGACAGCTTTGCAGCTCGATGGTAAACATTGCATGGAAGAGATGCATCGTGCAAAAACCTGCAGGGATTCCGGTTGCACTTCCGTTCTAACCAGTAAGGGCATACTCTGCAGCTTGTTGGTGCTGTTTGAAGCCAATTATAGCAAGCAGCTGCTTTCTGTGTCCAACCCACAGTACTCCTTGCTGTCTTAATATCAATGCTATTATACAGCAATACAGACAATCAATCCCTGAACTGAATAACCTATCCAAAGTTAACTCAAAGCATCAGAACTCGTTCTTGCAAGAAGATCCGTTGCAGAAAAACCAAGGTCCACTGTAGTCAGCGATCCCAAGCATTTCACTTCCTCTATCACCAACAACAGAGACAGAACAAAGAACCATCGACCAATAAGAGGATGCATAACCATCTCGATCCATCATTCCCATCTCTTTCACTTCCAACCAAATTCAAATTCACCCAGAAGCAGGATAAGCTGAAAACCTAGAACACGAAGCAGACAATAAAAGAGTAACATAGTGCCGCATTGTCCACGCCCCTCACGAAAACTTCCATTCATCAAACCTAATTTCCAAACTCGCCATCCTCGTCACAAATCCCAATCCTTTCAGGCGGAAGAAAACCCGATTCCTTCGGGATCAAAAAACCCAAGAATCCCCGCCAACGACTACTGAACGCAGGCCCGACGGCCCCCGTCGTCGCCGGCACAAACCCACCTTCTAGAAAGCCCTCCGATGGCGTGCAGGAGATCGCCATTGTCGAAAGAAGATAAAACTCACCCAGCACTTCCTCGCTACACTTCGCTAGAAACCGCACGGAGAGAGGCGTGGAAAGAAGAAGCAAGCAAACCTGAGGAAAGACAGCAAAGCGACGAACCCACGATCGCCCTCGAATCGAAGAGCGGAGATCGGTGATCGATAATCGAAAGGGCATTGCGGGTCGCGACGACACGGCGAGAGCCCGACGGAGAGAGAGAGAGAGCGGGAGAGACAACAGAGACAACCCCTTGATAACAGATGGAAATCAATACATGAGTTAATTTTTTTTGATCGAAAAGAACTTTCCATTCATTATCCAAATGGTATACGAAAGAAAATCTCAAAAGTCATGGTAACAAAACAAGCTCATAGAACTCCAAAACAAAGACAAAATCAGAAATCAAGGGATTTCATTAGAGTATAATCATCAGAAATAATCATAGGCTCGCCTTTCAAAAATAGATCCGAGACTATATGAGTTTATTACTCATGACATTATTTGTGTACAATTAAGATGTGAATTTCAATTTTCTTGAGAATGGTGGAAAATCAAAAGTAGCCAACAAATTTGGCCAGAGATAAGCAAATAGAAGAATCAACAAAATTGCAATTAATAAAGGACAAGGCTATTTCCACTTCCTATATAATTAAATCCACCCCATTTATGCTAAAAAGATAAAATAACCCTTAATAATTCAATTGCAATTCGAGTGATGGCTTTGTTCCTTCTATTTCTGTTGAGGGTCTAATTGTCATAATTTAGCTTTTCACATGATTTGTTTATTAGTTTATTAAGAATTATTTTAGTGCGATTTTACATTTACCCATAACGTTTTACATGCTCTATATAAAATTAGCTCACCAATAATAAGAGAAAAAGACAAATATTCTTTGATATGGTTAAAGACGTCAAAATTTCTTTTTCAGCATTGCTCTTAAAACTTCTAATATATTTTTTGTCCTTCTTATATCAAAAACTCACTTTCTTAGTGAATTTTTTGTTTTTTAATTTATTAGTCTAGAAATTGTCCTTTTTTTTCCCTTTCTTTAAGAGACGGCAATAAGTTTTGCGTGCATAGGACATGTCGATGAAACCTGTTCAATATTACTTTATCATCTAATAGCTATATATTTGATAAGTAAAATAAGTTCATTATATGGCAATAAAAGATGAACCTTAAGACATACTGAGGAGCACAACCAAAAGCCACATCAACCAATAACCTGATTGGACTAACTTTTGCTCTAGTCGTTAGTTTCTTGTTTAAGTCATGTAGGCCTTATGAAATGTTTGCAAAATTATCCCTTGAAAACGTAATCATTAGATCTGTCAAATAGGTAGCTCAGGTCGAATTTGGATCGGATCGAACATGGTCTGATTGAAATTGACCCATTTCCATGCATAAGGGATAAGAACATCACAAGTATTATAATTTTCATACAACACTCACTTAATTGTTATAATTTTCTTTTTCAACCACTTGAGTGCCATATCATCTAAAAAATAATCACTTGAGTGCCATAATTTTTAGGGATGTCAATGGGTCGGGTCGGGCCGGGCCAGGTCGAGTCAGGTATTTGGGTATTTTCTAACAAAACTCTAAGAATACATTACATTTATCAAAAAGGCCAGGGCCGACCTGACCCGTTTCGACTCGGCTCTAAATGATACCGGCTCCATACTTAGACAAGATTTTTACTCGACCTACAAATACCCTAAGTTTAGGGTCGGGTTGGGTCGGCCCGGGTCTTTTTGACACTCCTAATAATTTTGAATCAATCACTTGTATGTCAAAATTTCTCAAAAACGTTCACCCAAGTGCTAGAAATACGATGTGACATGGCATTTGTGGTGAATATTTTTAAAAAGTTATGACATTCAAATGATTGATTAAAAAGTTATGCAACACTCAAGTGATCAAAAAAAGAGTTATAGCACTCAGGTGAGTTCCATACATAAGTTCTAGCAATTAAAAATGATTGAAAAGAAAAGTTAAGACACTTGAGTGAGTGCCGTATGAAAGTTGAAGCATTTATAATGTCATTTTTCCCTATGCAATATAAATACAGTGACTCATACTAACCCAACTCATATCCAATTCATGTCTAACTCAACCGGACCCATATTGCTAAAACCCTAATTTACAAAAACTCATACCCAAACTAAGGTAAAAGCATGGAGTAAACAAGTGTGAAATTGAGTTAGGGCGAGAGAGAGTCGTAGAGATGGCCAAATTTTGAACCCATTTAGCATCTATATTAAATCCATTTATGATCCATATAACTAGGTTTTAACCCTTTATGACCAATATACTGAGTATAACTAATTTATATAACAATCTAATTCATCAAATATTGCAACAACTCATAAATGATTCCATATAAAGTCTAGACTTGAATGAAATTCAAAAACTTCGTAAGTCATTTTCAATCAAAGGTGCGTTTTGTAGGAGCATGACAATTATAGGAGCTTTCTTGTTTTAGCGCAATACACTTGAAAGAACTTACTAGTAATCAAGGAATAGTTTCTCATCATCAAAATCATTAAGTAAGAGCCTAAACGATGTATGGTAAGTTCGTGAGAATACTATACATGTTTGATGGAACGAAAGAATTTATTGTGTTTAAGGGAAGATAACTTTGGGATAGAAGCATTCACCACCAAGGCTCCAATGGCAAAGGAAGGTTCACCACCAAAGAATTAGATAGAAGCCCACAGGAATCAATCAGTTAAGAGGAGCGATCATACATTGGCAATTCAAAATTTATATGCATACAATTGAGAGTGCACCTCATCAACTAGGGAACACTAAAATAGAAAACCATCCAAATTAGAAAATCTACTCAAACTTGTAAACAACCCTCCAGTCTTAACCTGGCCAAATGAACTCTTATTCTTCAACTTCTTCTAAAAACTCCATTGTGGACATTTCCTCCTCAGTGGACCTATTGGATCATGTTATGGCTGAAAATCTCCCATCACTTCATAAATATTAAATGGGTTTGGTTTATTGATGAGGTTTGAGGTGGATCTATGAGTTGGTTATCTTCCATAAAATTCATTAGTCAGACATCACTAAACAATTTCTGTTAATAGAAAATTGTTAATTGATAATTGTTAATTTTACAAGAAAATTATTAAAAGTGGGCTTAAGAAGTATCATTGAAAAACTCGTTAGGATACTTTTGAAGAAAATAGTCATGTGACATCTCCCGGAGAAAATTGTCTAAAAAGTTGTAAATTGTATAGTGTCTAATTCAGTTCTAAACATTTCAATTATGTTAATTTCATCCTAAATTTTTTGATAACTTGCCAATTTAGTCTTGAACATTTTAATGATTTGCTAATTAGTCATTTTAGCTAATTTTAATCAGAAATCACTATTTGGTGGTTTAGTTAGTATTGATCATCCTACATGGCACAACCGACGCTGACGTGAATAATTTTTGTAATTTGTATAATTTTATGATTTTTTTCCTTATCTTTTTATTTTTTTTCCTTTTCCCTCTGTTGGCCTTAGGTGAGGGTGGCCCACGCTGACCTAGGAAAGGAAAGGGCAACCCTAGCCAAGGGCCGACAAGAGCGATCCTCTCCAACCCTAGCGAGGGAGAACCTTGATCCTACAAGGTGGTCCTTGCCTAAGGCTGGTGAAGGAAAAAAGATAAAAGATAAGAAAAAAAAAGGAAAAAGGAAAAAATTATAGTAAAAAATTGTTTAAGTTAGCACTAGCTATTATGGAGATTGGCTAGACCACCACGTTATGATTTCCAATCAAAATTAACTAGAAGATTTAAATTGGCAAATCATTAAAAAGAGTAGGACTAAATGGGCAAATCATCAAAATATTTAGTATTCAATTGACGCAATTGAAATTTTAAGACTAAATTGGCCAATTGTCAAACAACTTAGGACTAAATTGACAAAATTGGCCATTGTACAATAGTTTTAGGAATTATTGAATGATTTTCAATAAGTAGACAGAAGTCTAATATGAATACTGACAACAATCTATTAGATGAAAAGGAAAAAAGAAGAAGATTAGAAGTTTTCTTTGACGAGAGACAATTACACCTAATTTAAATTTACAACAAAAAATAAACATAATGCTTCAAAACTTTCCGCACCTTATGTTTTTCAAATGGATTTTTTTTCCCTATTGGGTCCCTTTGTAGAACAAAGCAATCTCATTAATGTCTTTGCTAGTCAAAGCAAATATCTAATTATCTTACCATCAAAAGCACCAAAATATGTCCTACTCCAAGAATCATTCTCATTCAAAGATAAGGACAAACAACATATCAAGGTCCAATCTCAAAACCATATGCCAAATAGGCATCTCATAAAGGAACTTTCCCTTAACTATAAATCCAACAAGTCTGCTAAATTTAGGAATGTGTCTTCATGAAGCTTAGGTGCTTGTGCCTTCAATGCCTGGTCGGTTCACGGGTCATCTTTGTCAACGTTTTGTTTTCTTTAGGCATAAAAAGCACTTTTAATGATAAGAAATTCAAAAAGTCAGAAGCAAAGCTTTATGACAAAATTACCAAAAAAAAATCCTAAATCTACAAAATTATCAAAAAAATCCTAAATTGATTTCAATTATATCTCGTAGAGTGGCTAATATCTACATTAATGATTTTGAGCCAAAATTGGTGAAATAGACTTTGGCAAAATGCAAAAATATTTATAACTTAATTGATAAAATAAAAAAAATGAGATCTATGACTTTTTTTGTAATTGTCCCCAAACTTTATCGATCTTTATCCACATCTCTCTCTAGTACAAGGATAAATTGGGCCTGCCACTTTCCACATGCCAAACGGAGCAAACCCATATCAATGATTTCTTTCACCTTCTTGTCAATCGTGAAAAGCCGATATTTTCTCCTTATACTGAGTTTCTCTGAAATATTAGCAGAAAATGGCAAATCAGATCAGTGGGAGCAATGGAAGCCATGATGTACTTGTCCTGGAAATGAAAGACACTTCCAACACCAAGGAAGAGATTAAAGCACTTTCTTCTCTTTTCCCTTCATTCAAAAGGTTACTTGTGTTCTCATCTCCGTCTCCTATTTTTCCCATAATCCCTTACTTGTTTTTTTGTTATTCACTTAGATGTTTGTCTATCATTTGAGGTGCACATATTTTAATAACGTGCAAAACATGTTATGGGTCTTGGTGTTGATGAGGTTTTGATAGCCAATTTCTTGAACATCATAGTTGATCGGAGAATTCTTAAGAACGTACTTTGTGATATTCATGGGTTGCAGGTCAATGGTAGTGAACTTGAACTACGACAAGGTGGTCATGCTCCTAGGGATATCGATGGCATGGGGTTTGGTAACGTTATCATTAAAAATCTTTTGTTGGATATGTTCAAACCTCAACGGATTATAAACCCAAATAATACACACGTGAAAAGAACACGCAAAAAATACAATATCATTATACATTAACTAGTTATTTTCCTTGTGCAAATTCTACAAATTTTCACATTTGTGCATTCCTTTGAAATCGCTTTGCAGAGCTTATCTACTCACATAGTTGCTCAATGGGGGCAGGATCACGAGACTATCAAACATGATTGCAGAGTTTGGAAATTCTGTTGAAATATGGCCCTAGCTTCTTTCTTTTTTGGTCAAATATTGTCCTAGCTTTTTGCTATCAATTTCAAACAATGTTGAGATGGAGCGTCTTATCTTCTTTCATAAGCTCAAATGTTTCCTTTCCACAACTCCTATGGTCTGCGAAGTAGATGGATTTGCCCAAGTCAAAGAGCAAAAGGAAATTCAATTACTAATGAAGAATCATATACAAGTCCCATCGTTGCTGTACAAAAAATTAATATCTGTACAACAACGACAAAGACCAAAATCTGGGATTGCAGTACAGACAATGGTAGGTGCTGTTTCTTGCTTCAACTCACATCCCAGCTGCATCAGGTATAGATGTCATTGCCTTCCTCGCGAAATTTGAACTCCAATGTTATTGACATTTGATTGATTCTCTCTTCTACTTAGCATGACTCCATCAAATCAGGAAGCTGCTCTTGTTGGCTCTTCGGAAGATCCAACCAATTCCAAACGGTCAGCATCCCTGTGGCATCTCCCGTAAAGAAAAGGCCTCCAGGAGCTGTTTGAAGAGTCCTAAATTCTCGTCTTGAGAATAGCTTGCCCCTTTCAGTGAACCTGGAGTATGATGCACGAAGTCAGCCAAGCAGAAGAAGAGAACAGTCTTCACCGAGTGATGAGGATGTCAAGCAATTAGAGGGATTATTTTGGACTTACGATGGGAGCTCATACAAGCGAACAGTGCTGTTGATACATGCGCAAAGGAGGATTGGCTTACCACCTGCATCACTCATCCCAGCCAGTGCAAGAATACCCTGTGCAGGACAAAATGATATTTGCAACATCAAGATATGATATTACATCACTTCCATGAGACTAGGGACACGGTAAGAAACTGACAAAGCATCTGACAGATGAAAGATGAAAATTCATGTCTTCTCCACATAGAGAGAGCACATGCAACACACTTGACATTACGCCTATGTTACAGAGAATCACACTACATTATTCATATAGCTATTTTTAGCTGAGGAAAACAACCGAAGAGCAATAAGCTGCATCTTTGCCATCTAATCTAGTAAAACAGGTCCATGCAATTCGCACATATGAAGTCAATAAAAGAAAACTCAATTTCACCCTTATTGTCTACACGTTTTCCAATAGTGCCATCATCAACCACAACATACCATAATCCACACAAGTGCCAAAAAAAAAAAAAATTAGGGAGAAACATACAGAGTCCACATGATGTGTATACACAACTTCCAAGCTGCCTCCTTTAGTGGCACCCCAGACCTTAAGTGTCTGATCCAATGAACATGATATCAAGTACTCATCCCAGCAAAGAAGTGACATCACCACGTCAGTGTGTCCAACAAGTTCCTGAACACACTCTAGAGTGTGCAGGTCCCACACCTGCGGGAGGGGGGAAGAAAGGAAAGATGTGAGGGGTCAAGGACAATCTATTGTAGTGCAGGGCAGAAAAATACAGAGGACGTAGCAAACCAATAAAAGTGATGCAACAGAAAACATGAACTACAATGGCCAAGTCATGCCTTCCCAGGACACACAGGTAATCAAGGGAAGAGACATCTTTGATAAACCAGCTTACCCTTATGGTCTGGTCAATGGAACCTGAATACAACCGGTCGCGCCCAACAGTTAATGATACCACACCCCTTGTGTGACCCCTGAGAGGTGCAGCCATCTGAAAAGGATCAGCCTCACTAACTCCTTTCCACACCAAGATAGCGCCATCCTATAAGCAAGATTTGTTCAGATTAATCATCCAAAGTCCAATATAATTTAGCACATGCAACAACAGAATGAGGCAATCAGTGATCATAGGAAAATTGACTTAGGTAGGCCACACTTGAAGAAGAAGAAGAGAAGAACTTCAGGTCTAAACCAAGACATCCACCCTCGCACTCAGCATCAACTTTTATATCACTTAGAACAAAATTCTAAACAAACAGACTAGACAAAATTCCAGCAGATAAGTCCCCTAAACTGACATTAGATTCTTTCTAATAATAAATTACCTGGGCTCCGGCAAAAAGCATGTTATTACCAACTTCCATAGCATGGACCTGTCCAACAGGTCCGCTGATATCATAACTAGCACCACTCTGGATATTCCAGGCCTACAAGAGATACAAGAGAAAGCAATGAATTGCCAAAGAAAACACTAACAAAGGACAAAGGAGACCCAGTCAATTGCTCACCTTAACCTTATTAGGCATGCCAACAAACACCCAAGGACCTTCAGAAGTAAAACACCCAACTTCTCCCCCAAGGTTGATCACTTGATCACATTGACCAGTGTGACAGTCCCAAATTCGTACCGTTCCGTCTTTGCTTCCAGAGTACAGCTTAGTGGATCCAGCAGGAAGTGCTATTCCAGAAACACCCTGTCACAAAAAGCATCAGGTGAGTCCAAACCTACTTTTATTCCATACAGGTAATGATATTTCGACATCTTAATTAGCACAGGACAGAAACATATTGGAGTTTAACAAGACATGCAATGCAACTGTGTTTTCTCCAGCTAGTCTTGGATATAAGGGTGAACACAAAAGGCAAAAACTAATCTGTAATTAGTACCTTTTTATGCCCCTCAAGCTTAGCCAACTGGGCAAAATCAACACCGCGAAACCATGAATGCAAGAAAGGACATGCATCGCCTTTCACACAATTGCCCGATATCCAGTAATGGCAAACTTTTTCTTGGGGCTTTTGAGGGTTTTTTTCTGCGGACAAATCGCCTCTGTCTCCAGAAGTTGAATTTGCCGAATTCACCGGACCAGTTTCAGGGTCCTTCCCAGGGCAATCCCCAGGAATATAACTTGACAGCTTTGCAGCTCGCTGGTAAACATTGCATGGAAGAGATGCATCGTGCAAAAACCTGCAGGGATTCCGGTTGCACTTCCCTTCTAACCAGTAAGTGCATACTCTGCGGCTTGTTGGTGCTGTTCGAAGCTGATTATAGCGAGCAGCTGATTTCTGTGTCCAACCCACAGTACTCCTTGCTGTCTTAATATCCATGCTATTATACAGAAATACAGACAATCAGTCCCTGAACTGAATAACCTATCCAAAGTTAACTCAAAGCATCAGAACTCGTTCTTGCAAGAAGATCCGTTGCAGAAAAACCAAGGTCCACTGTAGTCAGCGATCCCAAGCATTTCACTTCCTCTATCACCAACAACAGAGACAGAACAAAGAACCATCGACCTATAAGAGGATGCATAACCATCTCGATCCATCATTCCCATCTCTTTCAGTTCCAACCAAATTCAAATTCACCCAGAAGCAGGATAAGCTGAAAACCTAGAACACGAAGGAGACAATAAAAGAGTAACATAATGCCGCATTGTCCACGCCCATCGTGAAAATTTCCATTCATCAAACCTAATTTCCAAACTCGCCATCCTCGTCACAAATCCCAATCCTTTCAGGCGGGAGAAAACCCGATTCCTTCGGGATCAACAAAACCCAAGAATCCCCGCCAACGACTACTGAACGCAGGCCCGACGGCCCCCGTCGTCGCCGGCAGAAACCCACCTTCTAGAAAGCCCTCCGACGGCGAGAAGGAGATCGCCATTGTCGAAAGAAGATAAAACCCAACTAACACTTCCTCGCTACACTTCGCTAGAAACCGCACGGAGAGAGGCGTGGAAAGAAGAAGCAAGCGAACCTGGAAAAGACAGCAAAGCGACGAACCCACGATCGCCCTCGAATCGAAGAGCGGAGATCGGCGATCGATGATCGAAAGGGCTTTGCTGGTCGCGACGACACGGCGAGAGCACGAGAGAGAGAGAGAGAGAAAGAGCGGGAGAGACGACGGAGACAACCTTCTCTTGGGGGGAAAGAGCCGTTGGCCTGGCCTTCCTATATAGGCAGGCAAAGCGCGTACACATCACGCGGCGAGGAAAATATTTTCTTGATTTTTTATACTGTATAAGAGGAGAATTTTTTTTAAAAAAAGGAAAAGAACATTAAATATGATATAAAGGATATATTGCTTTAAGATTTGGGTCTATGTAAGGAATAACCGATGAATATCAGAAATGTTCGAAATCTGACTTCAACGTGTTAGAGATTTACTAAATGGGGTCTGTATCACAAAAAAATCCAAATTGATATATATGATAAATTTACCTCATTATAATTTTTATTACAAAAATCCAAACTAGTGCAAATGTCACAAATTTATCTTAAATAAAATTTTTCACTTTTAAAAATCCAAATTAGTACATTTATAATAAATTTATTATTTTTCTGTTAAATTGAATTAATATCACGAAGAAACATGGATCGGTATACTTATGATAAACGGAGGATAAAACCTCAAACTAATATACCCATCAACTACTACATTTCATCCAACTCAGTAATTTGCTAGCAAAATTTAATGGAATCTGTCATAGGTATACTACTTTATAATTTTTAATGGTTGAAAAATTAGTTTGGGATGAATATGTCACAAGTGTACCGGTTTGAATTTTTGGTGATATTAATCTTACTAAATATGTTTTTGGAAAATATTTAGAAGGCGAAGAAAATATAAGTGCAGAAAAAAAGAGGAGGAAAAAGAGTAGGCGAGGGAAGTCTTTTTTGTTGCCATTATTCAGAAAGTGTGGAGTTTACTTTTTACTCGTAAGTTTCTCGAAAATGTTGTCGTGAGGAAATATAAATGTCAAAAAAAAAAGAGGTGGAAAATGATGAGGTGAGGGAAACCATTTTTGTTATTATTATTAAAAAATGTGCATTACTTTTATTTGTATATATCTCGAGAATATCTTGCTAATCTAGAATGACGTTTTTATCATGCTTGTAATAGTATTACGTGACTTAGGAAAAACGCTCAACAAAAGCACGTAACTAATGAAAAAAAAAGGGACCAAAGCTTACGCTTAAAAATTCAGAATGAATGAAAGGTATCGATTTCATTATGATGGGAAATATTCAAATATGAACAACCTCTTGATAAGAGATGGAAATCAATACAACCATGTATGAGTTAATTTTTTTTATCGAAAAGAAATTTCTATTCATTATCCAGATGATACAAGAAAGAAAATCTCAAAAGTCATGATAACAAAACAAACTCATAGAGCTCCAAAATAAAGACAAAACTATAAATCAAGGGATTTTATTAGAGTATTATCGTCAGAAATAATCATAGACTCGTCCTTCAAAAATAGATCTGAGACTATATGAATTTATTACTCATGACCTTATTTGTGCATAATTAAGACGTGAATTTGAATTTTCTTGAGAATGGTGAAAAATCAAAAGTAGCCAACGAATTTGGCCAAAGATAAGCAAATAGAAGAATCAACAAAATTGCAATTAATAAAGGACAAGGCTATTTCCACTTCCTATATAATTAAATCCACCCCATTTATGCTAAAAAGATAAAATAACCCTTAATAATTCAATTGCAATTCGAGTGATGGCTTTGTTCCTTCTATTTATGTTGAGGGTCTAATTGTCATAATTTAGCTTTTCACATGATTTGTTTATTAGTTTATTAAGAATTATTTTAGTGCACTTTTACATATTCCCATAACATTTTACATGCTCTATAAACTATCTCACCAATAATAAGAGAAAAAGACAAATATTCTTTGATATGGTTAAAGACGTCAATTTCTTTTTCAGCGTTGCTCTTAAAACTTCTAATATATTTTTTGTCCTTCTTATCTCAAAAACTCACTTTTTTAGTATTTTTTAGTTTTCTTAATTTTATTAGTCTAGAAATTGTCCTTTTTTTTTCTTTCTTTAAGAGACCGGCAATAAGTTTTGCGTGCATAGGACATGTCGATGAAACCTGTTCAATGTTACTTTATCATCTAATAGCTATATATTTGATAAGTAAAATAAGTTCATTATATGGCAATAAAAGATGAACCTTAAGACATACTGAGGAGCACTACCAAAAGCCACATCAACCAAGAACCTGATTGGACTAACTTTTGCTTTAGTCATTAGTTTCTTGTTTAAGTCATGTAGGCCTTATGAAATGTTTGCAAAATTATCCCTTAAAAATGTAATCATTAGATCTGTCAAATAGGTGGTTCAAGTCGAATTTGGATCGGATCGAACATGATCTGATTGAAATTGACCCATTTCCATGCAGAAGGGATAAGAACATCACAAATATCATAACTTTCATACAACGCTCACTTGAATGTTATAACTTTTTTTTTTCGACCACTTGAGTACCATAACTTTGAATCGATCACTTGAATGCCAAAATTTCTTAAAAACGTTCACCCAAGTGCTAGAAATACAATGTGACATGGCACTTGTGGTGAATATTTTTAAAAAGTTATGATATGATATTCAAGTGATCAATTAAAAAGTTATGCGACACTCAAATGATCAAAAAAAGAGTTATAACATTCAGGTGATTTCCATACATAAGTTCTGGCAATTAAATGATCGAAAAGAAAAGTTAAGACACTTGAGTGAGTGCCATATGAAAGTTAAAGCATTTATTATGTCATTTTTCCCTATGCAATATAAATACAGTGACTCATTCTAACCTAACTCATATCCAATTCATGTCTAACTCAACCGGACCTATATTGCTAAAACATTTATATTTAACCTAATTTAGAAAAACTCATACCCAAACTAAGGTAAAAGCATGGAGTAAACAAGTGTGGAATTGAGTTAGGGCGAGAGAGAGTCATAGAGATGGCCAAATTTTGAACCCATTTAGCATCTATATTAAATCCATTTATGATTCATATAACTGGGTTTTAACCTTTTTATGAACTATATACTGAATATAACTAATTTATATAACAATCTAATTAATCAAATATTGGAACAACTCATAAATGATTCCATATAAAGTCTAGACTTGAATGAAATTTAGAAACTTCGTAAGTCATTTTCAATCAAAGGTGCATTTTGTAGGAGCATGACAATTATAGGAGCTTTCTTGTTTTAGCACCATACACTTGAAAGAACTTACTAGTAATCAAGGAATAGTTTCTCCTCATCAAAATCATTAAGTAAGAGCCTAAACGATGTATGGTAAGTTCGTGAGAATACTATACATGTTTGATGGAACGAAAGAATTTATTGTGTTTAAGGGAAGATAACTTTGGGATAAAAGCTTTCACCACCAAGGCTCCAATGGCAAAGGAAGGTTCACCACCAAAGAATTAGATAAAAGCCCACGGGAATCAATCAGTTAAGAGGAGCAATCATACATTGGCAATTCAAAATTTATATGCATACAATTGAGAGTGCACCTTGTGAACTAGGGAACATTAAAATAGAAAACCATGCAAATTAAAACAATAAAAATAAAAATATTAAAAGGAGTGCATGTAGGAAAATTTAATCATATTTTTTATACCAAATGTCAGAAAATATTTTCTAATTTATTTTTAGTTTCAGGCAAAAATCAGAAAATATTATAATTTTCTTAAGAAAATATTTCTTAGAAAATATTTTCCGAGAAACAAACGGAGGCTTATCTTTTTTTAAAAAATTATAAAAACTGTCTACTAGATTTGTATTACTTGAAAATGTTTTAGCAATACCATTTTTTTAAACAAATATATAAGAAATACACTTTCTTAGGTTTAGTTAAATGGGTTAAGTATGGATTGGAAATAGGTCATCTCGAGTATGGGTTAAGAATTTTATATTATGATAAATGGGTCATAAATCTGTTAAATGGATTGATTTAGGTCGGATCATTTATTATTCGACTCAAATCCAACTTGATTCATCTGTTTGACAAGTCTACTTCTCACCACCCATTTAACAATTCTACTTCTTGCAACCCATTTGACAGGTCTACTTCTCATCGAACAATTGTCACCCAATTTTTTCTAAAATCGATCTAAATAGTCATTGCAATTAAAATATGATCTTATGCATTTAGGTTTTAAAATTACTAAAGGCTTTTAAAATAGGGTTAATATCATGAAAAATCTAAGACTTGTACACTTGTGATAAGTTTGCCCAAAAATATTTTCTTTAACCATCAAAAACCTCAAACCGGTACAACTCCATTAGTTTTTGTTAAATTTTACTATCAAATTACTTAGTTAGATAACACATGACAGTTAACAAGTGTACTAGTTTGAGATTTTACCTTCCATTTGTCACAAGTGTATTAGTTTGTAATTTTTCATAATATTAATCCAATTTAATGAAAACTAATTGAAGGTAAATTTGTCATAAATACATCAACTTGATTTTTTTTTCATGGTTAAAAAATTAGTTTTGGGTAGATTTGCTACAGGTTTACTAATTTGGGGTTTTTTATGATATTAATCCTTTAAAATACGAACTTCAATGAGTATTCTTTTATGTCCCTTCCAGTAATTAGTAAATTTAATTCATGTTTGTGATTGGTGCAGATAAGGGAGCTGTTAGTGCAACCGTCGCGCTCAGCGTGCTGTTTGCCGGGTATTGACCTAATTCAATTCCTTACATTTTCATCTCGTTCTCATCTCAGGCCGAAAAGAAATGTTGACCATGATTATTGACTGACCACATCTTTAACATAGGGAATTGTTTTATCTTATAAGACGTTTCTGTTTCAAATTACCATATACACCATTAATGAAAAGACCACACTCAAACTTTTCTTTATTTACACTTTATGTATGTACTTCGGCCATCAATTCAAAGAGAAAGTTATCTGAATTATTGACATATTTTTCGTAATATATTGGACCGAACTTTAACTAAATATTAATTGGGTATGGCAACAAATTTTCCTTTGTTAATCAACAAAATATTAATCGGGTTGGCTCAATTCCTTTAAAAAGTACTACTTTTAACTCAAGATCCAACTCTCACGTAACTTTTTTTGGTCTCATAAAAAGTACCAATTTTATTTTGGATCTCAATTCTAACCCAAACTTTATTTGTCTCATAAAAAAATACCACATTTAGCTCATGTTCTAATTCTGTCCCAAACTATTTTTGGTCTCATGAAAGAAAATCAATTTTTACTTGGTACTCAAATCTAGCTCCCTTCAAGTTTCCATCAAATTTCTGCCGAGTATAATGACACATCAGATTTTTAATGACATCATTAGATGAAAACTTGATGGGGCTTGGATTTGGGTACTAATTAAAATTTGTGCTTTTTTACAAAACAACAGAAAGTTTGGTCCAGAATTGGAGTACGACCTAAAGTTTTTGCTTTTATATGAGACCAAAAAAAGAAAAGAAAAAAAGATTTGAGTTAGAATTTGGACCTAACCTAAAGTTGATATTTTTAAAGGGAATCAGGCCGGCAGAAATTACGGACTTCGTGTTTTTGTGTGGTGGATAGGCCAATAATGTGAGCATAAACGAATCCCGCAAGAAGCTTGGGTTCAGCGACAGCGTCTTGCCATTATGACAAGCTGTGGATCTACGTCGTTGCACCAACAACCAGGGCGATTTCTAGCACATGGGTTTACAACCCGATCCGGTTCACCGACAACCCGATCCGGCTCATGCAATAACGGTGAAACTCTTCTTAAGCCAAACTCTCTCTCTCTCTCTCTAGGATCGAAACAACTTCTTTTTGCTTGCTTCATTCATAGTGAAAAGGGTTAACTTTCTGCTTCGACTGATGGGTTGTATGGTGGAATAGAGTCTTTGTCCTTCCTTTATTTGTGGAGTTGAAATGTGACGGATGATCGTAAGTACAACATGTTGCATTTCCAACAAGAAAATCATTTTTTCTTTTTTGATGTGGTAAGAATTAATTACCACATCATTTGTCTTGTTACAGCATAAGAAAGTAAGGATTATATTTTCCTCCCTTGCTGATCGATCCAATTGACGTACCCGAGTTGATAAGATCTGAATGTAATGAAGCAATTGCATGCAAGCTTAAATAGAATTAAAATTGAATGTACTAATTGAATAGAGGAGAGAGATTTTTGTAGGACTATAATCAACTATTCTAAAAGCATAAATTATCAGATGAATATGTGATTTTATATTTAATTACTATAATAATAGCTTAATCTAGTCATTTTTTGTCTGTAGAAATTTAATAAGGGAGACAAATGGGGTTGGAATAAATTTGAACTTAGGACCTCCTCATCTCTGATCATATGAAAATTTGTGAAACTACAACCAATTATTTTAAAAGATTAAGCTGTCAGATGAAGTTGTTGTTTTATATTTAATTACTCTAACAAGGATCTACCTCAAGAAATAAGTTTAGTTATGCAATAAGAACATGAAATCTACCTCATCACTTCCTCATGTTTAAGCATTTGCTGTTGAGTTCATTATCACTTTTTACCTCATGTTCATCTTTTCCGGCGTTGTCAGTGACTAGAGCAATGAGTTATAACTTCTTTCTTTCAATTACTAATTGAGGAAATTTTGTTAAAAAGCGTCCCGAAACCCATATTAAGCAACAAAACAAGAAAAAAAAATACTACAATTTCTAAGGAAAAATGACACTAGAAGTGTTATAACTTTCGTACAGTATTCACTTTAGTGCCATGGGAAAATGATCATTTAAGTGTTGTTGGCAATTAATTATGATGAGCCATCCAACATTGCTTTTATTAATCATATTTTAATTCCCATGTGGCTTTCTTAACAAAAATTGGAGTCCAACGTGGAGTAGGACGGGACGGCATAGCATGTGGTCTGATTAACTCACCTTTTCAGCTTTTTTCTCCTTTATCTTCTTCGTCTTCATCTTTATCTTTAGCTAACAATTTTAACTTCCATAATATTTACGTCAAAGCCATTTCGAAAAACCCCTTTACATTACAATTTTCCAAACATTATTATTTTCACCAAAATATCCCTTAAACCAAAATTACTTAGGGAAACATTTCCCCATAGTTGAACCAAACGGGCTCTTAATGAAAAAGAGAGTACTTTCTCATTAAATATATTTAAAATAAGTATCCTGAATATACTTATTAACAAGATTTATTCAAATTTACTAAGCAATCTCTTGTGGCGGGTACACAATGTTGACCCATGGGACGTAAGATAAAATCATGCAAAATTAATATATATACATGTATATTGAGTTTTTAGCCAATGAGTCATGAGTTAACGTGTACAGGTTGGTGCAGACTCCTTGTCGTAACTATAACGGGATGATCTTCTGCATCGTGGTTTCCAAATTAAAAATGGGTTTAAAAATTCTGATCTTCATATCTTGGTTTCCAATTAATAATGGGTTTAAAAATTCTGAGTTAAACGCATACAGGTTGGTGCGACTTCATGTCGCAAGTATATCGGATGATCTTGCGCATCTTGGTTTCCAAATTAAAAATGGGTTTAAAAATTCTGATCTTCATAGAGATTGCTGAGCTTAATTACATTTTATTATGCGTCTTTACTTGACTAGTTAAATTCATTAATATTTGTGATTTGTGCAGATAGGAGAACTCGTGGATCTTGCTGATGGTGCAACGGTCTTGCTCAACTTTAACTTTCATGCCCATTGTTCTTCTTTTTCTTTTCCAATCATTTTCTTAACTACCGTCTATGTAAAGAGACCAGCAAAACCAAAACAAAATTGAAAACATAAAAAAAAAAAAAAGTTTAATTCAATTGACTCCATCTCTCTGAAGCTGTGATGCGTTCGTTGTGAATATGCAACGGGAACGATGGAGCTTCATTGAGTCTGGTGAATGATCTATGTGGTCACTGTGATTTTGCTAAAATTTGGTCATACATTCCGCAACGGTCGTAAACGTTCGACGGCGATGATTCAACTCCGAAGAAGCCCGGTCGCAACAACTGATTCATTCTAGTAATATGTTGTCCCCTTCTCTTCGCAGCTTTTGTTCGTCTGATTCTTGACTGGAACGTGCATTTTTCGCGGCGGTTGTTCGTCTTGCTCTTGCTCTCCATTGCAAATTTCAGCACCTAATTTTGCTCCAATTCCTTGGTTGAATGACACAACGAGATTATAGTATGAAGAAGGAAAAGAACTTCACCCTAATTCCTTAATTTGAGGCAAATAACACACATAGACAATGCCGTTTAGCACATATATTACTGATTTTACTTTGCTGATTAGCCATGATAGATGGCTTATATTAAAATTTTTCATCCACACAAATTAAATGATGACACTTAAATGGTCATTTTGTTACAAATGTTGTACTAAAGTGATTGTTCGAAAAATTTTGGCACTGAAATGAGCTTCATATAAAAATTATAACACTTTTAATGTCATTTCGTCAATTTCTAATATACTAACAGTTTTTGTGACATGCGCAATGTAATCAATGTCTTCTAAAGTGTTTGTTTCAACATTTTGGAGCCTCATTAGCCAAATGTTTGCATTTGGAATGCTAAAAGCCCAAAGCCAATCCCTAATTACTTTGGGCTTTCAGCATTTGGAAAATGCAAGTCAACCATCTTTGACTTCTTCTTTTGGGGGGGATCTTCAACTGGTGATCCGATAGAGGCCGGTCACTGCCGCTTGGGGGTCATGCGACCTCCGATGACTGTTGCCTAGGGTCGTGCGAATTCAAACGGACCCAGGCTATGTCGCTTGAGATCACGACCTCAAGCACACTAGTAGTGGATAATTTAATTTAAATTTTAAAAAAAAATTAATGAAAGCCCTTTGCAAATGTAGGTTTACTAAATAATATTTACGTCAAAGCCATTTCGGGAAATCCCTTTACATTACAATTTCCCAAACATTATTATTTTCACTAAATGCCCCTTGAACCAAAATTACTATGGGGAAATTTGGGGAAATACAAAGCCATTTCCCCATAGTTGAATCAAATGGGCCCTTAATGAAAAAAAAGAGAGTACTTTCTCATTAAATATATCTAATAAGTGTCCTGAATATGCTTATTAACAAGATTTATTCAAATTTACTAAACAATCTCTTGTGGCGGGTACACAATGTTGACCCATGGGACGTGAGATAAGAATTTTTATAAAATCGTCCAAAATTAATATATATATATATATATATATATATATATATACATGTATATTGAGTTTTTAGCCAATGAGTCATGAGTTAACGTGTACAGGTTGGTGCAGACTTCTTGTCGCAGCTATATCGGGATGATCTTCCGCATCATGGTTTCCAAATTAAAAATGGGTTTAAAAATTCTGATCTTCATATCTTGGTTTCCAAATTAAAATTGGGTTCGAAAATTCTGATCTTAACATCAGAATGTTTAAACCCATTATTAATTTGGAAACCAAGATGCAGAAGATCATCCTATATACTTGCGACAGAGAGTCTGCACTGGCAAATGAGTCATGAGTTAACTTATACAGGTTGGTGCGACTTCTTGTCGCAAGTATATCGGATGATCTTCCGCATCTTGGTTTCCAAATTAAAAATGGGTTTAAAAATTCTGATCTTCATAGAGAATGCTGAACTTAATTACATTTTATTATGCGTCTTTCCTTGACTAGTTAACTTCATTAATATTTGTGATTGGTGCAGATAGGAGAACTCGCGGGTCTTGCTGTTGGTGCAACTGTCTTGCTCAACGTGAGGTTAGCAAGGTGATTATTTATTCTTCCTCATTCTAATCACATTCTCGTCTCAGCCTCAAAATAAAATAAATGTGGAACATGATTATTAATTTAGGCCCCATTTGTTTTCTAAAAAATAAATGATTTAAAAAATATTTTCCTAAAAAATAATCAATTGAAATAATTAGTCAATGAAAAGTGTTTTGTTATTGATAAAAATCTATGTCTATAAATTTCATGGATGATAAAAAAAATTTGGTTTGTTCATTTTATAAGTGATACAAGCAATTTATTTTTAGCAAAATGTATTCTAAATCATTCATTTTCCCCTAAATAAACCCATAATTATATTGAGTGGACTGCCTTGACAAGATATTTGCAATGAAGTCTGCGGTTTCAAAAATGTTATGATTATTCTGCCTCCTCTCCCAATAAAAATTACCAAAAATGTCCTAAACTATTACATGATACTAATTCAATCATGAATCTTTCAATTTGGCCAATTTAGTCATAACCTTTTTGACAATTTGCCATTGTAGTCCTTCGGCCAACTTTTGCCAGCAACCACTAACATGGACACTATTCATTTTACGTGGCAAATTGGCACTAATGTAGATATTTTATTTTATTTTGTATTTTTTATATTTTTTCTGAATTCTTTTGTACGTTTTATGCATTTTTTTCTGTCCTCTCTTTTTTAACCATCACTAGATTTGGCTCCATTTCTCTCCTTCCACTCTACAGTGAAATGTCTTGGAATATCAATAATTCAATATTCCCACCTTGATTTTGGTCTGCCGATACTCGAGCGGCTCATAATTCAGAACAGACGGCCTTATAATTTCCATGTTGTGGCGATTGGTTGTTGCGAGTAAAATTGTCAGGCTCCAGTTAATTCTGAGTTTTTGCCATTGCACTTCCTCAGCAATGGTCTCACCGGGCATACAAAAAAGATATTTCACTGGAAATTAGTGAAATGCATTTCACCAAAGATTGGTCTTTGATTTTTATTAAATTGGGTTCAGTGGTGAATTAGACCAGAATTGAATTGCCTAACAAGGATGAAGGGCAACTAAATTTAAAAGGAAAGGGAATGCAAGTACTTGAAACTAAGAAATTGTTAATTTGAAAAGTGAGAAAATACATGAGGTTGTGCTAAAGATCATGGGTCCTTTTACCATACATAGGCATGGATGGGCAAGAACTACGTGCATCAGTGCTCCTCCGCGGCCAGCACTGACAATCGAAGGACATGCCATAAAATCATAGGAAATCACATATTCGGCCATAGTTGTAACTATTAATGAAGAAATCGTGAATCACTCCTAACTCTGAACATTGATTTCGTGAAAACAATTTTATTGGCTCTTTTAGGCATACAGTTGAACACATGCTAGGCGTTTTAAAATGTAAGCTTTAGAGTTGATTTCAATGTATTTCTCAGCCTAAACATAGTGTGTAAAGTCTTAAATCATCTCTATTTGTCATGATTTGCTAATGAAGCCTAGAGTGGACATCCTCAAGCAAGAACTACTCAAGAAGTGCCAAACTCTCGCTGAAGATACCGGCAGTCGGTGCATCTTGAAGTGCTTTGAGATTGGGTAGAAGCAAATCTAGAAGCTTTGCGAGCAAGAGAAGCGCGAGCTTGAGGCCAAATCCCTCTGTCAATCCTCCTCCTCTGACACTACCTCCAAGCCCAATCAATCCTCCTCCTTCATGTGATGCTATAGAGCTCAAACGAAGAAATGGAGGAGAGAGGAGAGAGAAGATGAATGATGTCATTCAACAAGAAATTTCACCACATTTTTCTTGGGAATGGCGTCGTTTTGGGTTATATAGGCAGATGAAACTAGTGAAACGATGTCTTTTTGAGCTTTTTATGCTAATTCGGATCTTCGGCAAGCCAAGTTGGATTAGGAAATTAATAAAAAAAGGCCATGTTAGATTATTGGCCAAGTAGATCAGAGTTAATATTGAAAACATTGTTTTTCAAAAAACTTGACATTTAAGTGAACTGGCAAAAAGTTTTAGCATTAAAGTGAGTATTGTACATAAATTATGATACTTCTTCTTAAGTATATATGTAGGTCATTACATGTTTGTAATCATCTAAGAGAGCATTGATAAAAAAAAAAAATTTCAACCAAAGATGGAAAAAATCATGATCCAAAAATTAATGGTCTCAGGCATATAGAAGATAAACCTAAACTCGTTGTTCTCTTATTAAATGAATCTGTCTTATTCTACTTTTACTTTTCATATCAATTGTGTCATGGCACTTCGTGCTATTTACTTGCACGAGGTTAAATAGCATGAAATGCCGGAACAGCAGGTTTGTTAGACCAGCAGCAGTAGTCCAAGGCGTTACCCTTAGCGCCCAACCTGCATGCTTGTGTCATGGCTCGAAGACGTGAACAATCCAAGAGGGTTTTTGCACGACGCCATGACCGATCCTTTGGAACGAGTGATCCTCAATCGGTATTTCTAAGTCCTAGGGCTTTCTTAAGTATTCTAGAATATTCCTAGAGGTAGGCGATACGGTAATTGTACACCTATGTAATTAAAGCAAGTATGTGGTAGTTGGGGAGATATGATCTCAATCATATGATCAAGGAGACATCTACGGATACGGTATGTTATGTACTTGGATATATAGGGGTCTCCTACCTCTCATTTGTATCATCTCATTCACAAGAGAAATACAATCCAGAGTTCTCTCTTTAGAGTTTCTCTCTCTAAATCTTTGTGAGTTGAGTGGAAAAGGCTGCTTGGGAGAAATCCTAAGGCTGCACGGGTTAAAGGCAATGCTAGATCAATCGGTCCGTGACAAGTGGTATCAGAGCGAGTTCATTCCAAGTCGCAATGATTGATTCCTGTCCTAAGGTGTTGATCGCCCGGAGGCTAATCACGAGGATCATGGAAGGGCTGTCAAGAAGGCCAACAAGGGAAGGAAAAACCGTGTTGGTTCTAGTTCAAGGGATGCTATAGGGGATTTGGAACGTTGGGTGATGAAGGTAGAGCTATTTGCCACCGAGATCCAAGGATCGATCAATGACTTGACCCAAACCGTTAATGGAGTGGAAGCCGGAAAGGAGGAGTTCGTGACCGAGGTGCAAGAGCTCAAGACTAGCATGGGAGAGCTTCGAGGCGAGTTGGTAGGGACCTTGAGCCAAGAACTGGAACAATGGGATGAAGCCTTAGAGGCTATGATAGCGGCCATGCACGTGGAAATAGTGGAACTCAAGGGGAAGCTTGCCAAATCGGAAGCAGCATGCATGAACGATGTGGTCACGGTGCATGCTAGTCCATGAACGGATGCACCTAGGTCGGACAAGTTCAAGGGTTTGCGGGTGGCCAAGGACGTAGACAACTTTCTATGGTACATTGAACGGTACTTCCAAGCCATAGGGATCAACAACAACGTAACACGGGTAAACACCGCATCCATGTATTTAGTTGATATCGCATTGTTATGGTGGCATCATTAGTTAGATTGTAGAAGTGGGGACCCTATCATGACCTGGAATGAATTTGTCAAGGAGTTCTGGCGAATATACTATCCTTCGTATGTGGAGGAGGATGCTCATGATGAGCTAAAGCGGCTCGAGCAAAAGGGCACGGTACGCGACTTCATCAAGTGATTTTCAGAGTTACTACTCCAAATCCCCTCAATGAGTAACAATGAAGCGTACCACTAGTTCATGAGCGGTCTTAAGCCGTGGACCAAGCAGGAACTCAAGTGGTGCAACGTGGGAGACCTCACAACGGCCATAGTTGTGGCTAAGTCACTTGTGGAATACAAGGCACCTTCCACATCCAAGTGGACTCTCGTTTGTAGGACAAGGCCAATGGTGGGGGAAATCGAGGAAGATTCAATCACCCGAATGGAGGCAAACCACCGGCGGCCCCTCCTAAAGCTCATGCGGAGTTAAGTGGTGGATGACAAAGAAAGGTACATACATACAAATGTTTCTTTTGTGACAGTCCACATATTGCGCAAGATTGTCCGAATAAGGCCAAGTTGGTAGCCCTTTGTAAAGAATATGAGCTTATGGAGGAATTGTGACTGGGTTCGTTGCAAATTCTCGATTCCCTTAAGACGAAGAAGGCCAAAGAGTCTAAGGGAATGATGTTCATGGATGTGAAGATCGGCAACACCACAATGATGTTGTCAGCCATGCAACTCTCAAAGGTGGTTTAGAAGGGTGAGGTGACCCTTTTGGCGACGTTGAAAGTTGAGGAAGATAAGGGCAAGGTAGGGGATGTTCCAACTAAGGTGGCCTAAGTCCTCGATTCATTCTAAGACATGATGCCATCCAAGCTGCCCAAGAAACATCCATCACGAAGGGAGGTGGATCATTGGATCTAGTTGGTTCCCATGCTCGACCACCCACCATGGCACCATATCGCATGGCACCCCTCGAATTGGAAGAACTGAGGAAGCAACTCAAGAAACTGCTCAATATACGATATATTCGGCAGTCCAAAGCTCCGTTCGGTGCACTAGTCTTTTTCAAAAAAATATGATGGATCTCTTTGAATATGCATTGACTACCGGGTGTTGGACAAGCTCGCCGTGAAAAAAAAGTACCCGATTCCTCTCATTGCGAATCTTTTCAATCAACTTGGAGGAGCACAATGGTTCACCAAGCTTGATCTCCAATCAGGTTACTATTCAAGTGCGGATCGTTGAAGGAGACGAGCCAAAGACCGTATGCATGACGCATTACGGATCGTATGAGTTTCTCGTCATGCTATTCGGCCTAACCAATGCTCCGACTACTTTCTGCACCATGATGAGCAAGGTACTCTATTCATTCCTTGATTGGTTCGTAGTGGTTTATCTTAATGACATTGTTGTATATAGCCGAACGCTCGAGGAGCACATCCGAGCACTTGAGGTAGGTCTTCCTAATCTTGCGCGAGAACGAGTTGTACATGAAGCGCGAGAAATGTGCATTCGCCTAAAGAGAGGTTCCATTCTTGGGACACATTATTGGGGACGGCCGAGTTTGGATGGATGGGGCCAAGATCCAAGCTATCGTCGAATGGGAGCCGCCGAACAAGGTGACTAAGTTGAGGTCATTCCTTGGTTTCACTAATTACTATCGGCGTTTCATTCAGAGCTACTCAAGCATCACTATGCCCCTCATGAACATGCTAAAGAAGGAGAAGCCGCGGGAGTGGACGAACCGATGCCAAAAGGCCGATCGGCTAAAGCAAGCCATAACCAAGGAGCCAGTGCTGATGCTGCCCGATCACATGAAACCTTACGAGGTAGAGACTGACCCTTCCTATTATGCTATAGGTAGTGTTCTTATGTAGGATAGCCAGCCGGTTGCATTTGAGTCTCACAAGTTGAACGATACCAAGCAATGGTATACGGTTCAAGAGAAGAAGATGACCGCGATGGTCCATTGCCTTCGAATGTGGAGGCATTATCTCCTTGGAACAAAGTTCATCGTAAGGATGGACAACATGGCCACGAGCTACTTTTAGACACAAAAGAAGCTGAGTCTGAAGCAAGCTCGATGGCAAGATTTCTTGGTGGAGTTCAACTATGTGCTAGAGTACAAGCCAAGGAAGGCTAACTCCATGGTAGAGGCACTCAGTCGAAAGGTGGAGTTGGCGAATCTTGTAAGTCGGCCGAGTTGTCTGTGGATTGACCGTATCAAGAAGGGGCTCAAGCATGATCAAAGGGCTCCTAAAGTATGCGCGAGAGAGCAAAACCCGTCAATTCTAATGCCAAGATGATCTTCTCTACATGAAGAGATGGCGACTGTACGTGCCACTCCATGGGAAGTTGAGGAAGGAGGTACTAGGTAAGTACCATGATTCGAAGTGAGTGGGTCATCCAAGGATCGACTATACATTGGCCTCAAATGCGGGACAACATCGAGGCATATGTGAAGACTTGTCTCGTGTGTCAACAAGACAAGCTCAAGTAGCGGTCATCACCAAGGCTTCTAGAGCCACTTCCCATCCCCACACGTCGATGGGAGAGTGTTTCCATGGACTTCATAGTCAATTTGCCAAAGTCCGAAGGGTGTCGAACACTCATGGTCGCGATCAACCGATTCTCCAAGTACGCGACGTTTGTGCCTGTGACGAAGGATTGTCCAACCGAGGAGGCAACCAAGCTCTTCCTAAAGCATGTGGTCAAGTATTGGAGAGTCCCTCAGACGATCGTGAGTGATCGTGATCCCTGATTCACGGGGCGGTTCTAGACGAAGCTATTCAAACTATTGGGGTTGGAGCTGAATTTCTCTATGAGTTTGCATCCCCAAACCGATGGTCAGACGGAGCAGATCAATGCACTCTTGGAGATCTACCTTCGGCACTACGTGAGCACAATGCAAGCGAATTAGGCAAAGTTGATCGACGTGGCTCAGTTCTCCTACAATTTTCATCGGTGCAAGTCTACTGGCCAAAGCCCATTTTAGATCGTGACGGGGCCACAACCACAAACCCTAAGTGCAGTTGCATCGGATTACAAGGGAGTAGCCCTCCCGCATTCAAGTTCGCAAAAGATTGGCAAGAGCAAGCAAACTTGGCGCGGCGTGTCTACACAAAGCCTCGAAGCACATGAAGAAATGGGTGGATCAAAAGCGACAGCACATGGAGTTCCAAGTCGGGGACTTAGTGTTGGCTAAGCTACATATGGTTCTTCAATACAAGGACGTGTGCAAGGAGTTGATTTGACGCTACGAAAGGCCATTATGTGTGCTTCAACAGGTTGAGAAGGTCGCATACAAGCTGGAGTTGCCACCTAAACTAAAGGTACATATGGTTTTTCATGTGAGTATGCTTAAACATTTCCATGTAATGAGGAAGATCCAGACCGAGAAGAGTCGCAATGGGCACCATTGGGAGCAAAGACATCGTATGATCGGGAAGTTGACTACATCATGGCAGATCGAGTCATACAAAAACATTGTGCATTGAAGCAGGAGTACATGGTTCGATGGAAGGGTCTTCCGAAGAGTGAAGCTAGTTGGGAACTCACGGACACTCTTTGGCAATTAAAGAAGCAAATCGAAACATACCATGCCAAAGACGCAACAAGGACGTTGCCCGATTAGGTGGGGGAGAATTTCATGGCTTGAAGATGTGAACGATCCAAAAGGGTTTCTGCACAACGCCGTGACGGATTCTTTGGAACGAGCGACCCTCAACTAGTATCCCTAAGTCTTAGGGTTTTCTTGAGTATTCTAGAATATTCTTAGGGACGGCAATACGGTAATTGTACACCTATGTAATTAAGGAAAGTAGGTGGTAATTTGGAAAATACGATTTCAACCGTATAATCGAGGAGAGATTGACAATCATTAATAATCACATGGGTGAGACGTATTATTTGTTAGGAGGTCAAGCAGTTCAAACAATTGAAACGGAATGTCATTCCAAGGACTGAGATTGCTTCAAACGGGAATGTGTTTAAGAATTCTATGTTATGGAATCAAAATAGGCCACTGTAATTAAATTGAGGCAATGTCGATTTAAAAAAGAAAAAAGAGCACATTTCCAAGAAATTTCCTTGCAATCGAATGAAAGTTCTGCCTGAAGTGGAGTCCATGATTTATTAAAAAGGTGGCGACTCCTTTAAATTGTCACTAAAACCGCGTGAAGAACGCAGGCTACATTTTTATGGGCTCTTCCAAAGAGAGCTACGGAACCTAAATCTTTCCAGCCAGCTTTTATCCTAGAAGGGTCCACCTAGCAGTGCTCTTGTTCGTCAATTTCGACACCTCAATGAAGTTTTGAAACTCCGTGATGAATTGACTATCTATCCCTTCTTGTGGGTGACTTTGCCATCGCCTTTTAGGCAATGTAAATGGAAATGGAAAATTTCTAAAAAAATCATAAAATTATTACACTTTTATTAATGTAGTCCTAAACCTTACAATTTTATTAAATGAGTTCTAAATATTTTTATATTTTGTCAATTGAGTCTATCCATCAATTTTAACTGAAAATTCTAATTTGAATGCCAATCGTCTTATGTGGCATAGCTAATACTGACATAGACAAATTTTAATAATATTTTAACATTTTTGAATTTTTCATTTCTTTTTCCTTTTATTCTTTTCTTCTCTTTTCCCTCTTTTCTTTATTTATTTATTTATTTTTTTACTTGTGGCCGACAAGGGTTGCAAGCCTTCTCCATGCCTCACCCAAATCTTGGGAATGCCATTGCAGCCATGAGCAAGGTCACCTTGTCTAGATCTCAACAAAGCTACATCACCATTGTTGCTTCGAGCTCGACTTGTGGTCATGACAGCGAGCTCTATAACTCGAATGGTCATGATCACAAGCATTGAGCTTGAGTGGCCATGGTGGCCTCACTTAGAGCTCAAGCTCAAGCAGCCATGGCAACTGCAAGCTCAAGATCTAGCAACCATGACCATGAGTCAAGCTTGAGCAACCATGGGCAAGGGCCGCAACCCTTGCCCATTGCTAATGAAGGCTTGACGTCCCTTGCGTATGATCGGTGAGGGTCGCCAGGGGCAAGGGATGCTAGACCCTTGCCAACCACAAATAAATAAATAAAAACAAAGGAAAAGAGAAGAAAAAAGGAAAAATAAAAGAATAAAAAATAAAAATATATATGAAAAAATTATTAAAAATTATTCACTTTAGCATTGGTTGTGCCATGTATACGCCCTGCGTCCATATCAGTGAATTTTAGCCAAAATCAGTCGGATAGACTCATTTGACGAAATAATAAAATATTTAAGACTCAATTAATAAAATTCAAAGGTTTAAAACTGAATTCATAAGTGTAATAAATTTTAAGATTTTTTTGGATAATTTTCTGATCAAAGAGAACAAGTCATTTACAAAACAACATTCTATAAATAAATATGATATAATCGAGAACTTGCAAAGGGCTGCTTAAATGACAAGTTTGTCCGCCCTCCTCGGTCAATACTTGCATTCCTAAAAATACTGCATTGATATTGAAAGAATGTTACTATTATCCGCGTTTCAATACTTGCATTCCTAAAAAAATTGCCAATCAAAGCTAGGAAAAACGTGCACGATTTTTGTGAAACAAATATTAATTTATCTAATGATTTAAGTTATTATGAATACAAGGTTAATTTTAATTTTTGTGACGCGTACATTAACATTTGACATTAAAACCTAATGAGAAGACACAAATCATAAATGTTTGAGGTCAATGACATGTCTAGAGACATTCGACTATAGGATCCCTTCATCTCATATTATGGAGATGCTTATGAGATCACTATCAACTTACTCAAAAGTTAAAATTAGTAGATAAAAATTTTCTGTTAAATTACTATTTAAAGTAGGGAAAATTGTCAAAAGACTAATTACATTTTTGCCAATTCGGTCTTAAACCTTTCAATTTTTCTAATTAAATCCTAAACATTTTTCATTTTTTGCCAATTAAATCCATTCAGCTAATTTTAGCCAAAATTCATTGACGTGAATGCCGACCGTCCTATGTAGCATAGCTAGCATTAACGAGAACAATTTTTATATTTTAAAATATTTTGTTTGAATTTTCTAATATTTTTTTATTATTTCACTCCTTTTTTTCTTTCTCTCTTCTAACTTTTCCAATCACCAGCCTCCGGCGACCAGCTAGAGGCTATGACCAACGAGGTCACCCTCCCTAGAGGCCAACAAAGCCGTTGGCTTTGCCAACCTCCCCCGGGGTTGCCCTCGCCGGGATCGAGCAAAGGATGACCTCACGAGCCTTAGGTGAGGCCCGCCCTCATAGGATCTTGAGCAAGCGAGGGATGACCTTGTCACAGTCGACAAGGGCAAGCCTCGCCCAAGGCTTATGAGGTCAACACTCACTGAATTCCGATGAGGGCGACCTTGCGAGAGGCTTGCTAGGTCGCCCCTCACTAACTCCTGACGAGGCCAACCCTTGTCGATTGCGGCCTTTGGCCAATCGATTGACACTGGGTGACCAACAAAGGTAGAAGAGAGAGAGGGGGAAAAATAGAAAAAAAAATCCAGAAAATAGAAGAAAATCCAAAAAATCCAAAAAATTATAAAACAGTGGGTGTCCACATCGGCAAATTATGGGCAAAATTGACCGGATGGACTCAATTAGAAAAAAGTGAAATAGTTTATGACTCAATTAACAAAATTAAAAGGTTTATGACTGAATTGGCAAAAAAACAATAGGTTTAAAACTTTTTAGACAATTCTCCCATTTAAAGCATCTTAATAGAAACCTAAAGGTTTACTAGGTGGTTTTAGGTAAATGATTGAGGTGCTTAAATGGTAAGTTCTCCATTCAAACTAACCAAGATCACAACCACCAGTCTTGGGTGGACCCTACTTAAAACACATCGAGGAAGCCGCCTGTGTGCAAATTTATCTTCATGCTTCGTAAGAGGAAACTTCCTCTTACAGTCTTACAGTCTAATAATTGGCAGATTACAAATGTGGATATCACCTAAATTTATTATTAATTAAGTTTGCATTCGAGTGTTGGTTATGTTTGTAATCTACCAATCAAAGACCTGATTAGAAGAAATTTTCTCTAACCCAAGATGGATGAAGAAATTTCTGAAATGTAGTAGTTGGTCAAGCTAAAACTCTTGATTTCCATGCCATAAGAGAACTCCAATATTTGAAATGTTAAATAAGACTCTTGTCACGGAAGACTCGCGAGTGAGGGAATCTATGGAGAGACCAACGGTGCAAGATGCTCTTATATGGATAAGATCGAGATAGACGCATGTAAAAGTGAGACTTTTACGGGGCGAACTAAGTCACGTGAATCTTACCTGAGGTTCATGAGAACCACGAACCGTATGAGAAACGTCCCTAGCTTGATCATAAGACTAGCCCACGCAATGCATTGAAGGTTGTGAAGACATTTAAAAGCCCAGGTGGTTGATCTGGTTTTCGAGGCATTCATGATCAGTTTCATCTTTTTGGTTATATGATGAGAATCCAAATATAATAATGATAAATGCACAAGTAATTCCGCCAAGGCTGCATTTGGGGTGAGCTGGAAAGTCCAGATAGAATAATCTTTTTTTTCTCCCAGCATTTAGGGGTAGGATATGTTCCGATAGGATTTCCACTGCTGGGAGAAAAAAAGATAAAAAGGAAAAGAAAAAGAATGCGGTCAACAAAGTGCCGTTCCTATCCGCAGATAATGCTGGGTTAGGAAGAAAATTACAAAAAAAAATCCTAAACTTATTAAAATTATGCTGATTCAATCCTAAATTTATCTTTTTAGCCAATTGATTTCTAAACTTTTTGCAATTATACCAATTTAGTCTACACAGCAAAATTTAGCTAGTCGACTTTCGACATAAATGCGGGCAGGCGGCAGCAATTCTTTAATAATATTTTATTTTTTTCTAATTTTTTATTTCTCTTTTTTCTTTTTTTTTTTTTTCTTTTTTTTCCTTCTCCCTCCTTCTTCCTTTAACTACGTCGATCAGTCAAAGGGGAGGGCTAATCACCAAACTAAGCCAACCTCGCTAGTGGATTGACGAGCTCATGTCGCAACCATCGCTAGGCGAGGGTGAGGTTGCCTAGCCACTTGCAAGCCTCACCCTCACTAGTGGATCAGCGAGGTCAACCTCACCCAGCCCTCAACAAGGCTCACCTCTCCAATGGTTGGTGAGGCCAACCTCATCGATCCACTAATGAGGCGAGCCCTCGCTAGATCCGGCAAGGGTGAGCCTTGCCAATGGCTAGGCGAGCTCACCGTCACCCAATGATAGCAAGGTGAGCTCACATTGGCCAGCCACCTCAGTTCGGTGACCACCTCTCCTCTGGCTAGTCGTCAGAGCCAAAGGAAAAAGGAGGAAGAAGGAGGAAGAAGAAAAATAAATAAAAGAGAGAAAAAAAAATAGAAAATTTGAAAAATAAAAATAAAAATATTATTAAAAAATTGTTGTCGGCATTGGCCAACATCCATGTCAACAAAAATAGCCAAATTTGACCGGATGGATAAATTGGTACAATTGCAAAAGATTTAAGAATTAATTGACAAAAAAAAAAGTTTAAAACTGAATCGATACAATTGTAATATATTTATAACTTTGTTGGTAATTTTCTCCAAGGTTAAGAATAACAAATTTCTCATGTAAAAACAAATCCATTTTACAAGTTCATTATTACGAGTAATTCCTAGAAAGGATTGGACTCATGACAATATACAATGCTAGGATCCCTAATGTAGATGCTACATAGTTGATTCTCATCATTCAGAGACTACAAGTGTAACAAGTGTTACGATTAGAATAATCACCAAGAGAGAGGTGAATAAGTGATATTGTGGAAAATAGAGAAATTTAAAACTAATATAGCAATAGAACAACTTCTAGTGACAAAATGTGCAGTGATTAGATTTTACTAGTGTGTAAGTGTTTCTATCTAATAAAATAAAAAGAGCAAGGATAGAAAATAGCACATAGATATTTATAGTGGTTCGACTTTGACAAGCCTACTTTAACTCTTGCACGCTAACAATTTATTGGCTGGATTTCATTATTTGAACAAATAAGAGGTTACAAGATCTGAGTAACAATTACTCAAGCTCGTGTGATCAATTTCTCACATTCTCTCAACCTCTGAGTTATTACATAGTATAGCTCTGTAAGCTTTTATTCTTGTTGCTTTCACATTAACTCTTCCACTTTGAGACTTCCTTATAAGAGGTTACAAGATCTTAAGTGTACCAGTATACTCTAGTAGTGCCTATCTTTCTTTCTCCCCCTAAATTTCTACCATAACCTGAGAAAGGATATTCTCTATTTCATCAATGCTTTTAGTGAGGCCAGTAATTACCTCAGTATCATTTTCTCTGGAAAAAGAACAGCCCAAGTGCCAAAACTTGGCACGATGGGACACTTAAGTGCTAAAAGTTACGAAAGATACACTTAAATACCTCTTTTTTTAAAATTGGATCACTTAAGTGTCAATTCCAGCAAAAGCTACCGGAAATCCGATATGGTTTATTTAATAATATAACTCGCTTACATGGCTCGTTGGAAGTTGAGTCAAAAACCAAAACAACTTCGTTTTGGTGTTGATGTGGCATTTAAAAAATAATATTAAAAAAATTTAAAAATACATTATTATAAAATTGATTAATTCAAATTAAAAAGAAGTGGGAGGATTGGTGAGGGCTATGCAACCCTCGCCGCCGCCACCACCCCACAATCACTAGGAAGGGCCAACGATAGTCTGTCAGGCCTTGGCCAAGGGCCGACAACCCCTAGCTAGGAGGCCGATGACCCTTGGCTTGGCGGGCGGCCGACAGCCCTTGGCCTGGCTGGGCGAGAGCGAGCAACCCTTGCCCTAAATCTAGGCAAGGGCTCACAAGCCCTCGTTGCAGGCCAGCCAGGATCGCTGACCCTTGGCCAGGGCCCGGCGACACCGGTTGACCCTCGCCCCACCATCGATGGCCCTTCCCGATGATGGTGGGGCGATGGCGACAGCAACGGCGAGAGCTATATAGCCCTCGCCCAAGCCCTCCCCCTTCTTCTTCTTTTTTTTAATAAAAATTATTTTTAAATTTTTTTTTCTAGTATGACTTTTTTTCCACGTGGACAATTTCTTTTTTTAATTGTCACGTGGATATTTTTTTGAAAAAAATTAATCCGTCAGCAAATAAAATCGTTGGAAAATGACACATGTGTAGTTTGGCCGGATTTTTTCACCGTTGGCACTTAACTGATCACTTTTACTCCGATTTTGGCATTTAAGTATATATGTCCGAAATTTTAGTACTTAAGTATCCCCTCATGCCAAGTTTTAGCACTCTAGGGGTCCGCACTTCCATTTTCTCCTTAATTGACAATGATATCAGCAGAAGCAATGGTAGGTACATCAATAGGCTCTCTAGCTACAAATCTTTTTGTCTCAATGTCAACATACTTTTCTTCGTTCTACTCTATAGATTCAACACCTACTTGCTATTGATTTGAAAGATTCTTTGTTTCATCATCTTCTTCAACTTCCTCTACCACATCCTCATCATCCTTGTCACTCGGTTGATAAGCATAAATCAAGTTGTCTAAATCATCATTAGATTGTTCAGCCTCCCTTGCATTCAATTCTTTTGTGAATTCTACAACCAACCTTGACAGCAAGGTCCGTGGACCTTTCTTTCGAGCAATGGTTCTTTTTCTTTCTGTAGGTGGTAAAGCAATTTATGAAATGCGGTCATCAACATCAATTTTCACAAATCTTCCTTTGCTATCCTTCCAACCTTCATCAGATAATCTATAGCTCATTTTCCTCATTAGTTTTTCTTCGACATCCATCAAAGGCAACTACAATGTCTTTAGTCTATCTGGTATCTTAATGTTTAGATGATAAAGATTTTTGTGATCAAAGAACCATAAGGCAACTGACATTTGTTCTTTATTTCAGCACTAATTGTCAAGTAGGTAACCCTTTATACTAGTTCTTCTAAACATGCTAATTTTGTTTCAAATTTTAATAGGGGTCCTCAAAACAATCCTTACTCCAACACTTACAACCCAGGATGGAGGAATCACCCTAATCTATCTTGGGGAGGTCAAAATCAACAAGGACCGAGAGCACCACCACCATCCATGGAGAAGCATAATTCCAACTTGGAGGATTTGGTTGCCAAGCTAGCACAAACTATGGAAAAACAAGCTCAAACCACTCAAGATTTCATGACAAGTATCGATGTAAGACTCCACAATCAAGAAGCGTCAATTCGAAACATAGAGAAGCAAGTGGGGCAACTAGTTCAGAGAATTAATGAGAGACAAAGTGGTGCCTTGCCAAGTGATACCGAGAGGAACCCCATAGAGAATGCAAAGGTAATTACGTTGAGAAGTGGAAAAAAAGTTGGAAAGCAAGATCAAGATAAGGATGTAGAAAAAGAGAACATGGCCAAATCTTCCACCGAGACCAAACAAAAGGACGAACCACTAAAGAGCAAGCCATCTCCAATGCCATATGTTCCACCTATTCCTTTTCCGGAGAGGCTAGCCAAACACAAGCAAGATAAGCAATTTTTTCAAAATTTTTAGATTATCTTAAACAATTGCACATTAATATTCCTTTTGTAGATGCTCTAGCTCAAATGCCAAGCTATGCCAAGTTTTTTAAGGAGATCCTAGCTAATAAAAGGAAGTTAAAGGAGTATGAGACTATGAAGTTGAATGAGGAATGTTCGGCCATCCTTCAAAATAAGCTACCACAAAAATTAAAAGATCCAGGGAGTTTTACTATTCCATGCAATATTGGTGATGCTTAATTTAATGAGGCTTTATGTGATATTGGTGCTAGTATAAATCTAATGCCTTATTCGGTATTTGTGAAATTAGGTGTAGGAGAAGTAAAAGTGACCACCATGTTTTTACAATTGACGGATAGATCTATTAAATATCTCCAAGAGGCGTGGTGGATGATGTTTTAGTAAAGGTGGATAAATTTATCTTTCCGGCAGATTTTATTGTATTAGAGATGGAGGAGGATTATGAAGTTCCTATTATTTTGGGTCGACCATTCCTAGCCATGGGAAGAGCTCTCATTGATGTACAACAAGGAAAATTGATCCTTAGAGTGAGAGAAGATCGAGTCACTTTCAATGTCCTCACAGCCATGAAAAACCCCCCGAGGGACCAAGTAATTGCTTGAATATAGATACCATAGACAGTGAAGTAAAGACCATGTTTGAATTGACCACAACTCAAGATCCTATAGAGGCATGTTTGGTTTGGCCAAAAGAGAAAGAAACCGAGAATGAAGAAATTAGAGAGGCCGTGGAGTTTTTAGAAGCAAGTCCATTATATCCGAGATGAAAATCACAAAAATTTGAAGAGTTGGAATCAAGTGCAAAGAAGCCCAAGCCTTCCATTGAAGAATCACCAAATCTTAAGCTTAAACATTTACCTTCTTATTTAAAATATGCCTTTCTTGATGGTGTTTCTTATCCAGTGACTATTTCTTCTTCTTCTTTGACAGGGGTGATGGAGGAGAAGTTACTTAGAGTGCTTAGAGAGCATAAAAGTGCAATTGGATGGACATTTGCAGATATAAAGGGAATAAGCCCTTTGATTTGCATGCACAAAATTCTGATAAATGAGCAATACAAACCAATCATCCAACCACAAAGGAGGCTCAATCCGAAAATGCAAGAAGTTGTGAAAATAGAAGTGATAAAGTTACTCGATGCAGGTATTATCTATCCAATTTCTGATAGTGATTGGGTAAGTCCTGTGCAAGTAGTGTCAAAAAAGGAAGGTATGACTGTTCCAACCAATGAAAAGAATGAATTAATTCAAACTAGAACAGTTACAGGATGGCAAGTTTGCATGGATTATAGAAAATTGAATGATGCCACTCGTAAAGATCGCTTTCCTTTACCTTTCATTGATCAAATGTTAGAAAAACTTGCAGGACATAAATATTATTGTTTTTTGGATGGATATTCAGGGTATAACCAAATCCCTATTGCACCTAATGGTCAAGAAAAGACTATATTTACTTTTTCTTATGGTACATTTGCATATAGAAGGATGTCTTTTGGTCTTTGTAATGCACCTGCTATTTTTCAACGATGCATGATGGCTATTTTTTCTAACATGATAGAGAAATACATTGAGATTTTCATGGATGATTTCTCTGTTTTTGGTACATCTTTTGATTCATGCTTGCATAATTTAGCTTTAGCGTTACAAAGATGCGAAAAGACTAACCTTGTGCTAAATTGGGAGAAGTGTCATTTTATGGTGTAGGAAGGGATAATGTTGGGCCATAAAATATTTGCTAGAGGTATTGAGGTAGACCAAGCCAAAATTGAAGTTATCTCAAAATTACCACCTCCTACTTCTATAAAATTACTTCAAGGATTTTTAGGACATGCAGGGTTTTATAGGCGATTCATAAAGGACTTTTCCAAGATTGCAAGACCACTCACAAAATTGCTTGAAAAAGATGCTAAATTTGATTTTAACTCTAAGTGTTTGCAGGCATTTGAGGCATTAAAGAAAAAGCTGATTTCAGCTCCTATAATGACACCACCAGATTGGAGCTTGCCTTTTGAGTTGATGTGCAATGCTATCAATTATACCATTGGAGCTGTGCTTGGTCAAAGGAATGATGAAATTTTTCGAGTCATATATTATGCTAGCCGAACCCTTAATGGAGCCCAATTGAATTATGCTACCACTGAGAAGGAGCTTTTAACAATTGTTTTTGCTTTTTTGATAAATTCCGTTCTTATTTGATTGGCTCTAAAGTGATTGTCTATATTGATCATGCAGCTTTAAAGTATTTGTTGCCAAAGAAAGATGCGAAACCAAGGTTAATTCATTGGATCTTGTTTCTTCAAGAGTTTGATTTAGAGATTAATGACAATAAAGGGACCGAGAATCTTGTAGCCGATCACCTATCTAGGTTGCCGAATGCCCCTAGTGATGAGGTCCTAATTGAGTTCTAGCGGCACTGGGCGAGAGCGGGCGACCCTCACCCAGATCTAGGAGAGGGTTGCCGCTCTCTCTCGGTGTCTGGCAAAGGCCGGCCGGCCGGCCCTCGTCTCCGGTTGGCAAGGGTCACCAAACCTTGCTTAGGCGCCGGTGACCCCACCGGCGATAGGGTGGCAGCTATAGGCGAGGAGCCCCTCCCGCTTGTCCTCTGCCCTTTTTTGAAAAATTATATAAAAATCTAATTAAAGTCAAAACGGCGTCATTTTGGGCTAATCTAGCCACGTCAACACTGAAAATGACGTCATTTTGGGCTTATTTGGTTATGTTAGTGCCTAAAACGATATCGTTTCAACCTTAACTCGCCGGAAAAGTGTCACATCAGTATTTTGGCCGTATTTTCTTGCCGTTGGCACTTAACTGATTATTTCTGCTCCGATCTTGATACTTAAGTGTTCCCTTATGCCAATTTTTGGCACTCTAAGGGTCCGCACGTCCATCTCTATGCTACTTCGCCGGTCTCCAAAGCTTCATTCTTATTCTTGTTTCTTGCCCCCTTCTTTGTGAATTTTAACGAAATCGCACATTATCTTGTTTATTTGTGTTTTCATGAGATAATGGTTGGGAAATATGATTAATTTAATTCATTGGTGAACTAATATCATTATTTTGCTCTTAGACAAACACATAATAGTTTTTTTGTTGGGAGCGCGCAACAAAAGTCCGATACCTTCACCTAGGGAGATCTCCAAGGGGGAAGCCCAAGTCCGAGCCTGTTAATATATCCAGTTGGACCCACTTCAACTCAAAAGTTTAAGCTAGTGAATTATGGGCCAACTAGGATATATTAACTACTCCACACCACATCAATTCTCCGATGTGGGACTACTTCTCTAACACAACTCACACGTGTATCCTAACAATCTCCCCCTCACGTGTGAGCTCCAGTATTAAGTCTACTCCCTCTTAAATCAGATATCCTTCTGGCCCAACATCATCCTCACGGGGCCCACGTTGTTACACCACAACGCCCACCTAAGCCATCCTCACGGGGCCCACGTTGTTACACCACAACGTCTATCTGCTTGGAAACCAGGCCATCCTCACGGGGCCCATATTATTACACCACAACGCCTATCTGCTCGGAAACCATAACCATCGACTTTGATACCAATTGTTGGGAGCGCGCAGCAGAAGTCCGATACCTTCATCGACTTTGATAGACTTTGATACCAAAGTCCGATACCTTCATCGACTTTGATAGACTTTGATACCAATTGTTAGGAGCGCGCAACAGAAGTCTGATACCTTCAACTGGGGAGATCTCCAAGGAGGAAGCCCAAATCTAAGCCCGTCAATATATCCAGTTGGACCCACCTTAACTCAAAAGCTTAAACTAATGAGTTATGGGCCAACTAGGACATATTAACTGCTCCACACCACATCAATTCTCCGATGTGAGACTACTTATCTAACACAACTCATACGTGTATCCTAACAATTCTAATCAAAATGTCTCTTTCAACTTTTAGATACTCTTTTTGATGTTGAGCTATTTATAAGTCCAATCGATAGAAGATATACTGCCCTTTCAGAACTTGATAACTTCTACCATTTCCCCTACACATTTGCTTTAACCAACCACAAAGCCCATTTTCTTAATATGTATGTCTAACAAAAATGGGTTGTTAATGAGCAAAATATTGTGGCATCGGCGAAGAAGAGGGATTTATCACTGTTCAAAATGAAATTTGATATTCCAGCATCGCTAAAAATTTATGCAAGTAGAAATTATGCCATGTCTTCGTTATGGTAAGTACCACTGAGAATCCCGTTAGGATGTCTTCAAAATTTTGGGAGTGACACAAAGCACCGCAGAGCGCAACATTTCCCTATGGTCAATTTTTCACACCTATATTGAACATGTCTGAAAATCAGACCTTGATGATTTATTAAGCCAAATATAAAAAGACCAAGGCTGATCTAGGAACGCCTACCGGAGTAGCAGCTCATGACAATTAGTCTTAGGCTTAATATGAGAATATTCATAAAGATCTACTAGATAAAAAGGAAACAAAAAAACAAAAGTTCACTTTCACGAGAGACACGATTAAGCCCACTTTAAGTTTACAACCAAAAATACATTAAATGGCCCAAAGCTTTCCTTAAAGGACCCTATTTAGTCCCATCATAGGACAAAGCAGTCTCTCCATTATCTTCGCTGGTAAAAGGAAATATACAATTTCCTTACCATCAAAAGCACCAGCTAATTATGTTCTAGCCCAAGATTATGTTCTAGCCCAAGATTCATTTTCCTCTTTGGTCAATCCTACTCTAATTCTCCTCTTCCTCTCTCGGACTTTTACTTGCCTTTTTGCAGATATGCTTCTACTCTAACTCTCATTTCTCTCATACTTTTACTCTATTGTTTGCAAAGTGCGAAAATCGAATCCCATATCTAAAGACTAAGGGTGCGTTTGGTTGGGCTTTCCCAAGGGGCTTTCAGCCCCGAAAGCCCCTTGGGAAAATGCAAGTGCGTTTGGCTTGCAATTTTGAAGGGCTTTGGGGAGATGCAATTGCATCTCCAAGTATCCTTAAAGGCCTTTAGGTGAATGCAGGTCTAGAGGTGCATTTGCAAGTTGCATTTTCGGAATGCAACTTGAAGGATCACTGTTCATCTTCCTCACGTGGCCAAAACCGCCGATGACCGCCGACGACCGACGACCGCCGGCGACCGCCGACGACCGCCGGCATCCGTCGGCCACCAAGGAGGGCGACCGCCGACCAAGGGGGCGACCGCCTGGGTTGCCTCCTCAGGCGGCCGTCGCCCGTCGCCTGGGTCGCCGCCCGGGCGACGGGCGTCGCCGGGTTCGAGCGACCCGGGCGGTCGCGCGACCACCGCCCGGGTCGCCACCTCGGGCGACGGGCGTCGCCCGGTTCGGGCGACGGGCGTCGCCGGTTCGGGCGACCCGGGCGGTCGCGCGACCATCGCCCGGGTTCGCGACCCAGCGGTCGCGCGACCACCGCCCGGGTCGCGAACCCGGGCGACGGCCGCCGCCCGGTTCGGGCGACCGGGCGGTCGCGCAACCACCGCCGTCGCCCTGGTTCGGGCGACCGGGCGGTCGCGCGACCACCGCCGTTGCTCCGGGTTCGCGACCCGGGCGACGAGCCGCCGCTGCGGTCGCCCGACCTCGGCGGGCGGCTCGAGGTCGCCCGACCTCAGCGGGCCGCCTGAGGTCGCACGGCGCGAGATCTCGGCCGCGAGCTTGACCCGCGGCGATCTCGGCCGCCGGAGGATGGCGCGCGACGGCGAGATCGGCCGCCGGAGTGTGGCCGGCGCCAATCAGCGGCCGGAAAGTACATTTGAAAAAAAAATTATTTTCAATTTTTTTAAATATAAAATTTCGCAAAAGCCCCTTGGCAAAATATGTATTCACCAAACGGCACTTGGGTCAAAGTTGTTTCACAATACAAAATTTATCAAACAAGATTTGCATTTCGAAACCCCTTTAGCTCAAAGATATTTGCATTTTAAAGTGCGCATTTCCCCAAAGCCGAACCAAACGCACCCTAAATATCCCCTCTCCATTCAATTTGTTTACCACTAGGCCGCATGCCAATTGGGCAAAATTCATTCTCCTTCAATGATAAGGTCAGACCTTGACAACAAAAAAAAAAAAAAAAAAAGGTCAAACAACATATCAAGGTTCAATCTCAAAACCCATAATGCCAAATAGGCATCCCCGTTAAGGAACTTTCCCTAAATTATAAATCCAACAGGCCTGCTGATTTTAAGGATGTGCCTTCACGAAAGCTTAGGTGCTTGTCCCTCTCTATATCTCAGCTAGGGTGGTTGAAGCGGCCTTCAATGCCCGGTCGGTTCGCAGGTCATTTTTTCAACGTTTTATCTTCTTGAAATTGAAACTATTACTCGGTCATTATCCACCTCTCTCTCTCTCTCTCTCTCTCTCTCTAAACTATTACACGGTCATTGTCCACCTCTCTCTCTCTCTCTCATGTACAAGTATAAATGGGGCCTGCTTCTTTCCAAATGCAAAACTGAGCGAACCCATATCAGCGATTTCTTTTCCCTTCTTGTCAATCTTGAGAAGCCGTTGTTTGCTTCTTATCCGGGGCATTTTCTCTGAATTATTAGCAGAAAATGGCAGATCAGACGAGTGGGAGCAATGGAAACCATGGAGTTGTCTTGGAAATGAAAGACACTTCCAGCACCAAGGAAGAAATTAAGAGCAGCTACTTCTGTTTTCCCTTCATTCAAAAGGTTACTTGTGTTCTCATCTCCGTCTACTCTTTTTTCCCCCAATCCCTTCCTTCTCGTTTTCCTTTTGGCCTTTTGTTTTTGTCCATTTCGTATTCACTTGGATGTTCATCAATCTTTTGTTTGATCGCGAATTTCTCAAAACATTGCAGTTGATCGCAGAGGTCTTCGGAACGTACTTCTTGATATTCGCAGGTTGCGGGTCGGTGGCGGTGAACTTGGACTACGACAAGGTGGTGACGCTCCCGGGGATATCCATAGTGTGGGGGTTAGCAGTGATGGTGTTGGTTTACTCGGTCGGACACATCTCCGGCGCCCATTTCAACCCGGCCGTCACCATTGCTTTCGCCACCTGCAAGAGGTTCCCATGGAAACAGGTGCAACCATATCTCTTCCAAAGTCATAACGCCTAATCTACTTTTGTTGTATCTTCCTCCTTGAGATATGTTCTAATCCGTGTCAACTCATGAACGCCGATATTGCTTGTTTGACCTGGCAGTCAGTAGGAGGCCTATCTAGAAAGCTTTGCTTAGATCACATGATTCTAACAAGCCACCGCTTTTAGAGGCCATTACTTACTGGTTAGGTGCATCTTGTAGTTGGGCATTAAATGGTTTGCAAAAAAGAGATTTAATTTGCCTATACTGGAATATACTGAATCAATCGCATTCCAAGAAGAACGATTCAAATTATTAGTTTTGACTTCTGAATGAACACGACGGATCCAATCTTTTCCGATCCAAGATTTACCGCAATCTCTTATTCGTTAATTCATTTGCAATATCATGTTTTTTATCTAAGTTGTGACTCGCGAAAGCATCAATGGAGGTTTCTTTTGTTAATTTTTGCTAAGCTAAAACTTCCTCTCAGTTGCATTTTTCTCTTGGCGTGCAGGTGCCCCCATATATATTGGCACAAGTTGTGGGGTCAACTTTGGCGAACGGGACATTGCGGTTGCTATTCACCGGCGAGCTGAACCATTTCCTTGGGACTCAACCAGCCGGTTCGGATGTTCAAGCATTCGTCTTTGAGTTCATCATCACTTTTTACCTCATGTTCATCATCTCTGGCGTCGCCACCGATAATAGAGCAGTGAGTCCTAACTTCTTTCTTTTAATTATTTGTTGGTAATTGGGAAACTTTCTATGCAAATTCCGGTAAAAAAAAAGTAATGTTCAATCTTTCAAGACGAGGTGGTATAAGAAAATTTCATAAAACTGCACAAGATCACAAAGAAATCACATGAAAACCTTATAGACATGAAAAATAATTAATGTATTTGGTGCATATTACCTAGAGGCCGGAGGGCGGTGACGCCTTAGAACGACTTCTCCGACAACCCTTTTTGTGTCAACAAGGCTCAATCCTAAATTCTTGACAAGAGAGCACTCTCTTGACAAGAAATTGGTCGACCCACTTCTAAGTTCTGACGAAGGATGGTCGTTCGTGTGCTAATGTCGCATTTAGATTTCCTAGTTGAATCAAATCGTGTCATAGAAAAACGTTATATTTCCATCAATTGCGCCATAAGATTCCTTATGTAGTATTAACATCACCGTCAAGGTTGGAACGTGTTAGTTTGCGTTAGAAATCGTCAGCCAAGGGATATGAAGAATCGTGCATCTTGAATGCTAGATAGAGATTCATTAGCTTATCCCATGGTGGTTGATAAGACTTCTCGCCAAACATTTGGCCCACGATTCTTCCAAAACCGATTTAAATATTCGTTAGAGTCAAATTAGATGATATCACGCGTCTTAGTTTTTAAATTACAAAAGAATATTATAATGAGAACTTCAATTATTATTTTTATATGTCCCTTTCATTAATTAGTTATTGTAATTCACGTCTGTGATTTGTGCAGATAGGGGAGCTCGCTGGCCTTGCTGTTGGTGCAACCGTCTTGCTCAACGTGATGTTTGCAGGGTATTTGACCATTTCTATTCCTTGCATGCTCATCTCACCCTCATCTAAGGTTGAAAAAGAAATGATGATCATGATTATTGACTGACTTAACATTTTTTTAATAGAATAAATTGTGCATGATTGACTCCGTCCTTTAAATAAAAAACATCATAGGTTATTGTTATTTTGTAAGATACTGCCGGCCCAATTATAATATATGAATTTCATGATTTACACCATTAATGAAAAGATCATCCTCAACCTTTTCTTAAACTCCACCCTACGTGCGTGCTTCGGCTATTAGTTCAAAGAGAAAGTCATCTATAATATCAATATCATTTTCCTCGTGTCTCGAATTTTCTTTTTTCTGAGAAACAAAATACTAATCCAGGTAGAAATTAATTATTTTAAGATGATGATTTGTGTTATTTTTTTTCTGGTGGTGGATAGGCCGATAACGGGAGCATCAATGAACCCGGCAAGGAGTTTGGGTCCGGCGATAGTGTTTCATCGTTACGACAAGCTATGGATCTATATCGTGGCACCGACAGTCGGGGCGATTTCCGGGGCATGGGTCTACAACCTGATCCGGTTCACCGATAAGCCCATCCGAGAGATCACCAAGTCCGGTTCTTTCCTGCGGAGCTCCGACCGAAATGGCTCTTCTTGAGTCAAACCCATTCCTCTCTCTCTCTGCTGTCAAACTTGCTATTCTTCTTTTTGTTTTCTTCTTTTAGTTCTCTTTTGACTTTTGCTCATGATGCATGCGTTCATAGCGAGAAGGGTTTGTTTTCTTTACCTCAATTGATGGGTTATTCCCCTCTCTCCGGAGTTGAAATGTTAACACATTTTATTTGTATTTGGGAAATTATTTTTCTAATGATTTAAACGCTAATTCCAATCTACTGAGGTCTACAATCTCGGCCGGTTTGCCGAGGAATCACCTGGTCCAGTTCTTTTCTCCGAAGTTCTGCCGGAAATCCCTATCCTTGACCCCTTTCTCTCTCTCTCATCGAAGTTGTTCTTCTCTTTGTTTTATTTTTTCCTCTTTTGATTTGGTCATGTGTACTTATGTATACAGTGTTTTGGCCTACTGTGTACCGTCGCATCTTCCCTTCTATCGGTTGTTTTGGTTTCTTGTAAGAGGGGCTTCCTCCTTTTATTTGTGGAATTGAAATGTGGCAAGCTGTCGCGAATGTTGATCGAATGTCTTGTTTCTGTAAGAAGTTGTTTCCTTTCTTGCTGTTGTATAGGAGTGAATTCCCTCTGAGTGCCATCGGCGACACGTAGAAAACTTGAACTAGCACGAGCAAAGGATGAAAGACAACATTTGAAAAAGCATCCTCACTTTTTTTAGTACGCACGCATCACCCCATCCTCACCTGTGAAAACCTACAAAAACCATTATCGATTTAGCATTTCCGTTTCAAATTTGTATCATACATCAGTAAGGATTCGATCTTACTTACAAATTTGCTATTTCAAAACTTATGCAAAACGCACCTCAAAATCCACCTATCCAAAACACTAGCACAACGGGGTACAATTTAGGATTTCTTGTGGTACTACCCCATATATAAGTGTCAGCTATGTTCATATTTATGTATCAATGAGAAATCAAACAACGCATTTGCTCTCTTTTCTGGTATCTTATGATGGGATAATTACACCAAAAGTTCTAAACCTATCATATAGATGTTAAGTCAATCCAAAATCTTGCAATTTAGTTATAAGCATATTGATATAGTTCTTCCAATTAATTTTGACCAAAAATCATGATGTAAACATTAGCCGTTTTATGTAGCAAAAATTGGTGTTGACATAGACAATTTTTTACAATTTTTAAATACTTTTTTTCTATTTTTTTCTTTTTCCTAAATGCTTTCTATTTTTCATTTTTCATTTCATTTTCTTTTCTTTTCTTTTCTTTTTTATTGTGGATCTATGAGGGTGATGTGGCCCTCGCCTATGGCTGCAATCTCCGCTGGCCATTGCCAAGGCCTCGGGTCGACAAAGGGAAATAAGAAAAAGAAAAGGAAAAGGGAAAAAGGGAAAAAATTCTAAAATACTAAAAATATGCAAAAATTCTCTACGTCAATAATTAAAATTGGTCGAAATGACTATATTAGCAATTGCAGGTTTATGACTAAATCGATCAAATTGAAAGATTTAGTACTAAAGTGACATCCGTATAATAAATTTAAGATTTTTTTATAACTCTCCTCCCATGGTAAAGAATAACTTGGGACAGTCAAGCCAAGTAAGGCGAGTTTGTGATTGAGCGAAACATTTAGACCAGTGACATGTGGGTAGTGAAAAAAAAATGTTGGTTTGAAAAAAGAAATTGGAATGATTAATTTTAGGAGAGACAATTTTAGTGAAGGAAGATCCAATAAAAACATCATCCAACATTAATTTGCCTTGTATAGTTCAAACTTCATGTTGAATTGGTTCCCCAAAATCATTGCATGATTGATTTCCTTTTATGCATCCGCGAGACGTGCGGTATGAGAGCATGGTGAAAGAGAGCTTCATTCTAGCTTTCCGACCGCATACCTTTTCGGTTCATGTGACATAACAACATCTATAAGGTTATCATGGTATAAACTCGAAATTGCAATTTGCAAAAGGTTGCTCAAAAAATAAGCTGGTCCATCCTCGTCGCTCAAGGCTAACTAAATGGAAATTATCCGCCTTCAATTCTTGCATTATCAACGAAACTACCAAACAAGATCAAGATTCAAGAGATATGGGCAAAATTTTTTAACGCCATCTTTGATTTATATAGTATTGTAAGTTATTAGACGAATGCAAAGATTATCTTCAAATGTTGTACCACTTCTTACGCATACATTAGCATTTGACACCAAAAAAATAGCAAAGTAACATATATTATGAATGTTGGATTAAATAACAAGTCTAGAGATGTTGTAATATATCATATTTTAATTTAATATTGCAGAGAATCTTATGAGATCACTATCAATTAATTTAAAAGCAAACAATATTAGATAAATGCATTGTTAGTTGACTATAAAATATCTTAATAGAACCCCTAGAGGTTTGATCATTCAATGCTACAAATTGGTTGGTTACATGAGTGAATATGATCCACATTTGTTTTTAATTATGTTTGGGGAGAAGTATAGTAAGAGTGCCGAACGAAAAGAGTGCCATAACTTTTGTTCAACATTCACTTAAGTACCATAACATTTTTTCACTCACTAAAGTGACACATTAAAGTAAAATCGATTGATTGAGAACCCATTCGGCAAATCATCCTAGTAAATTTTTTATTTTTTTGAATTTTTTTTTTCTTTTGCTTTTTCTCCCTAAAAAAAGGAAAATAAGGAAAATTCAAAAAATTCAAAAAAATAATAATTACTTTAAAACATTAAAAAATTTTAAATTATTAAATTATTAAATTATTAAAATATTGTCCACAACAGCACTCGTGAAATCACATAAGACGAAGGGTATCCATATCTTCGATAAAGCAAATCGTCAATCACACTTAAGTGATTCATTTTTTAAATTTATGACACTCAATTAAGTAAAAAAAAAAAAAAAAAGTTATGCCACTCAGTGAAGTGTATACGAAAATTATATCACTCATGTTATTCTTACCTTTTAAGTTTATATAAAACGATAACAATATTTATAAACCAATTAAAAATTCGGTTGGAAAAATTTTCTCTCTAATCGAAAATGGATGAATGAAGTAGATAGTCAAGCTAAAAGTCTAAGATTTTAATGCCATAAAAGAAAAAAGGTTTTGATATTTGAAATATTAAATAAGAATCCTGACGGAAGACTCGCGAGTGTGAGCACCTGTAAAGAGACTGATGGTGCAAGATGCTCTTATGTGGATAAAATCGAGATAGACGCATGTAAAAGTGAGACTTCCGGGGCCGCACTCAGTCACGAGAATCTTACTTGATTCATCAAAGCCAGGCATCATACGAGAAAGGTCCCTGATTTGATGATGAGACTATCCTATGCTAGGCAATGAAACTATTAAATGACTTTCAAAGTACCAGAGAGGTTGATCTGTTTTTTGAAGCATTCATGATCAATTTTCTCTTTTTTTGTCACATGATGAGACCGTTGCGCTTGTGGTGAGCTGGTAAGTCCGGATAGAACAACATTAATCCTATGTAGCATTTATGGGGCGGGATAAGTTCAGATAGGATTTCCCCTATTCAAGAAAAAAAAATAAGAGAAAAGAACACGATCATCAAAGTGGCGTACCTATCTATGAGTAAAGCAAGGTGCGGAACAATGAATCTCTACAGTAAACAGATTTTTTTTTTAATCTGTTTAATGTGATTCATAAGTTTTTAATTTATTTAATGTAATCCTTGAACTATATGAAAATGTTTAGTATAATCCTTCAATTAATTCGAGACTAGGGATTACATTAAACATTTTCATACAAATCCTATACTGTATTAAACATGTACCAAAAGTTCATGAACTATATTAAACAAATTAAAAGTTCAAGGACCACATTGCATATTAAGCTAAAATTTAGGAACCACATTAAATAAATTAAAAATTTATGAACCAAATTACATATTGAGCCAAAGTTTAAGAACAATTTGTGTCATTTTCTCTTACTACAAAGGATCAGACAAACAACACTAAAATACTTGAATCCTTTATGTAGATACTACATGGTTGATTATCATCCTCTGAAGGCTATGAGTGTATTAGGAATTTCTCCCGACAAAATTATCACCCCTCCTTCTCATTATAAATGATTTGCTTATCCCTAAATGACTTGGGTAAAAAGGGAAATTTTAATTCATTGGGTCTTTTGGCTGATGTTGAAGTGGCTATTTGGTAGCAACACACCGAAAAGCAACAATTAAAAGCGCGGAAGAGCTAAAATCGAAAACAGAATCCCTCAATTTTTTCTTCCATCCAAAACTCTTCTTGAGACTTTCATCTTCTTTCATCACTGTTGTGTTGTGTCCCTTCCTCAATTTTTTCAAGGCCATCGTTTCTCCTCAGCCGACCAACATGAAATGTGGAATGACATTGTCTTTTGAGAACTCTTTCTCACCTAAATCTGAGGACTCGACACCAGTGGCAGTCTAGTCCTCTAGCGACCACCACAAGGTGGTCATGGTCCCATGACAACAACCACCTCGTGGCAGAGTCATCGTGTGGTGGCGGCAGCTTTCACTACACGAACCAAAATCACACTATCTAGATTTTTCTTAAATCCAATTCCATCAATGTCCGTATCTTCTACCAAATGCCATTTTCATTTACATCAAACAAGTACGAGATAACATGTTCATATATATGCAGACTTATACACTAACAATCACCAGACCAATCGATAGTACGCAAGCAATTTCATCGCATCTCCTTTGTTGTGTTATCGTATCCTACCCGGCAAATTAATCCAAGCAAGCAGGCATACTCTCATGCTTTTCTTCGTGGGCCTTTCTCAGCATGGACAGAACTCGAAAGGACAAGATCCTCAACATGGTTCGTTAGCTGTTTGGGCTTGAAAAGCCCATGTCGGCCACTTCAAGGGTCGACCACCGACACATGATGTGATCACATCTTTTATGATGACATCAATCTTCACAAGATAATTGTAATGATCGATGTCGTGCCGCCTCGTGCTTGTTATCGATGGGCCGCCGCCTGGTGGGACCAACACACCTTTGGAAAAATAAAAATAGAAGAGAAGTCAAAAAAGGAAAGATAAAAAGTGAACTGGCCGTTCTTGATAGCGCAAAAAGAAAAAGGAGCGTTCGCACGAAAAGAAAAGGAGAATAGGCGGTTCGAATTCAACGATGAATCTTTGTCGGAACTAGGTGAAATTTCAGCATGTTGTTCATGAAATCAAGATCTACCAGTTCATCAATTTTGTAAGTTGAAATCTTTCTCCAATTTCTCCAAACTGTCTCCCATGATTAGAAGTTCTTGCTCCTATATTAATTTATCTTTGTGGTAATGATATAATTTTTTTATTATTATTAGTGTGTTGGGCTAGAGAGCGGTCCCAAAAGTTTTCCCGTGATAGGTTTTTTTGACGTAAAATTTGTGAGTGTTATTTTTCCGCCTTATATTTAATTGGACAGGTTTAAGCTGTAAATCGTAATATCTCCTCAATGATAATCACTATCCTATTGCATTCAAGTCAATATCATCCGGAAAATCTGTCAATTTTTTTAGTATTTGTGTTCATTTCAGTAACTTCAACTTTGCGCATCCGAAATTGGGTCAACCGGTTCGAGTCAAACCCCTGTTGCTGACTTAACGCTATTTTGGAATTTGTTTAATTTTGCTTTCTCTCTTCTTCTTTTTTCTAATTTTGCTTTTCGCTTTCTAGGTGGTTGAATTGGCAATTTTTAAGGTTTGACTTTGAGCATGTATAGACGAAATGCCTTGGGCCCTCCAGACATAGACCATGCAATCAGTAGTCCTTGGAAAGAAAAAATATAGATAAACAAAAACAAGAAATATGTTTTTGGCGAAATTTCTCCCACAATTTCCTTTGGTGATTCTATCCAACGTTTGACAAGTCAATGAACGTTCTTCTTTTTTTGAACATTATTGACATACCTCATTAATTACACATAGTTAAATAGGAAAAATTGTCCATATAATCCTAAACCTATTCGGAACTAAAACTTTTAATTTTACTAGTTAAATCATAAATCTTTTCACGTTTTATCAATTAAGTTCATCTAATCAATTTTAGTGAAAAATTGCTAACGTAGACGCTAACCGTTCTATGTGGCACAACCAATACTAATGTAAACGATTTTTAATAATATTTTATTATTTTTGAATTTTGAATTTTTTTCCCTTTTTCTCTTCTTTTCTATTTTTTTCTTTTTCTCTCCATTAAGCCTCGTTGATGGTTGAAGAGATTGCTAGCCTTAGGCAAGGGATGCCCAAGCCTAGGGTGGTAGTGGCACCAAAGTGGGTGAGGGCGAGGGTTGCCCTTGCCCAACCAAGCAATAGAGGCCCACACTTGCCCAAGTGAGGGTGACCCTCGCCAACCCAAGCTTGGGTGTCCCTCACTCGAGGGCAGCCTCACCTAAGGCTAGCGACCTTCGCAACCATTGACGAGGCCCAATAGTGGCTTATGGATGGAAAGAGAGAAAAAGAAAAGAAAAAAAAAAGAAAAGAGAGAAGGGAAATAAAGAAAAAAAAATGAAAAGAATGAAAAGAGAAGAAAATAAAAAATAGGAAAAAATCCGAAAAATATTATTAAAAATTGTCTACATTAGCACTAAATAACGACCACGTCATCGATTTCCAACAAAAATTGTTCAGATAAACTCAATTGACGTAACATGAAAAGATTTATAATTTAATTGGTAAAATTAAAATGTTTATGACTACGTTAACAAAAATATAATAGGTTCAGGACTTTTTGGATTTCCCTAGTTAGATAAGATGCCGATAATGAAATTTGTTTTGAAAGAAAAATCAAGTGCACCTAAAACTGGGAGATCATATGCAGGACGTTGCATGTGACAGTTTTCTAACTTGACAATCTTAATATTAAAAGATCGAAACAAAAGACTTAAATTCCCAGAGTTTCAAAATAACATATAACTTAACGGGTTCTTTTTATCATCCGTAGTACTGTTATGACAAACCAATTAAAATAATTAGCCGGAGCACTGTATATGCTCGTTTTCAATCTTGATCAGCAGTAACTTAATAATTCATGTCCTTAGATGTTAAATTCTCCCAAAATTTAAGCACCTTTCCATTCGATTCAGTCTTCAGAAAACACTGCTTTGCTCATGATGAAAACGTGCTTGGCTTAAATTATATTCAAAGGCCAGAGTGTCACCATCGAAACTTGCATACCGGCAAGGCGGTCGTATTGGCCTATGCGCAGCCTTTGCTTTTGGTTCACCCTTGTCTCCTATTTATCTAGCACGAGTTTGACTAATTATAATTTCGATTAATATTATAAAAAATCTCAAATTAGTATATATATGTAATAAATTTATCTTAAATTAATTTTTTAAATATCAAACACCCTAAATTAGTATACTCATGATAAATTTATCTTCTATTAGTTTTCATTGAATTTTACAGTTAAATTGTTGAATTGAATGACACGTGATAGTAAATGGATGTATCAGTTTGGAATTTTGCTCTTTGTCTATTACAGATGTATCATTTTTGATTTTTGTGGTATTAATCTAATTCTATAAAAACTAAGAAGGGTAAATTTTTTATAAATGTATTAATTTGGAGTGAATTTATGATAGATATACCAATTTGGGGTTTTTTGTGATATAAATCCTTGTAATTTCATTAAACCTATAAGAATTAATTGGGTCGTGCAAGAAAAATGTACGATGCACCACTTTGCAGGCAACGTAACCGGACCTCGTCTGAAACTTTGTGCATTTCAGAAGATGAGCAGATGAAACAACTTGTGGTGTTTTGGGATTAAAGGGCGTCTAGTGATCAAAGGAGAGAAATTACTTGTCAAGATCAATTGAGTTCGACCATTCATCGTTATGCTTCTTACGAATTTGACCGTGGCATGTCTCGACAATTGTGATTCATATGCTCTAGAAAACTTCCTTGTGTCGTATCTTCTATCCGTTAAAATTTTAATTTTTTTTAAAGCTTCTTACATTAATATCTCGCTTTTAATTGGAGAAATAACCTGAATGGTTCCTGAACTTTTACCTGATATGCGATTATTCAATATGATCCATAAACTATTTGTAAATGTTCAATATATTATTTCTTTTGCTTGCCACATATCAAATGTTATTTGATGACGTGGATTATTATATGCATGATATGCAATATCGTCTCTAAACTTTGAATTTGATTGATATGATTTTTAAATTATTTATAAATGTTTGATATAGTTTTTTCATTTGCCGAAACGACAGAAATAGTTGACTTTTGCTACATTGATCCAACAGTCTCCTGACTCTAGCATCGGCCTTCTTCTAATTCCAACCTATTGACTTGGGCATAAATGCATTTCTAATGGTCACACTATTCTAGAAACTTTCCTATACTAATCACTATGGACTTGGTAGGGAACTCAAACAATTTGACGGAAGCGAGCTATCAAATTCGAGTATTCCTCCTCGAGATAACTCATAGGGATTTAAGCACTAAGAAACTAAATCTCTCTTGATCCATTTCACTAGAATTTTTTCATTTTTGGTCAAACATTTCGCTAGATATCAAAAGGTGAACTTATTATGGTGCAAGAAAAGATACCACGGTGCGCACAACAAAACAGAAACTTCGTCACCCCCAGCTCTCTTCATCGACTTCATTCATGCTTTGGAATGCTTGCAATGTGAACGGGGACTGGTCAGGCAATGAAACGTCAAAAATTTCACTTGCAGGGAGAAGAAAATTCATGTTAAGGAACGATCTTGTGGACAGCACTGTGTTATAATCCTGTCTTATTAGGATCAGCCGTAAGACTTTTGACTTAAAAGAAGAGAAAATGGTGGCGGTGGCTCTTCTTATCCATGTTGCCAACCCAATCGAATTGTGTCCACACAATATTAGAAAGTTCGATTCAAAAATGTAGACTGATAGATGGAAAAATACTATATGATAAACAATATTTCAACACACACGTGTTGATATTGCAATTCCCTTTGGTTGATTTTTAACATTCAAAGTCCCACGCTAGGTACAAAAGGCTTATGATATTATTTATAAATAACGACCTGCCCATCTATTACTTTAGATTTTTTTTTTTTTGAGATTTGATGTGTCGGATCATCACATATGATGACGGAGCAATTTTCCTCTAGCAAAAGACATGTGATTCGGCGATAGGCCAAACCTCGAACAGAGCATTGGTTGCGCCATGGCTCTCTCTCTCATGGTGATCGAGTGAACGCTCTTGTATTATTCAATTACATAATCCAAGTTCAATAAAATTATCATGCATTGGACCGCAAATCCAGCCGTATATCCTGGTTTATCCAAGCTTATTCGATCCAACGTGAATCGCCAAGCACCATATAGAAGAACTTATGTGCCACTACCTTAGGGCATTTTTGATGTGGAGGAGCAAACTCAATAGAATGGTCTACATCTTTGTCTGACTTGATATGTCCAAACCAAGCCCTATCCTATCACACGACATAGTTAAAATAGAATTTATTTCGTTATGGATCGCAGCTTTTTGCATCTTATATTAATGTAAATTTGACTTTTGGTTCTTCCCTAGGGACTCCGTATGATGTCAGGAGGAAAATCTGTGCGTCAAATACATACGTACTCATTATTCCTTGCGCATGTCATGCAATGGTTGACCCTATTAGGATTCGTGGTACAATCAAGAAATATAAAATAAAAGTGATAAATAGAATTTGAGATACGAAATTTTATCATGAATTATTCTTAAACAAGGGTTATTTCCAACTGAAGAATCTACTATAATTAGTATATTACATCTTCCTGTTACACTCTTCAATTACAAGAGAAAGATGATATATATATAGTAACTATTCATGAGCTCAAACCCAAATTACCAATAAATTATGAGTCCAAATTGTAAAAGCCTGTTGGCGGCTTAGGGGTGCTACCCTTGCGACCCTTGCCAGGGCAGGTCTGGACTCTCGCCCAGTCACTAAGGAGCGAGACTTTCATGCCATCCTGTCGATTGGATTATGAACAACAACTCAATAGACCCAAGCTATGCATACTATGGTCGCGACAAATTAGCTCTAAATCATATAATAATCTAGTCATAAACTTTTTAATTTTATCAATACAGTTCTAAACCTTCGTGTAAAAACTCAAATGTGGTTTTCTTGGCCAATGGCTGTAAGAAATTGCTGAAATGACATCCAATCATCGCCAACTATCCTACGTGGCATATTTACACAAGCAACTTTACTCCAAAGAATGTTCTGTGTGGATCGCCACCTCAGCTACTTCAGGTTGCAATTGGCTAGAAAGAACTTTATTGGAATTTTCCACAAAAATTTACAACTACATTGATAAAATTATAAGTTTACAACTAAATTTGTATTTTATACAATAAGTTTAGAATCGAATTGGAATTTCGTAATTAATGCTAGGAGGAAGTTAGCATGAGATTGCACTTGCTTCCCCTATTGCTCCCGGTGTCTATCAGTATCTAAAAGCGGTACAAGTATGTCTGGCTGAATGGACTTTGGTTGTACATATAGAAATCCACATGTAGGATCAATTTTGTCTCCATGTAATGTCTCCTGGTGTATCCATGCAATCTTTCGTATTCTTTATTTCAATAACAATTCACCGACTTTACTGAATTTCTTAGGAAAAATTAAAAAAAAAATTAAAGGCTCTGACTGATAACTTCCCTATAAATTTGACAAATCAAGAGTTCACCTACCTACTGAATTCGGATTAAAATAATTAAGGGGAAATTATTAAAAAAAAAGAGATATCTGCGGACTATCCGTACTATTTCCTTATTCTTATCCATGAGATTTTTCAAGTGAAGTCGTGCGGGATGGGTAGCATGTCAAAAGCTTACTTTGTACGACGTACGACATCGTATACGCCAAAAATAAAGTCGACATTTATCTATATTTTTCAAAAGGAAAATGAAAAACCTTCTGTATTAAAGTGTAGTTGTTGTCTATATCTATTTGTTGGTAAAGTGAAATTATTTTCGGTAAAATTTATTTCTTCGTATTAAATTTTACTTATTCACGATAAATTATCTAATATTTAGTAAATAATTTCCAATTATAAGAAACCGTCAGTAGTGGACCTAATTTGCTCATGGTAAATCTTATTTGTTCTTTGTAAACATTTATATTCCAATACATATTGCTTACATAATCCATAATAAACAATTTTTTTATCTATTTATTTTTAAATATTTTTTTTAAAAAAGGTGGAGAGTGGGAGAGGTGGCTTAGGGCCTATTTGATAACATGCCAAATAGTACTTGATTCTATTCTTTTGTTTATAAAAACAAAAAAAGAATAGAAATCTGTTTAGTAACTTTTTTTTTTATTATTGGGAATAAATTTGAAACAGAATTAAGAATTTAGAGAAAAGTTGCTTTTTTGTTTCCCAAAACAACTCTAGAATCAAGCCAAACAATTTTCTTTCTTTTTTTCTCTTTTATTTTCTTATTTTCCTTTTCTCTTATTCTTCCTCCTAGGCAATCATCGGCCACGACAATGGCCACTAACCTCGCCGAAGCCTCCCTAGGCTAGGGCGAGGCTTGACCTCACCTTGGCTTAGCGAGGCTTCGATGGGCTCGTCTAACCTTCCCCTAGCTTGGCGAGACTCTAACGAGGTCATCGAACATCATCATGGCTAGCGACCGGCTAGAAGGAAGAAGAAGAGGAGAAGGAGAAGGAGAAGGAAAAAGAGAAAAGAGAAAAATATAATAAAAATACTAAAAAATTAAAAGATATTCTAAATCACAAAAAAATTTATATGTCATATCAAACATGTTTCTATTACATGAACATAAATTTTTTATAGTTATCAAACGCTTTTAAATACTCAGAAATTCGTTTAGAAAATAAGATAAAAAAAATTATTTTTAAACAAAAATTATTTTCATAAACATAATAGTTACTAAATGTACCATTAGAAGTGGCACAACCATCCATAGACTCTTGGGGGGTTTCTTGACCACTCGCCAACTCAATTGGCACTCAAGTAGACTAGGGCGGGTGAGGGTCTGAGAAGGACCATGGCCCCTTTCCCAGCAATGAGCGGACAGGGTCATTCGACCCTCGCTGATAGCTAGGGCCTAGAGAGGATCATATTGCCCTTTCTCATGGTGCCGGAGTTGGCTTTGGCTAGGTTGCCCTGAGACTCTTCCTAAAGTACTTTAAAATTAAAAGTTATATTTTCAGCTATTTCTTTCTAAAACAAATATTCTCTTCTAATTTTATATATCTTATTTTTTGCATTTTTTTTGTGCGTTACTAAATCATTATATGCTTTAGTTGATTAGTTCTAAAGATGACATTAATGAGAGGAGCCATCATTAGAAATATTATGTTTTACCAAGAAGTATAAATAATTACTTTGTTCATTGTATTCATCTAGATCATTGGACTCAACATCACTGATCTCCAAGAATGTTTCAATGGCAAATATGATATTTTCCGAAGGTTCATCTTCTAGAGAAAAGACAAGACTCAAGGCCATCTTCTTCAAGAGAGATGCCCGTCTTCTTTTAACAGAGCGACTCAAATGTTAAAAGAAAATTTTCAAACTGATCGTTAATGGTTCTTCAACCATATGGAATTTAACCTTGTAATTATGTCACTTTGACCTCGCCTCCGTGCAAGGAAATCCAGTTACGCTGCGAGAATGACAGCAACAAGAGAAACGTCCACGTCCTTTCCTTTATTTGCCGAATGGCTCTGACCTCTCGGAGTATTAAATGATTTTCAAACAGGATAGAAACTAGTCATATTCATACATTGAACGGAAAAAGTGAACTGAACATTCTTGATAGCAAAAGAAGAAAAAGGACCGTTCGCACGATGAATTCTTACCATCTAAGTATTGTCTCAATGAAACAATCAGAGGATTACCTATTCCATTTTTGACTAGGGCTTGTTGAAAAGAAAGAATTTTATTTTATTTCAATTTTATAAAGCCAACTTTCCATCGAATTGTTATTGGATACCAAAGAAAAAGAGAAGATGGAGAGAGACGATGATTCAAAGGGGAATAGGTGGTTCAAATTCAATGGTAAAACTTTGTCGGAATCAGCTGAAATTTTAGTATGTTTTTTGTGAGATCAAAATCTACCAGTTAATCATTTTGTTCATTGAAACCCTTCTCCAAATTGTCTTCCATGATTAGAATTTCTTGCTCCTTTATTAATTTATCTTTGCAATGATGATATATTATTGTATTATTGGTGTGTTGAGCCTATAATTATACGACGAGAGAGTGGTCCTATAGTTTTTCCCGTATTAGGTTTTCTACATAAAATTTGCAGGTGTTGTTTTTTTCCTACATACCGGATTGCTTGAATAATATGATCGGTTGCTGCCGGGATTGATTTGACATTAGTAGTTGACTTTTGAGGAAAATGTTGATCCTCGATAGGTACATCGTTGAACCTCTTCGATGATAATCTTGTATCCTACTGCGTAAGCAATGTCATCTGGAAAATCTGTCAATTTCTGAGTATTCGCGTCCGGAATGGTCACCTCGATTCGAGTCAAGCCCCCGTTGCTGACTTAACACTTATTTTGGAATTTGTTTAATTTTTCTTTCTCTTTGTCGGTGGTTGAGATGGTAACTTTTAAGGTTTGACTTTGAGCATTTATAGACGAGATACCTGGGGCACTCCGGGCATTTACCATGCAATCAGTAGTGCTTGGAAAAAGATATAAATAAGCGAAAACAAGAGATATGTTTTTTGCTAAATTTCACCAACGAATTCTTTATTTTTTGGTCGGAATTTCTCTGACGAATTCAGCCGATGATTCTACCATTGGATCGAAAGTGAAATGAAGGAATACGATTTAATAGACTTGATCCAACGTTTGAAAAGTCAATGAACGTTCTTCTTTTTGAACATTATTGACATATCTCATTAATTGCACATAGTTAAATGGAAAATAATCTAAAAATTTCTAAATCTATTTTACTTTTTATTAATTAAGTTTTAAATATTTTCACGTTTGATTAATTGAATCATCCGATTAATTTTGATCATAAATCATTGACGTTGACTCTTACATGGCACAAATAACAATAACGTGAACAATTATAAATGATATTTTGTTTTATTTTTGATTTTTTTATAAAAAATTTCCCTATTTTGCCATTTTCTTCCCTTTTTCTTCTTTTTCTTTTCCTTTGTTTCCCTTTTCTCTTTTACTTTTTCCTCCGCTGGTGACTGTTGAGCATTGTTGATGGTCGGTGGAGATTGCTGGGGAGGGACCCCTGGGCCTAGGCTAAGGGAAAGAAAAAAAAGAGAGAAGGAAATGAGAAGAAAAGAAAAAATGTAAAAAAAATATTAAAAATTGTCCATGTAAACATTAGACGTGCCATTAGAATGGCCGACGTTCGTGTGAGCAATTTTTGACCAAGATTAACTGAATAGACTCAATTGACAAAACATGAAGATGTTTAAAACTCAATTGGCAAAATTAAAAGATTTCAACTAAATTAGCAATAGTATAATAAATTTAGAATTTTTGGGACAATTTTCCCTATTAAATGAGATCCTAATGGTGAGATTTGTTTCAATAGAAAAATCAAGTACACTTTGGATAGGGAGATTATATGCAGGATATTGCATAAGATAGTTTTCTAACTTTATAATCTCAACGTTAAAAGAATGAAAACTAAAGATCTAAATTTCTAGAGTTTAGAATAACAGATAAGATCATACGTTTTTTGTCATCCGCATTACTGTTTTAACAAGCCAATTAAAAAGACATCATCTCGAGCACTTGTGTGAGCACTGTACATGCACGTCTCCGATTTTGATCCGCAATAATTTGATAATTCATGCCCTCAAATGTTAAATTCTCCTAAAATTTAAGCACCTTTCAATTCAATTCACCCTTTAGAAAACAATGATTTGCTCAAAATGAAAACATGGTGGGGTTAAATTATATTCAAAGGCCAAGAGTGTTGCTGTCGAAACTTTGCATAATTGCTAGGCGTGCGTAGAGGGCTGTCGGCAGCCTTTGCTTTTGGTTCGCCCTTGTCTCTGATTTGTCCAGCACCAAAGTTTGATTAGATTGTAATGCCGTTAGGCCTATAATAATCAATCGGGTCATGCAAGAAAAATGTAAGATGCACCACTTCGTTCGTGATAAAATTGTTCAAAAAGCTTAAATTTATTATACGGTGGCCAATTTAGTCTTAAATATTTCAATTTTGCCAATTCGATCATAAACATTTTGATAACTTGCCAATTCGATCATAAACATTTTGATATTTTAAATTGGCAATTTGTTAAAAGGTTTAAAACTGAATTAGCAAAATTAAAAGGCATATGACTAAATTGGCCCCATACAATATGCTTAGAACTTGTTGGACAATTTTTCCCTTTGTAGGCAAAGTACATGGTAGGATTGTGCAACCAAACTGGTTCTATCAGGAAACCATACTGGAGTGCTCGAAAATAGGCTTGGGAACCAATTCCTATTGGAACCGTTCTGGGAACAGGTTCAAAATTTTTGGAACCGGTTGTAATCGGTCCAGGAACATATTCCAAGTAAATATCCACCTAGATACCTGACTAAACCGCCCTATTTTGGAATTGGTTTTAGAATCGGTTTTCTAAGTTAAAAAGCCAAAATTCTAATTTCTTTTTCTCCTAAAAATTCTAACTCGAATACTCCTTTGTGTTTTGTCTCTTCTTGGATATCTTCGTCAGTCTTTCCTCTTCCCTTAATTTTTTATGAATGAATGGCAAATGGAGTTTTATAATTTATATTTTATGTTACATGTTCGAACTATTTATCGTTTATAATTTCACCTTATGGATTGGTGTTTTTGGCGGATTAGGATTTCCATTGTTCATCTTTAACTTTGAATCATTTCATTATTCATAGCCTTATACGATTTTGATGTAAAAATTGAACCAAAAAAAGGAACAAAAAATAAAACAAGTTTTTGGATAGACCATGGAACTAGATCGGAAAAACATGGCAAGGTCTTGAACCGATTTCAAGTAAATAAGATAGATTTCAGGGACCAAAAATTGGAAACCGGCTATAACAGGGTAAACTCCAAGTTCTAGCTCTTTAAAATTTCCATTTTGTTGATTTTTTTTTTTTCACTTTGAAAGTTTCTTACATTGATGACCTACTTTTTAAGGGGAAAACGATACAAATAATTCTTAAATTTTGACATAATATACAATATTGTCTCTGGACTTTGAATTTGTTCGATGTAGTTGCTAAACTATTTATAAATGTTCAATATAGTTTTTCTGTTTGCTCAAACAACAAACATATCTAACTTCTACCACATTAACCCAACAGTCTCCTGATTCTAGCATCGGCCTTGTTTGAATTCCCCCCCAATCAACTCGGCCATAGGTGCGTTTCCAATGGTCACACTGTTCTAGAAACATTCCTATACTACTCAACAAGGACTTGGTGGAGGAAGAAATTCGAGGGGAACTCAAACGATTTGACAGATGCGAGCTATCAAATTCGAGTATTCCTTCTCGAGATAATTTCTAAGGACTAATCACTACGAAACTAAATCTCTCTTGATCCCGACGCGGATGGGTTGCAGATCGCTAGAACAGAGAAAAATTGAACTTAGTATGGTGCAAGAAAAAGATACCTTAGCCGTGCACGACAAAACGGAAACAATGAAAACGAGAAACAGAAACTCCGTCAGCCCATCTCTCTTCATCGACTTCATTAATGCTTTGGAATGCTTGCAATATGAACGGGGCTGGTCAGGCCATGAAACGTCAAAAACTCGAAATATACTTTTGCTTTGACTAGTCTTAACTGGAGCATTGGGAATCTGTCCACGTGCAGGGAGAAGGAAATTCATGCTTTGAGGAAGAGCCCTGAAGACAGTACAGTGTCGGGATCCCTGTCTTATTAGGATCAGCTGTCAAGACTTTTGACTTAAAGAAGAGGAAAATGGTGCCGGGGGCTCATCTGATCCGCGTTGCCAACCTGACCGAACCACATCCACACGCTTAATGAATATAAAAATAATTTATGACTCGTTCTTAGGTGATGTGAAAGAATATTTCAACATATATATCTCAATTGTCCAAAGTCTCATATTAGATACGAAAGGCTTATGATATTGTTCATAAATAACGGCCCACTCAAAATTCTATCACTTTAGATATTTTTGTTTTCAAGACTTGATGCATCAAACAATTCAAATCATCACATATGATGATAGAGCAATTTTCTTCTAGTAAAGACGTCTGATTTGGTGACAGACCAAACTCGAACTGATGTGATGAGGAGAAGAAAGGAGGGTGGAACAATGCTCTTGAATTTGCACTGGTTGCACCATGGCTCTCTCTCTATCAAGGTGATTGAGTGAACACTTTTTTATTTTCAATTACATAATCCGAGTTCGATAAAACTATCATGCATTGGATCGCAAATCCAGCCTTATATCCTCTGGTTTACCCAAGCTTATTCGATCCAACGTGAATTGCCATGCACAAATGGAAGAACTTTTGTACCGCTACCTTAGGGCATCTTTGATGTGGAGGAGCAAACTAAATTGAATGGTCTACATCTTTGTTTGTCTTCATTTGTCCAAACCAAACCCTATCCTATCACACGACAAAATTAAAATAGAATTTACTGCGTTATGGATTGCGACTTTTTGCACCTTACATTAATGCAAATTTGACTTTTGGTTCTTCCCTAGGGACTCCGTATGATGTCATGAGGAAGATCTGTGAGTCATATATGTACCGTACTCATTATTCCTTGCGCATGCCATGCAAAGATCAACCTTGATAGGATTTGTGGTGCAATCATAAAGAAATATAGAGTAAAAGTGATAAATAGAATTTGAGACACAAAGTTTTATCTTGATTCACCCTTAAACTAGGGTTATGTCTAACTGAAAAATTTAGTATAATTAGCAAATCGCATCTTTTTGTTACATCCTTCAATTACAAAAGACAAATAATATATACACCCAGTAACTATTCATGGACCCAAACTCAAACTATAATTAAAATATGGGTTTAAACTATAAAAGCTCTTTAGCGGCTCAAGGTTGCTACCCCTACGACCCCCATCAGGGCAGCTCTAGACCCTCGTCCGATCACTAGGGTGCAAGACTCTCATGCCATTCTATTGATTGGGAAAATGAACCACAACCCAAAAGACCCAAGCTGTGCACATCTCGATGAGACAAACTAGCCCTAAATCATATGATAATTCAGTCATAAACTTTTCCATTTGGTCAATATAATTCTAAACCTCGTGTGAAAATTCCAATGTGGTTTTCCTGGCCAATGGCGTAGGAAATTGCTGAAGTGGCATCCAATTATCACTAATCATCTCACGTGGCATACCTACATGAGCAACTTTACTTGAAAGAATGTCTTGCGTGGATCGTTGCCTTAGCTACTTCATGTTGCAATTGGCCGGAAAAAAATTTATTGAAATTTCACACAAAAATTTAGGACTATATTGATAAATTTGAAAATTTACAACTGAATTGATATTTTATACAATAAGTTTATAATTGAATTGGAAATTCCTAATTAATGCTAGGAGGAAGATAGCATGAGATTTCGCTTGCTCACCCAATTACACCTGGTGTCTAACAGGATCAAAAAGTCTTACAAGTATGTCTGGCTGAATGTACTTTGGTTGTACATATAGAAATTCACCGGGTAGGATCAATTTTGTCTCCATGTAATGTCTCCTGGTGTCAGACCCAAAAAAAAAAAAAAGTCTTCTGGTGTCTCCATGAAATTTCTCCTATTTTTTTTATCTCAATGATAATTCACCGACTTTAATGATTTTCTCAGGAAAAATAAAAGAAAATTTATAGGTTTTGACGCACAACTTCCCTATAAATTTGATAAGTCAAGAGTTCAGCCACCGAATTCGGATTTGAATAATAAAGAGAAAAGGAAAAAAAAAAGGAAAAAAAAAAGATATCTGCAGAGTGTCCGTACTATTCCCACATTCTCATCCATGAGACTTTTCAAGAGAAGTCACGTGTGTTGGGTAGCATGTCAAAATCTTACTTTGTACGACGTAGGACATCGTATACGCCAAAAATACAGTTGACATTTATCTATATTTTTCAAAAGGAAAATGAAAATTCTCGTGCAGTAAAGCGTTGCTGTTGTCAGCATCTATTTGTTGGTAAAGTGAATCTATTTGTCAATAAAAAATTATTTCTTCATAGTAAATTTTACTTATTCCCGGCAAATTATCTAATATTTAATAAGTAATTTCCAATAATAAGAAACAATCAGTAATGGACCTTTTTTTCTGGTTTGTCAGAAACGGACCTAATTTGTTCATTGTAATCTTATTAGTTCTTCGTAAACATTTATATTTAGATAAATATTGCTTACATAATAACCCTAAATAAACAATTGAATTGAACCCTCACTGATTCAATTGGCACTCACAAAGGACCACGATAACTTTACTGATAGAGAGCAACGGTCGTTCAACCCTTGCTAGTAGCTGGAGTCTGGAGAGGATCAATACCACCTTTTCTCGTGGTGTCTTGCTTTTGGCTTTTCTTTTGTGTGTTACTAAATCATTATTTGGTTTAGTTGATTTGTTTCTATGAATATATCAAATCAATTAGAGGAGCTATCATTAGAATTCTTATGGTTTACAAAGAAACACAAGGTCATTATTTTATTCATCGAATTCATCTGGATGATCCTAGTCAACATCACCAATCACATCACCGGTCTCTGAAAATATTTTAACCACATATTTCATTCTAATGGTTCATCTTCCAAAGAAAAGTCAAGGACTCGAGGCCGCCTTTTTCGAAAGAGATGCCCGTCTTCTTTTTTAACGTGAGCGTGGCTCCCATGTTAAAAAAGAACACCTTTCATAATGACTGTAATAGTTAATCTGAAATGTGTTCTTCGGCCTCAGGGAATTTAACCATGTGACTTAATGTCACTTTGACCTCGCCTCCATGCAATGACAATCTAGTCACGCCACGACAGCGACGGCGGGAGAGAAACGTCCACGTCCCTTCCTCCATCTGCGCGAATGGCTCTCCTCACCACCTCGGAATATTCAAATCTTTTCAAGCAAGTAGGACGAGAGAAACCAGTCACACATGGCATTAAATTATAGCAGAAACTATAAATAAAGATAATCCCATCCCCTCCTCCTCATTGGCCGCCAACTTGTCAAATTGTTTCCGGGTGCTAGCGTCCTACCCTGTTTTCTTTCTTTTCCCATCTTGGAACGGGAACTGGAACTTGGAACTGGAGGTTTCGCTTGTTTTGTCTACTCCTAGGTTAAGTAGGGAGCACAGCATTTGCTGGTTTCTTTGCCATTTTGCACCAGCTCCAAGACCTCTCTCTCTTCCTTCCTCATACCCAAATTGGCCGGAGCTCGAAAGTTTTCTTGCCATTAGTTCCTCGAGGGGCCGAGATTCTTGTTCATGGCGGGCAAGAGCTTGTTCGTTTTCTTGATTTTCGTGGGGTTGAGCTGCTTCTGTTTGGTGTGGCCCGTCGAGTCCGCCGAGTCAAAGCTGCCCCAGGCAGAAGGTGCGAGTTAGTCTTTTTCGCTGTGAACGGTGGAAATACGTGTTTGGATGCTGAGAAATGGTGCGAAAGTTGCGAGCTTTTGCTTGCTTGAAATCTGGGTTTCGGTTGGTTCACGTTCCCGAGAGTAGCTTGGGTTAGCTTGTTGCGCTCTGTTTCTCTGTTCTGTATTTTATATCCTTTTGATGGCAGTGTTGGAGCTGATTGGGAGATGGGGAAAATTTAGTGTAAGATTCATATGAGAATCTCTCTACCCAATGTTTGCGGTTCCTTTCTAGGCTTTAATGGGTGTAATTTTGGTATTCTGCCTGGTAATTAGAGATGGGAGTTTCAGTTTCTGTAACTAGGAGAAGGAGAAGATAGGGGGTACTTTCTATTTTATATTAATCAGTCAGAAAATGGGTCTCTTGAGTTAATATCTCCAACTTGGATAAGATAATTTTAGTTTGTCCTGTAATAGAGTTTGCTTGATGCCTATATTAGGTATATTATTGAATGCCACATGCTTTATGGATGGATAAATTCTCTTTTGGGCTTGTGGCCTGAACCAGTACAAGCAATGGAAATTTGTTGGTTGACATATTCAAAAACAGATTTTGGGTAGCTTTTCTTGCTGATCTGTGGAGTGATCTTGAGTGCCCTTGAGAATGTTATCACTACTCTAAAATAGATGCCACCGTGTTAGAGTGAATAGCCCTTGTCGTTGCTCTTTCTATTGATAGTATCTGGATGTTGATCACCTCTTCTACACAATTGTTTACCTTGGACAAGGTTTAACATGACTCTCCAGCGTAGGTTTGGGCCTAGCTGAGGCTGAATCTACACCCCTGAATTAACTTTTTCTTTCAAACCGACCATAATGAGCACAATTGTGGCTGTCTTTGAAGATTGACCTTGTAGAGCTGGAGAGAGATGGCCTTGGCAAATATATAGGAAAGCAGTTCTTTTGATAGATTGTGCCGCAGAAAACACCATGCCAGCAGTTTTACTTGCCTTGCAAGCACTGTATTATTAAAGGCGACATTATACCTCCATTTTTCTGATTATGATGCATCAAATGTACCCTTACCCCTCCTAACTGAAGCCACAACATTACAGAGAGTAATAGGTTATCTCTGTGGATGGATCATTTGACAGAAAAGAGTGATACTGACCTTACTCTCTAAATAGATACTTGACATTTACAGCAGGGGCTTTGCTCTGAACTTCTTGACTATGGTAACTCATTTTGTGTTTCTATTTTTTCTCATGTTCTTTTCCATAATCACAAAACCGAGAGAAAATGGAAATAGCAAGTGTCTACCGGAGCATTAACTTTCTTTGGAAAAGCAACTACACCCTTCATTACTAGTCATTTTCCTCTCACCTTTTACTTTCTCTAACGGTGCTTTATTTTCTATTCATGTGATTTAGTTGATGCTCTCCATGAGATCATGAGTGCAATGGGGTCAACATTCTGGGATTTTGATGGCAACGATTGTTCAATACGAAGGGTTGGGTTAGGACTGCAGCTGCCAGCAGAAGCTGAAAGTAGCATTGGTTGTAATTGCAGCATTGGGAATGATACCTTCTGTCATGTCGTAAAAATGTATAAGTCCTTCATCGAATCTCTGAAGCTTCATTCGTTGATTACCATCTCAATGCTACTCCACTTGTCTGCATAGCTTCATTCTTACACCTGTTTTTTGCCTCAATCTCTGTGAATTTTAATGAAATCATACATTATTTCGTTTACTTGTGTTTTCATAATATAATGGTTGGGAAATATGATTGATGTAGTTCATTGGTAAAATAAGATCATTATTCTGTTTATAGACAAACACATTCTAGTTTTTTTTCTCATCAAGGTGTCTCTTGCAACTTTTAGAGCTGTACTTGATATTGAGCTGTTTCTGAAAGCAGCAACTTAAAGTTTTTAATTGTCTTGACGTAGTTGTTCTCGAAAGTGTGAAATCACCCTCATAAGTCCAATTAATAGAAGATACAACTACCATTCAAAATTTTGATAACTTTCACCATTTCCCCCAGACATTTGCTTTAACAAATCACAAAAATGCAATGTCTTCCAATGTGTATTTCCAGAAAAGAAAAAGGGTTGTTAAATTGCAAAATATGGTGGTACCAGTGAAGAAGAGGGATGTATGACTATTTATCTTTGTGCTTATTTATGCTGTTTCCCGAAGACGTAAATTGGTCTCTTCAATATATATATGACTTCAGCTATCTTATCTGCAATTTTCAACGCTGATTCATGGTGTTAATGCTGTAACTTTCCAAATATGTGATGAAGCCATCTCTTGCACCTAACATCAATCTGCTTATCGTGTGCATCACAGTGTGCTGAAGTTTCATAGTCTACCTGGAATCCTCCCCCCTGAGCTTGCCAAGCTCCCTTACCTCAGGGAGATGTAAGGATTAGTTTCCACTTCCTTCATCATTTACGCTATTTTGCTTCTTTGTGTCCAATTATAATTTGGGGTTGATAGCAATTTTTGTGACTAATATGCTGATGAACTCTTGCACTGCAGTGATTTTGCTTACAACTACCTCAGTGGTGAAATTCCTGATGAGTTGGGTACCCTGCAGTTGACATCAATGTAACCAATACTCCTTGCTTTCCTCACATCATATGTTTTCCTTTGATTGACTATTAACAGAAAAATGGTTGTGCAGCTCTCTTCTTGTGAATCGTTTATCAGGAGCAATACCAAAATCATTGGCAAACATTACCTCTCTAAATTATCTGTAAGTTTCATGCTAAATCTAATTATTTCTGTGGTGCATCTCTTTCCTGAGCAATTGCTGCATTTTGAAATCATCAGAGATGCACATTCCATGGGAGCTATATCTTGCAGTTTTTTTTTTCCTTTCTCCATCAATTGATTGCCACTTTCTTTTTTTTTATATCTAGAACATTTATAAAAAATTTCTTTCTTATGGCTGTTGAAAAACTCTATTCATTGAATTTCAGAAGAATGGCTAAAATGCCTTTTGTTTCAGATGATTTAGTTGGAGTCTATCACAGAAGATTATATATGGTTATTTCAATAACAACTACAGAGTTTCTTAATCAGGTGTCTTGAAGCCAATCAGTTCTCTGGTCCTGTTCCTCATGAGCTTGGGAGTTTAATCAACTTACAGACTTTGTAAGAAACCCTAATACTCCTAATCTTGGGACTATTTTTCTTCCAGCTTTATCCTTTATTTACTCATCATGGTGCCATAATATGGTTGTAGGATGTTGTCCTCCAATCAGCTAACAGGAAACTTGCCAGCTACATTTGCTGCATTAGAAAATCTGACAGATTTGTAAGACAATGTTGTGCTTGTTTCCTACATAGCTATTATGATTTGAATGCCTAATAACACTTTATATTTCATAATGCAGTCGAATAAATGACAACAACTTCAATGGCACAATACCCAGTTTTATCCAAAACTGGAAGCAGCTGAATAGACTGTAAGCTCACGGTTTTAATACATTTTGTGTGGGTTAAGTTTGATGATCAACATGCTTTTTCTTATAATCTACATACTGAGTATTTCCATATACACTTCAACTCTTGAAGTGAAATGCATGCAAGTGGACTTGAAGGACCCATTCCATTGCAGATTTCTGCTTTGAATAAAGTAGAGGAACTGTGAGTAATTAGCTTTCTCACAATTCATTCTTTATCTTTTATAAGTTAGGATGTAAGTCATATATTTGTTTAATTCACAGTTATTTGCTAATGATTAAGTACGTTGACAGGAGGATTAGTGACATTGATGGTCCTCTCCAGCTATTTCCTGCACTGGACAACATGACAGGCCTAGTGAAATTGTTAGTCTCATTTCCTCGATACAGAGTTTGGATTCTCCTAGGATGTGCAGTACTTGGTGTTTGAGTTATTAAACCTGGCAGCATATTGTTACAGGGTACTCAGAAGCTGCAACATATCTGGGCAAATTCCCGCATACATGTGGAAATTGCAGAATTTAGAAACATTGTAAGTAAATCTTGTTAAGCTTTGACTTGAGAAGTTTCAATAGCCTTCTGACAGCTGCTTACTTATGTCTTCCTGGTCCTAGGGATCTCAGTTTTAACAAATTGACTGGGCAAATTCCGGCTACAATCAATTTAAAGCGCATAATATTCATGTAAGTTCATCATTTGCATGCTCGTGAATGCATGTGTGCATGCAAGTCTTCTTGTATTGCTGTCTCTTACTTATGTGAGTGCAAAGCATAAAAAAATTGCTGATAAAATATACTTGTGGGCTGAACCATGTGACATAATGCGTCCAGATGACATAATGCCTTTCTGAATTGAACGTCGTTTAAATGGTTTCTTTCTTTGCCTGTTGTATTAATTTTGTCTCATGATTTTTGCTTAGATTTCTTACTGGCAATTTATTAACGGGAAGTGTTCCAGACTCAATCTTGAAGGAAGGAACCACTGTGTACGTTTCTTGTTCTCATTGAATTGATAGCCCTCACCATCCTCTTGATTCCTACCATCTTGAAGTTAGTTTTTCCCCATGCTGTGTGCAGTGATCTTTCCTACAACAACTTCACATGGCAAGATCCTCAGCAACCTGCTTGTCAAGGAAACATGTGAGCTCACTGGTACCCGTGCCATATTTCTTGTGTGATATCTTTGTAAGATATTCATTGAAAATCTGATTTTGTTACTCTCCTATTTTCTTCAGGAATCTGAACGTGAATTTGTTTAGAAGCCCCTTAGCAGAAAATAACTCGTGAGATTCCTTTGTCATGCCCGATATAGGTCTTCATTCCTTAATTTGCCTTTTGGATTCTGGTAAAAAGCTTGAATCCTTCAATTGAAAGAACTGTGATATGATGCCTCTTCATTCATGAACATTTTTTCACAGAAGTCTCAGATCTGTAATTATCTGAAGGTTTCAAATATATTGGTTTACCCATTTATTTTTGTTCGCACTGAGTTTTCTTGTGAAATGAAAGGTCTGGGTGTGTCGCTGGTCGGGGCTAATTCATTTATACATCTTTTGCAGAGGCAGAGGTGTTCCTTGCTTGGAGAACTTCCAGTGTCCACATTGTAAGTATTTGCTTGACGAATCATTGCTCTGCATCCTGCAAAAGCTATGGAATTTTAAAAGTTGGGTTAAACTTATGCATTTTTTTTATATATTTGTCCATTTTGAGCATCAACTGTTTGGTCTTCTCCACAACATGGTGCTGTAGTTAATATTTCTGTTATTTTCTCTCTCTATCAAGGTCAGAAGTTTCTGAATCATATGAAATTTTTTCTATCAGACTTGAGTTGCTTGCATGTTAATTGTGGTGGAAAAGATACAACCATCACGGAATCTAAGCAGAAGATCATCTATCAAGGAGATCAAGATATAGAAGGTGGTGCTGCAAAATTCTATTTAAATCATGATGAGTTCTGGGGATTCAGTAGCACAGGGGACTTCATGGATGACAATGATGCACAAAATGTGCGCTATTCTGTGTCTCCACCTTCCTCAAACCTCACTGTCTTGGCTTCAACAGCACGAACAGCCCCGATTTCACTGACTTATTTTCATTATTGCTTGGAGAACGGGATGTACACTGTCAAACTCGGATTTGCAGAGATAGAGTTCACTAATGACAAAACATATAGCAGCCTTGGGAGGCGGGTATTTGATATTTATGTTCAGGTAATTAAGTTCTCACTGGAACACCTGGATTGCACATTGCATATTTGTTTCAATTCTCTGGCACATTAAATCTTAGGTTAATGACTTTGGCACAGGGGAAGTTGATTCGGAAGGACTATAATATCGAGATTGCAGCAGGTGCTGCTTGGAAGCCAACAGAAGTAATCTACAATGTCAGCATGACAAATAATGTGCTGGAGATTCATCTAATATTTGCTGGAAAAGGGACAACAAGGATTCCTAAAAGAGGAGTTTATGGTCCACTTATTTCTTCCATTTCTGTAGTTTCAGGTGAGGCTGAAATTTTCCTTATTTTGTATAGCCAGATGGTTTCCATAGTCTGATGCTAAGCCCCATAAAGTATGAGGCCATTAATAAGCATAAGACATTGGTTCTTCAGCCTTTGATATGATAGTTATGATTCTTAGCATTATCCAGCTGTGCAACCAATCATTTTCATCATTAGTTTGTCTTGTTTCTGTTGGGCAGAGGTCAAAGGGTGTTCAAGAGGTGGAAAACAAAACGCTGCTTATGTCCTAGTTGGAGTTGGAGTTGGAGCTGGAGCATTTTGCATTGCTGTCTTGTCACTCTGTATACTTAAGTGGAAAGGCTATTTCCGAGGAAGAACCACGAGAAGACGAGGTGCAGTTTCAATGAATTTTGTTAAATATGACTGAATGTTCTCTGTCATCAAACTTACTTGAGAAGACCACTATCTGTTGCTTCACCACCCCATCTTTTTTAACTGAATGAAAAAAACACAGCTACTCTAGTCTACTGTGCGAGTCCAATAGCTTACTTGAGCTTGCATAAAATTAGACGTTCAATTTGTTGCTCAACAGCTTTAGCTATCACTGATGAAAACACTTGAACCTCAACTGCAGAGTATATATTAATCTCTACTTTATCAGTGATCTAATTCTATCTTTTGGGTTTACTTTCCTGAGTTTGCTGGTTTCAAGTTCCGTCTATTCTCTGCTTATATAGGCATGGAAGGACTAGATCTGCAGACAGGGACATTCTCTTTAAGACAAATTAAAGCTGCTACAAATGACTTCGATTCTGCAAACAAAATTGGGGAAGGCGGTTTTGGCGCTGTCTACAAGGTGCGTGCTGTCATGTCTTGTCCCGTTTCTTATACACGTAACCTTCTTATAAATAAATTCTAATTGGGTTTGCATGCAGGGTCAATTAAATGATGACACTGTAATAGCAGTTAAGCAGCTCTCATCGACATCGCGACAAGGAAATCGAGAATTCCTGAACGAGATAGGAATGATATCATGCTTACAACATCCAAATCTTGTGAAGCTCCATGGGTGCTGTACTGAAGGAGATCAGCTGTCGCTGGTTTACGAGTATATGGAGAACAATAGTCTTGCTCGAGCCTTGTTTGGTCAGTTCTACAAGATATGTTTTAATTACCATACAAAACAGTACCTAGATAAGTCAAAATAACAAGCAACTACGTCTTCTTGGGTTTTGCAGGTCCAGAATATCAACAACTTCAACTAGACTGGCCCACGAGACATAAGATCTGCACCGGGATCGCTAAGGGTCTTGCCTTTCTACATGAAGAGTCTAGACTCAAGATTGTCCACAGAGATATTAAGGCTACTAATGTGCTGCTCGATCAAGATTTAAACCCGAAAATATCAGACTTTGGACTGGCCAGGCTTCATGGAGAAGAGAAGACTCACATTAGCACCAAAATTGCCGGAACCATGTAGGTTATCTTCTCCCTATCAGATTCCATGTCCAAAATTTCTTAACAGCAGCCTTGGATTTAGATTATGCTCTCTGGCGATGCTATAATTTCTTGAGATTGTTGATTTAACATATCGTGATCCTGTTTGCAGAGGATATATGGCTCCAGAATATGCATTGTGGGGTTACCTCACATACAAAGCTGATGTGTACAGCTTCGGAGTCGTGGCCTTGGAGATAGTTAGCGGGAAAAGCAATAACAGTAGCCTGCCTGGTGATGACTTTTTTTGTCTATTGGATTGGGTAATTTTCCTTGTCTCCGACTCGACTTAACTAGACAGCAAGAACATACTATATTAATGATCAGGCTGGGTTCTCCATTCTCACAGCATAAGAATATTTCAATCGCTCTATGATTAAGTACTGATTTATGTTGAATTATGCTGCAGGCGTGTCACTTGCAACAAACTGGGAACCTGACGCGACTTGTCGACGAGAAGTTAGAGACCGAAGTCAACAAAGAAGAAGCGGAAATCATGGTAAAAGTAGCTCTTTTGTGCACAAATGCTTCTCCATCTCTGAGGCCCACCATGTCCGAGGTGGTGTGCATGCTCGAGGGAAAAATGGCTGTACCGGATGTGATCCCGGAGCCGAGCACCTACTGCGAAGATCTGAGGTTCAAAGCCATGAGGGATCTCCGCAAGCAAGGGCAACAGCAGAGCTCTACCGAATGCCATACCCAGAATTCCACTACCATCAACACGTTGCGGTCTTTGTCAAGCACCTCGAGTCCAGATTTGTCTGAAATAAATCAAGATTCCATACCCCTCCCATAAAATGCATGAACACTAGTTGCTGTGGCATACCAAACTTGTGCCTGTCTTGAACCAGCTGATCGGAATCCCATTCCCGTTACTGAAAGAAAAGGTTACTCGACTACAATTCCTCTGATCAATGGAAGCAGAAAAACTCTCCGAGGCCTAGTGGCGAGGAAATCTGGGATGTACAAAAGCTGTACAGATTAGGAAGGAAGCATTGGTGCTTGAGTAGGTGACCCATTTCTTAGTTCGTTACTTCTCTTTGGCATTTCGTGCGAAAAGTTGATTGAAGTTGTTCATACAGATCTACCCAAATCTTGTACAGTGTACTGAATTACCTGTTTTTTCAACTTGATGCAAAGGAATGAAGAGATTTGCTGTCAAGTTCATCATCTGGTTCACCTGTAGAAAATGACTGGGAAGAAAATTTTGAAGCACTTGTGCCCCACACAATGGGTTAAATTATTAGGCATGATCAGGTACAGTGATATGCTGATACTTTGGGCTCAGATCTGCCCTCCTTATCATGAATATTAGATCAGTCATGTTTTTATTGGACTTCTGCCTCGCCGGGGTTGTGCGGTCCCTGGCCAGATCTAGCCGTGGCGATCCATGGCCTCCATCCTAGTTTATGCATCACCTTCTCCTCCCACTTCTCAAAAAAATTTTTTTTGAGGGTTTTTATTAGGTCTACTACTAGCTTAAAATAACTTTTACATATTCATCGTTAAATGAATGATATGTGGATGAAGAGTGCTTTACACTGGCGGTGAGCATCATTGTAACGTTTTCTTCCAAATTTTCTTATTTCTGAATTCTTAATATTCATGTCGTTTTTAACTTTTCCTTATTTCTTGAGTTCCTTTTCATTTTGTTTAAAGTTTTTCAAAAACCATTAAGGATACTACGTCGGAATTTAACAGCAACTTAAAGGCCATATCAGCATCGTTTTCTTTTTCAACGAAAGACTCACTTGAACATAAAATCAAAAAATTAGTCTATGAACCCAGTTACTCAAAAGAAAGTCGAATCACATGATTGAATAATTTCAAATAGTCGGGGGACCTCTGATATCTTAATCCCAAAATTTTCTCACAAGAAGAGTCTGAAATTTACTAACAACTAGTAAAATTTCCCTGCACAAAACGCCTAACCATTCGTAGGCTCACAAAATACCCTTCAAAATAATCTAGCTAGGTACTTAAGAAAGAGACATTTATGGGGAGCATCATAGAGAGAGAATCAAGATTAGGACGTGAAGAAGTTTAGGGAGAGTGGTGTTTGATCATTTTAGCCCTCTCCTTGACGCCGAAGTCTCTTGATACTCTTCTTGCCGAAAGGATTCGCCTTCCCATAGTACTTTCCTAAGTCATGATTGAAGGGACGAGGAGTATTGTCGCCTGTCTACTATTGTGAAACCAAGCCAATAGAACATGGTAGACTTTAACGAGAAGATAATTCGAGCACAAAACATGTGGTTCCGTTGACTATACCTATGTCCATAAGGAGAGCGATGGAAAGATTTCGCTAGAAACTAGTGCCGCAATGGACTACAAACACATGTGAATACTCATATTTCACAAATTCATCTTACCCAATAAACTAACAAATTAGCCGTTACACTATGTTTATTTCGCGAAAAATATGATATTTCTTGAAATTTTTTTCTAGAAAGCCATTTTATGGAAAAATGATAATATTTTCTGTTGTTTAGCTGAAATTTAAAAATGAACTAGAAAATATGTTTTGTTGTTTGGTAAGGAAAATCCAATTTTTTAAATAATAGTCATACATTATTTGAACGTGAGTGATTTGTGCACGGACAATAGGGGAACAAGATATGGGCACCAAGGTCTCGGGTCCGGCCTCGATGGACCTTGACCCGGGCTTTGGGGATATGGGCACGGGCTAAGCACGAGCACAAGCACGAGCATTGATTCTAGGTCCACAAAAGCCGAGCTCAAGAACCCAGTGCTAGCGTTCATCTCATTAGTGACTCGACTCAAGTCCACAAAGGTCAAGCCTGAGGACTCAATGCTTGTGCCCATATCCTTGCCCAAGTCCATCAAGGCTAGGCTTGGGTCCACAAAGTTGAGTGTGAGACCCTAGTGCCTACTGCCTAGGCCAAAAAGTTGGTTACCATGCCAAGGCCTAGGAACCTGGTTACTACGCTTAGGTCCTTGACGTTCATGAGGCTAAGCTTGGGCCCAGCATTGGGACATAACCTTGATGGACTAAGATGTGGACACCAAGGTCCGGGCTTAACCTTGATAGACCTTGATATGGGCACCAAGAATTGTAGCACGAGCACCATAGAGTCTTGGACCTAGCAATAGCACCAAGGTCCCGAGCTTGAGCTCAATGGACTTGAGCACTTGGGCTCAAGCATTGGTATCAAGGTCTCGAGCCTCAGCCTCGGTAGACATTGGCTTGGGCATTAGGGACCCGAGCCCAAGCGGCGAGGACTCGAGCCCGGGTTCTAGGAATCCAAGCACAAGTACCAAGATCCCACCCTCAACCTTTGTGGATCTACGCCCAAGCATCGAGCCATCAGGCCAAGCTCAAGCCGATCATAGACATCGATGTTTTGAGCTTGGCCTTAATGGACCTGAGCATGGGCAACAGTGTCATGGGCCCAAGCTTAATGGACTCGAGCATGGATGCCGAGGACCTGGCATATGCACTAGGGTCGAAGCCTTGGCCTCAATAAACTCGGGCCAAATCACCAATGACCCGATCCTAGATGCTGAGGACCTTAGATTTGGCATTGGAGTTCCTGTGCCCAAACGGAGAGTTTTGGTCTAAGTGTCAATTTCTAATCATATTTTGGAAAAATGATTTTCGGTTTGTTAAAGGGAAAATGATTTTCTGGAATTTAAGTAAAGATTTTTCGTTAATTAGGAAAATAAAGAAAATATTTTTAAAATATTTTTTTCATGAAATAAATAAAGTCTTAATCGTACTTGTTTCCCCAAAAAAAAGCAATTTCTCCGTCTCTTTTTAATAAGGCCAAAATTCTTTTGTTTAATAACCCCATTACGAGGTTTTTCATAATGTCAAAAGATTTTAATGAATAATGTCAAAAAATATCATAATGGCCCAAACGAGGTTTTTCATAATGTCAAAAGATCATATTTATGAATGGCCAAGTCCAGTGCGCTGAGTTCTGGTCGTCTCAAAACTGATACGCGCCCTCCGGAATGCGCATGGGACCCACGCGCCACTCGTGTACGTTACGCGCCTGGTGCAGAGATTTTCCTTTTTCAGTATTTTTTTTCGTAATTTCCAGAAATTAGCGAAAAATTAAACTATTTTTAATATTTATAAAAAAATACAGGGGAGTAGAGCCCAGTGCGCTGAGTTCAACTGTGAAAACGGCGTCTCAAATGGACGTTGTGGTGATCCGCACGCGCCCTCCGGAAGCGGATGCGCGTGGAACCCACGCGCCACTCGTGTACGGTACGCGCCTGGTGCAGAGATTTCCAGCTTCGGGCTGGTCTCGATGCCAACTTTGAAGCGTTCGTTCTCTCTCGATGCGGAACCAAATCGGGTGATCTGGGTGTCTATAGAAAGAGCAAGCGACATACTTCGAAGGCGTGTCGAGCATCCGACCACGAAACTCACCGAGCAGGTCGAGAAATTGCGGTGAATGTGCTTGCTCGCAAGCTACGACAGAGTTTGGAAGGCCGGTTTTCTCGAACGGGTCATCAGACTTGCAGGCCGTCGAAACCGGAAGTTTTGATTTGGTGAGGGGAGCAGTTCTTTCTTTCCTTTATCTGGTCAAAGAAGAATTTTATTCATTTTCCTGAGTTGAAATATTAGAGCTTCGAAAGAGGCTTCAAAACAAAGTAGATCCCAAAGGGTTTGGGGGGAATAGGCTTTAACAACCCAATCCGCAACTCTATTGATCTCTCTATAATATTGAAAACCGAGCAAACCAAATACGTCTTTTAGTGATAAGTACACACCTTATGGACGAGATCTAATTTCAGGACTTCAAAGTACTTATCCAAACTGAACTATTTGACTCAAGGCTAAGCATTTGTGTTTTTTTGAAAGCAAAGTGGCATAGGGTTTCCAACTAGAGCAAGGGTTTCAATTGGTGCGGCGGATGGAAACCAGAGCAAATCACATGAAGCCATGGATGAGGCTCCGGACGAGTTGCAACAGATGCATGAGATGGCACCTTCAATCCATCTTGCTTCAAAGGATCAGTTGATGTTAATCCACAAAGCTCCTTTGCTTCAGTAGAATCCAGATCTATGGCAAACTTTTGGTTTCTAAATATGACTTCGCCGTTCTTGTGTTTCATTTCCTCAAATTTGTGAGCATGGCAAGAACAGATCTCATTATACTTGCATTTCCAGACATACCAAAGGACAGTCTCTGTTATATATCAAGCAACGGTGAGTAAACTACGTTGCTTCTGAAACTTAATAGCCACTTTTCAGTTCGTGTTGAGCCTTGACTTGAAATATGAATATTCAGGGTTGTGACTTACCGGACTGGTGTGGGTTTTGTCCATGAACAGACCAAACAATTTATTTAAATGAATTTGTTCTTCATATAGAATTTTATCTACCTTCATAGTCTTGGAATATAAGTTATGTCAAGAGGATATTTAAAAAAAAAAAATTACTCTCTTTATCCATCTTCCAAGTTTTAATTCAATAGGAGACGTAATTTCGGAACGACAAATTGATTAGAACTAGAATGCGATATGGATCACATAACAAAGCTTGGCCACGTGTTTGTCGTCTAAGGATGAAGTGCCGGGTGGCAGGTATAAAGACAAATATTCTCTAAGCTTCTTTCCGTGTTATTGCCAAGCAAATTAAAGGAGGGTTTTCTCCTTCGAACTTCTGCTAAAAAGAATTTTAAAGGAATTTTGCTGATTATTTATTTGCTCTAAATACCATGAAATAGGACTCAAATAGTCATATACATATTACTTGCTCCAAACTCCACGTTTCAATAAATAAATATGTGTACATTTATTCTTCATTTATAATTCCATAACAATCCGCTCAACACATAGTATGTGAAAAGATTATATCGCGGTATTATTGAAAAGTTAAGTAATTAAACTTGGATGTTAATTTAGTTGTGCTTGTTCAACATAAATATCTCGTATAATTATCTCGTCAACTAATTAATTTAATTTTAAAATAATCATAAGACCTCCGGCATAAGGCCCAATTGGCATGACATTAAGCAAAACAAAAAGTAAATGAAATAAGATTTATAATTAATAGAAAAGCAAAATTATTAGATTTTTTGAGTGGAAGACTCACTCGAACAAAAAGGCCATGTCAGCATTGTTTCCTTTTTCAATGGAAGACTCACTCGAACAAAAAAACAAAAAATTAGTCTAGGAACCCAATTGCTCAAAAGTAAGTCGAGTCATGTGATTGAATAATTCAAAATAGTTGGGGACCTCTAGTATCTTAATCCCAAAATTTTCTCATCAGAAGAGTCTGAAATTTACTAACAACTAGTAAAATTTACCTGCACAAAACGCCTAACTATTCGTAGGCTCACAAAATACCCTTCAAAATAATCTAGCTAGGTACTTAAAAAAGAGACATTTATGGGGAGCATCATAGAGAGAGAATCAAGATTAGGACATAAAGAAGTTTAGGAATCGCCTTCCCATAGTACTTTCCCAAGTCATGATTGAAGGGACGAGAAGTATTGTCGCCAATCTCCTATTGTGAAACCAAGCCAATAGAACATGGTAGACTTTAACGAGAAGATAATTTGAGCACAAAACATGTGGTTCCGTTGATTACACCTTTGTCCATAAGGAGAGCGATGGAAAGATTTCACTCGAAACTAGTGCCGCAACGGACTTCAAACACATGTGAACACTCATATTTCATGAATTCATTTTACTTAGTAAAGTAACTAATTAGCCGTTACAATCCGTTTATTTAGCGAAAAATATGATATTTCTTGAAAATTTTTTCTAGAAAGCCATTTTATGAAAAAATGATAATATTTTCTGTTGTTTAGCTGAAATTTAAAAATGAACTAGAAAATATGTTTTGTTGTTTGGTAAGGAAAATCCACCTTTTTAAAAAATAGTCACATTATTTGGATGCGAGTGATTTGTGCACGGATAGTAGGGGAACGAGATTGGGCACCAAGGTCCCGAATTTGGTCTCAATGGACCTTGACCCATGCTTTGGGGATATGGGCATGGGCATAAGCACGGGCACAAGCATGGGCACTGATTCTAGGTCCACAAAATTTGAGCTTGAGAACCTTGTGCTAGCGTTCACCTCATTAGCGACTTGACTCAAGTCCACAAAGGTCAAGCCTGAGGACCCGGTGCTCGTGCCCATATCAATGCCCAAGTATTGAGGCAAGGCTTGAGTCCACAAAGGTTTGAGTGTGAGATCCTAGTGCCTATTGCCTAGGCCGAGAAGTTGGTTACCATGCTAAGGCCCAGGAACCCATTTACTGTGCTCAGGTCCCCGACGTCCATTGAGGCTAGGCTTGGGCCCAGCATTGGGGCATAACCTTGATGGACTAAGATGTGGGCATCAGGTCTTGAGCTTAACCTTGATAGATCTTGACGCGGGCACCAAGAATCGTAGCATGAGCACCACGGAGTCTTGGACCTCGACAGTAGCACCAAGGTCCCAGGCTTGACCTCGATGGACTCGAGCACTTGGGCTCAAGCATTGGTATCGAGGTCTCGAGCCTCAGCCTCAGTAGACATTGGCTTGGGCATCAGGAACCCAAACTCGAGCAGCGAGGACTCGAGCCTGGGTTCTAGGAATCCAAGCATAGGTATCAAGATTCCACCCTCAACTTTTGTGGATCTATGCTCAAGCATCGAGCCATCGGGGGCCAAGCTCAAGCCGAGCATAGACATCGATGTTTTGGGCTTGGCCTTAATGGACTCGGGCATGGGCAATAGTGTCACGGGCCCAACTTGATGGACTCGAGCACGGATGCAAAGGACCCAGGCATAGGCACTAGGGTGGGTCCAAGCCCTGGCCTAGATAGACTTGGGCCTGATCACCAATGACCTGATTCTAGACACTAAGGACCTTAGACTTGGCATTGGGTTCCCGTGCCCAAATGAAGAGTTTTTGGTCTAAGTGTCAATTTCTAATTATATTTTGGAAAAATGATTTTTGGTTTGTTAAAGGGGAAATGATTTTCTGGAATTTAAGTAAAGACTTTTCGTTAATTAAGAAAATAAAGAAAATATTTTTTAGAAATTTTTTTCACAAAATAAATAAAGTCTTAATCATACTTCTTTCCCAAAAACAAAAAACAATTTCTCTGTCTTTTTTTTAATAATACCGAAAATTCTTTTTGTTTAATAACCCCGTTATGAGGTTTCTCGTAATGTCAAATGATCATAATGAATGGCCAAACCCTCCCTGGTCTTGCAAAACCGATATGCATACACGACCTGACCCAAAACGATATTTTCCTTTTTCAGTATTTTTTTTCGTAATTTCCAGAAATTAGCGAAAAATTCAACTATTTTTAATATTTATAAAAAATACAGGGGAGTAGAACCCAGTGCGCTGAGTTCAACTGTGAAAACGTTGTCTCAAATGGACGTTGTGGTGATCCGCACGCGCCCTTCGGAAGCAGCTGCGCGTGGAACCCACGCGCCATTCGTGTACGGTACGCGCCTGGTGCAGAGATTTCCAGCTTCGGGCTGGTCTCGATGCCAAGTTTGAAGCGTTCGTTCTCTCTCGATGCGGAACCAAATCTGGTGATCTGGGTGTCTATAGAAAGAACACGCGACATACTTCGAAGGCGTATCAAGCGTCTGATCATGAAACTCACCGAGAAGGTCGAGAAATTGCGATGAATGTGCTTGCTCGTAAGCCATGACAGAGTTTGGAAGGCCGGGTTTCTCGAACGGGTCATCAGACTCGCAGGCTGTCGAAACCGGAAGTTCTGATTTGGTGAGGGGAGCAGTTATTTCTTTCCTTTATCCGGTCAAAGAAGAATTTTATTCATTTTCTTGAGTTGAAACATTAGAGCTTTGAAAGAGGCTTCGAAACAAAGTAGATCCCAAAGGGTTCGAGGGGAATGGGCTTTAACAACCCAATCCGCAACTCTATTGGTCTCCTTATAATATTGAAAACCGAGCAAACCAAATATTGTCTTTTAGTGATAAGTACATACCTTATGGACGAGATCTAATCTCAAGACTTCAAAGTACTTATCCAAACTAAACTATTTGACTCAAGGCTAAGCATTTGTGTTTTTTTGAAAGCAAAGTGGCATAGGGTTTCCAACTAGAGCAAGGGTTTCAATTGGTGTGGTGGATGGAAACTGGAGCAAATCACATGAAGCCATGGATGAGGCTCCCGGACGAGTTGCAATAGATGCATGAGATGGCGCCTTCAATCCATCTTGCTTCAAAGGATCCGTTGGTGTTTATCCACAAAGCTCCTTTACTTCGACGTAATCTAGATCTATGGCAAACTTCTGGTTTCTAAATATGACTTTGCTGTTCTTGAGTTCCATTTCCTCAAATTTGTGAGCATGACAAGAACATATCTCATTATACCTATATTTCCAGACATACCAAATGACAGTATCTGCTATATATCAAGCAACAGTGAGTAAACTACGTTGCTTTTGAAACTTAATAGCCACTCTTTAGTTTGTGTTGAGCCTTGTCTTGAAATATGAATATTCAGGCCTGTGACTTACTAGACTGGTGTGAGTTTTGTCCATGAACAGACCAAACAACTTCTTTAAACGAATTTGTTCTTCATATAGAATTTTATTTACCTTCATAGTGTTGAAATATAAGTTATGTCAAGAGGATATTTGAAAAAAAAAATACTCTCTTTATCCATCTTCCAAGTTTTAATTCAATAGGAGACGTAACTTTGGAACGACAAATTGATTAGAACTAGAATGCGATATGGATTACACAACAAAGCTTGGCCACGTGTTTGTCGTCTAAAGACAAATATTCTCTAAGCTTCTTTCCGAGTTATCGCCTAGCAAATTAAAGGAGGGTTTTCTCCTTCGAACTTCTGCCAAAAAGAATTTTAAAGGAATTTCGCTGATTATTTATTTGCTCTAAATACCATGAAATAGGACTCAAAATAGTCATATGCATATTACTTGCTCTAAACTCCAAGTTTCAATAAATAAATATGTGTACATTTATTCTTCATTTATAATTCCACAACAATCCGCACATCACATAAACATATGTCTAGATCATAATCATGCAGGATAGCCGTAAAAATAGAACAATTTCAATAATATGTGAAAAGGTTTTATTGTGGTATTATTGAAAAGTTAAGTAACTAAACTTGGATGTTAAGTTAGTTGTGCTTGTTCAACATAAATATCTCGTATAATTATCTCGTCAACTGATTAATATAATTTTAAAATAATCATAAGACCTCCGGCATAAGGCCCATTTGGCATGACATTAAGCAAAACAAAAAGTAAATGAAATAAGATTTTATAATTAATAGAAAAGCAAAATTATTAGATTTTAAAGTACCGCATACAAACCAACTCACAGATTTGATGTGATCATGGATTTTATGTACTTTTAAAATGCTTCAAATATATGATTTATGAATATGAGACATTTATGGTCATTGACCTGGCAAAAATGACTTGACCCACTTGCTGCCTAATTGAATATTCAAAATACTATAATAAAGTACCTAGAGAAAGTACAATTTCATGAGTAGAAACTTCATATAGTCACAAAAAAAAAAAAAAAAAAAAAAAACTAAAATGAATAAAAGTAGAGAGTTAAGACATTTTTATAATATTTTTTCTACTTTTTCATAGTTTACCTGTAAATTTAAATCATCTTACATTATGAGAGGAAAACAAAATATGTAGGAGATAACATATATGAACTATCTCAATCAGAAAGAAGAAATTTCTAGCCTAAATGAGGAAAAAAAAAGGTCTGTAAAAGTAAAAATACGTGGATATAGAGCCATATAGATGAAGTAGAAAAAGGACGTTTGGCTATCATGAGATTATAACATGAATTTATGGAGAAAATTTAATGAGATATGAAATAACTACTTGAAATTGACATAACTGGACATAATTTTATTGAATTTGAATAACATATTTTCATCATCTATAAAAATAGATGAAATGAGGGCTTTGGGTGGACATGTGTTCCTCGCTCAAGCACCCCTCTCACTATTTTTCATTTTATATTCATTATTCACCTAATATTTTCCTAAGTTTATTATCTAAAGTAATTTGTATGGGCGGTTTCACTTAATATCAAACAGATACATTACTTTCCATAGAGAAAATTATATTTAAACATTGAAATACTGTAAAGATTACGAAGTGACCTTAGATATGAAAAATTACTCATTTTTTTAAAATTTGAAGTGTTTGAGAAATTAAATGATGAATACTTACTCAATCTAAGAGATTCGATGACGTTTTTCTACACCTGGGAATGCATTTCCGATCAACTAAGGTATTGGCCATGTGTTTTTTTTTTATCCACTATTCTTCCTTTTGTCTCTACCTATATTCCCTAAACAAACCTTTCTATTGATATTCTTATATTACGATTCGACCATATGCCAAATACTATTGCACTAGAAGATCCAAAATTTTAATTCGAGACATCAATTCTTAAGGAAGCTGCCGAATGATACTTATGTTTGGTCGTTTGGAAATCTATCTAAGATAAGACTGGCTAGAATAAAATATAAAATTTAGAGATTTTGTTAAATTCAATCAACTATTTGGTGATCGCAGTAATAAAATTGCATATATTAACATTATATTATGTAAATTATTTGGCATAAAAGACATATCGGTGTAAATGAATCTAAAAGTTCACAAACGAAGGTAGAAAAAACCTCTTAGGATTCTCTTCCCTACTTTTATTTTTATTTTTATTTTTTTTTTCTTTTTTTCGTCTTTCATCATTCTCTAATAAAATTTTAAACAATAAACTATAGTAAAATGCCTAAAACATGTAATAAATTTATATAAATTATATATAAATATATATATTTATGTATTGAATTTATATTAGAAGATAGAATTAAATTTGAATATATAAATAAAAATAAGATCAAGTTAATAATATATTTTTTATTATTTGAATTTCTTATATTAGAATTCAAAATTTATTTTTTATTGAAATATAATTTTAATTTTGTTAATTTAAGAAATTTATTATTCAAGAAAAATAACTTTCCTATTATTGATGTTATAAATTCTATTAATCTTTATCCCACATTCCTTATTAGATAATTTTATTCGGCCCATATCTCTTTTATATTCGATTCTATCTTATGTTAAGCAGACATCAAATGGATAAATTTTATTCTATTTTGAATTTTATTCTAATTATGAAACACAGCCTTAGTAGAATCTTGAACACTCTATCATATCATTATATTATTTTCTTAAGAGTAACTAAACAAGAACATAACATTTTAAAAATAAAACCTTCCTATATTCTTGAAAGCTTCTAAAGCATTAAATATTCAAATTTGTGCTTTTAAATAGCTTCATTCCGTATTCTCAAGTTGTTACTCTATAAATCGAGGACCAAAAATAAAAATTTATGAAATTTCTCTATTTCAATCGAATGATGTAGCACCGACCAAAAAAAAAATCGATTGAAGTAGCAGCTTTATAAATTTTTTTTACTTCCTTTTCGTAGGTGCATCGAGAAAAAAAAATTGATTGATGTCGAACTAACCAAAAAAATTTATGAAATTTTTCTATTTCAATCGATTGATGAAGTACCGACCAAAAAATAATCGATTGATGTAGCAGCTTTATAAAAATTTTTTACTTCCTTTTCGTAGGCGCGCCGAGCCCACATCTTGTCGGCCCATACAAAGCCCAACATTATAAAAAGCCCAAAATATGATGCAAAAACCCTACATTCATTTATTTCCCTCTCTCTCTCTCTCTGTCTCCCTCCCCCAACCAAAAAACCTTCCCTCCCTGCCCGTCCGGCCATAACGCTGCCAGCACCTGCTCCGCCACCGGCTTCGTCGCCGTCGCCGGTCCTGTCCTCGGCGGGAAGCTAGGACGAGGTGACGTGGTTGTACCGGAAAAGCTCCCGGTGAAGTTGTCGGTGGATGAAGGTTTGCTGAGGTTTATGCTTCGTTGGGGTCGCAGAAAAGATTTCGAGTCATGGGTCGAGTTCAGGCGAACAAAGCTCACAAGACTCGGTTCTCCTCCAAGTCCTCTCGGAACATCCACCGGACGTCTCTCAAAGGTCAGTCGTCGCCACCCCAATTTCGGCCGTGCTACTGGGTCACTTCGTCGATGGGTAGTTTCGTTTTCTCGCGTCGAAAGCGGCTTAGAGCTTGATCGCCGCTGTTTCACCCGGTGGAGCTTGAATTCGGTGGAGGGTCGTTAATCGTTTGTGTGGGCGAGAGTTGTTTTTCTGGCTGAGTGAATGCGCGTTGTCGGGGCAGTTAAGGCTTGAGGTTGTTGACGAGTGTTCATTGTGTTTCAGACAAGGCCAGGATTGCAAAGTCCGAGGGCAATGTCGGCAAGGGCGCGCGAGCTGCTAGAATTCAGCACAATAAAATGGTGATTGATGCTTGGTCCGTTTGGAATCATGAGGTGGTGTGATATACTCTTGCTTGTGGTCTTATGAGTGTTGGTGTTATTTTACAGGTGAGGGAGCAGAAACGGGCCTCTCTTTTAAAAGAGAAAAGGGCTATGAGCGGATCGTCAAGTCCTCCTCGTGTCATCGTGAGTTTACTTGACAAAAAATTGCTTTTTAATTGGGATATCTTATGCAATTGTATGCAATTGAGTCTTTAGTAATGGTAACTGTGTGTGATGGTAGGTTCTTTTTGGCCTTTCTGCTTCTGCGGATTTGGATTCTCTTGCTAAAGATCTTCTTAGATTGTTATCCGGTGAAGACGCAGGAGGTGTGCCTTCAACAGTTTCTTCTCCTGAATACAAAATGCGTGTAACGGTGGGTAATTCTTTCAAATCTCCCTTTCTGAAGTTTGACTGTTGTAGTCAGTTATTATTAATAAGGCTCACAAAGCTCAGAGCTTTGGACTTTCGTTGTTATTTATGGGGTGGATGATACTCCCTGGATGCACAGTACAAACTATGTATTAATATCCACCATGCAGGGTTTTTGGTATGCACTACTTGCATGCTCATTGCGAATTCATGTCAGCTTACTGAATAACATGTCCTACATTCCTACAGTATTGGGATATATAGGCTTTTTGTTGACATGACTCCCACATGCGTGGTCTCACTTGGGACAAAGAGAAAAGAAATCTCTCTCTCTCTCTCTCTCTCTCTCTCTCTCTCTCTCTCTCTCTCTCACATAATATCTGATCTGTTTGCTTTAGACCTAACTGATTCCTGCCGCTTTAGGTACTGAAAGCACCACATGGGGATCTTATGGCCTGTATGGAAATGGCTAAGGTTAACTTCAGTATACTTCGTTTCTAACTGCTGTTCTGATTTTGTGGGTTGAGGTTTCTCTTATGCATTATCGCCTCCTTGTAGGTGGCGGATGTGATTGCTTTTGTGGCATCAGCAAGTTCATCATGTGAAGATACCAGCTCATACTACATTGACTCCTTTGGGAACCAATGTCTCTCAGTGTTTAGGTCTATTGGTTTACCCAGCACTGTTGTTTTTATTCGAGTAAGGTGTTTGCTTTGTGTATCGAATATTTTCAAAGCTTCAGAAATCGGCAAATTACTTTATAAAATACCGTGTCTGAGAATTTAAACGAACTTGTGCAGGATCTACCTTTAGATATGAAGAAACGACATGAATTTAAGAAGATGTGTATATCTAGCCTTACGCCTGAATTTCCTGAAGATTGTAAATTTTACTCGGCAGATACCAAGGATGAATTGCATAAGGTAAAGTTTATGGACCTTAAGTATGTTAGATGGAGCATTTCTCTTGTAGTATTCATATTACAGCAAGAAACCGAATGACCACGGATTATTTCTGCAATATAACTGTGATTTGTTCTATTCTCAATTTTTCATGGGTTGCAGTTCATGTGGCTTTTCAAGGGGCAAAGGCTGGGTGCCCCTCATTGGAGGAATCAAAGGCCTTATCTAATGGCTCAGAAGGTGATTGCTTCACCAATTATTAAACTTTCAGAAAATTCTAGTTAGAAGCAGTGCCCTTTCTGTCTAGATGAACACTTAAAGTGGTTTCTGTTGGGTGACCACTTTCAAAAGAGCTGCAATTGAGTGAGTTGGAGTTGTGAGGATTCACATAATTAAAATGTTTTGGGGGAACTGTGTGACATGCAATTACAGGCTTCTAGATGGTTGTATCTTCTTGAGGATGGCTAGAATATGTATGTTAATTGGAGAAGTGTTACAATATTCCTTGTATATGAAAGTTATGTGGAAAAGTTAAAATTTTGCTGGAGCTCTTCTGAACTTGATATGAATGGATTTCAAAGAAGAAAGAAAGGCATAAGTTTTCTCAGTTCAATTTATTAGCATTGGTTCTGGACTATTCTGAAGCCCTCTCGACAGAGAGTAATGATGTTATTTTATGTTTTAGGTGGATATAGTAAATGATGATCAAAATCCTGGAAAAAGCACTCTTTTGCTCACTGGTTATCTCCGTGCTTGCTCTCTCTCAGTGAACCAGTTGGTAAATGCTTTAGCCTTTGTCTCAATACAGTTGCTGGATATGTTGATGTTAGCTCATAGTCATATTAAACAGGTCCATGTTTCTGGTGTTGGAGACTTCCAATTGAGCAAAATTGAAGTTATAAAGGATCCACTTCCTTTAAATGCAAGAAAAGATCATGGTGCCATGGATTCTGACGAAGTGCATGAAGTTGAGGTATAGACTTCTACATGTCATGGCAAGAGGATAAAAGCCATTTTGTCCACATGACTTGTATTCTGATTTTTTGGGGGGATCAAGACTTGTATTCTTAAGGGTCATTGTTGATTCACCTTTTGGACAAGTTTCAATTTGTTAATTATACATATTACATATTAAAACCTCATTGAAATCATTTGGCCAAACTTGGAACTTGTTGAAATCTGACGCACTTAATGATATAGGTATAGTTTTAAGACTATCGTGGTAAATTAAAAACTCCTAACATTAGGAACAGTTGGGTGCTGTTTCTTTGAACCCATGATGTTCTCAATTAACAGTATGCTCATTTAGTGCTTCTGCTCATATCTGTTACAACTACCTCCCTCTCTCCTCCTTCTTCCCCCCTGAAAAAAACAACGCGCATTCACACAGGAAAAGAACCCCAAAAGAAATGTCTAGGAAGAGCATTGTGTCCATTTAGCTAGTATTATTCTGCTGTACTTGTACTTGTTGGTTCGACTTGAGTATTGCGTATTGAAATTAAGCAATTGCAAACTTTGGGAATTCTTTTATGTTAGGTCATTAAATCTCTGGATCCAGACCCCATGAAGCAGGAGGCATTTCTTGTTGAGAATGTTCCAGATCCTCTTGCAGGAGAACAGGTGATTGGAGCAAATTCTCAATTTTCTGTTCTGTCCATTGTCTATCACAGTTACTTCGCTACCTTGTGTTTTGCAGCTAACTTATTTTTGGTCTGTCATTAATTAATTTGCTTTGGTCCTAGATCTTTTTGATCAGGTATTGTCCCGGCATGATAATCTTTTGGTTGATTTGTTAGCTATAGAATATATCCCCCTCTGAGATATGAGCTGTTGGCTGACTGCCTTTCATTTTTCCGAATAATACTTTGTCCATTACAGTTGTATTTTTCTCAGTCACGTGCTACTGATTTTCACTAGCATGTCTTTTATTAATTTGAAGTTGAGGATACTTTATAAGTATATGAGAGGAAACATGTGGGAAGGAATTGAAATGTGTTAGCAGGATAAGATCTGATGAATTTGCACCTTTTCCTTGTGGATATGTTGATTTGACCTTTGTTGAAGGACCATCTCTAAGGCTTCTGTTGATAATTTACATAACAGTTCTGCGATGAACCTGGTTGACTTCCATTCTTGATATTCAGCTGTTCTTTATTGCTTTCATTGGGGACCATGTTTCTGCTGATGTTTGTGCTACTTTATTCACTTTGTTCTTCCATAATTGCAGACCTGGCCAACAGAGGAAGAAATGGCTGAGGCAGAGAGAGCTCATGAACAAAAGAAACTAAAGAAAAGGTCACTTCCTCGAGGCACCTCTGAGTATCAGGTCATCTGATGCATCCACTCTGTTTTTCTAGATGATATAAATAGATTTACTTTCTTTTTCAGATTTTTATGCCGATGTACTTCTTTATCAAATGATGGTTGAATATCTATGTGATTTTCGTGGATTCTGAAGTAAAATTAATCCACAGGCTGCTTGGATTATTGATGATTCGGATGTGGAGTATTCAGAAAGTGATGGTGATGATGACAATGGAATGGTTTTGGATGAGGAGGAAAATGGTGGTGCTGCTCAAGAAGGCCATAATGATTTATACTATGATGATGATCAAGCTTCATTAAACTTGAGGGATTCTGAGGAGGAAACTGAGGTTGATTCCATGATGATGGTAAGTTTTGCATATGGAGAGACATGAATTGTGAGATTCTATAACATAGAACTTGATTTTAGTGACAAACTCGGTGGTTTCCTGTGTCTGATAAGATATTGTGATCAAACAACTGCATTCATAAAGCTTCTTTTTGAGTTAAATTCTAGCTTTGTGTGTAGTAACTCTTTGGGATTGTTCCCTAATGAATGCTTGCTTCAAATTTTGAATAGCTATTTAATATGGCTTTTTTACTGCCATATCTGACAATGATTTTGTTTGGGGATACTGTCTGGTTCTTTTAGTGATGCATGGCTTGTGATATACTCTGTTTTGTCTTGCAGGATGGTGATAACTTGACAAAAGAACAAATAAAGGATGAGCTTAAAAAAATTAAAGAAGCACATGCTGAAGATGAGGGTACCTTGATCTGCTCTATTCTGCATCTTGTTTGACTTCAGTACATTTTAGTTGATGATCGATTTTAACATCAGAAAGATTTCACACTAAATCCAGTACTCACTGATTATCCATGACAAAAGGATCCTCAACATGAGTTGGTATATTATGATTGAATCTCCAAGATGTTGAGATATACTACTGTAATTTCTTATCCAGTAGGATGCCTTTCTTGCTGGAAATATATATTTAATTAGAAGAAATTTAATCAGAAGGAAAAAAGTAGATTTTCCTGCTCGTAAGGGATTTTCTGTGTGAAGTGGCTATGTATGAAGTGGCCTTTTTGTAGAGTTGATTTAATTAACCTTTACCAATGATTAGGCTTGTGACACGTTTGGTTTTGCATTTCAGAATTCCCAGATGAAGTAGACACTCCGCTAGATGTTCCAGCTAGGAGGCGTTTTGCGAAGTACAGAGGATTGAAATCCTTTAGGACCTCCTCATGGGACCCCAAGGTAACAATATAGGTGCTTTCTTGCAGGATTTCACATGGCTTTAGATAATTGAAATTGTGTTACATTTTTCTTGAAATTGATATCAGGAATCACTACCACCAGAATATGCCAGGATATTTGCCTTCGATAATTTTAAGAGGACACAAAAGCATGTTCTTGCAAAAGCATTGGAAATGGAGCAATCTGACTGGGATGACTGTATACCCGCTGGCACCTATGTTAGACTTCATGTTAGGGAAGTTCCTACGGGTGTTGCTACTGGATTGTGTGAACTTGTTAAGACATTGCCAATAGTAGCATGTGGTCTTTTGCAGCATGAGTCCAAGATGTCTGTTCTCCATTTCAGGTTCTTCCTTTTACAGATATAGCTTTCTGTTTCTACACTTTATGCTGTATGGATCTCATCTTTTTTCTTTTTCAATGACACTGGTTGTTTTTGGTTGATTCAGCATAAAGAAGCATGACTCATATAGTGCTCCTATTAAATCCAAGGAAGAGTTAATATTTCATGTTGGGTTTCGTCAATTTGTGGCAAGGTATTGTGACAGTAGTTGATTGAAGCATCTTGCTATTTTTTTTATTTTTTATTTTTATTGTTTGTTGGAGCTAGCCTGCTAATTTCCATTGCTATGCAGACCAATCTTCTCAACAGATAATATGAACTCAGACAAGCACAAAATGGAGAGGTTTCTCCATGCTGGGCGTTTTTGTGTTGCATCAATCTATGCTCCAATATCTTTCCCCTCTCTCCCTCTGATAGCCTTGAAGCATGTTGAAGAAGGTTCTGCACCAGCTGTTGTAGCTGTAGGTTCCTTGAAAAGCGTTGATCCTGACAGAATAATTCTGAAGAAGATCATTCTGACCGGGTAGGGATTGAGTGGAAGAATTATATCACAATGCTCTGTGTGCGTATGCATATGCATGGCGTGATTACGAAGCTCTCTATGTAAAATGGGTGGTCAAGGGATTGATTTCACGTTCTACATAACCTCGGCATGAATATGTAACATACAAGTCATACAGTCACTAAGATGAGGAGTTATTAGGTGCTCGGTATCTTCATTGGCTTAGGCTATGGTAACAGGGCTTCAGGAGCAACTAAAAATGTCATTAGACACACACTCGCACTCGTCCTTTTAATATTGTGCTACTGTGCATGTTGTGCATCAGGTTAAAATTGAGGTGAAAAGCAAATTACAGGGTCAGAAATGTGGGTTGGAGTTAAATCTATTCTTAGCAAAATATTCTCTTGTTTATTGTTAGATGAACAAAACTTTCCAGGATAAAAAAGGATAGGTCGTCAATTTTAGGCAAAATTTTTTATTGAGAGATATTGGTGGTTTTTCAAAGATTATTTTCGTGCAAGTAATATTGAAAATGGGGACGAGTTCTCTCTGGTTGAGGAATACTGGTGGTGGTGGTGGTGGATGCTTTCACAATTTTGGAGTGCTCCCCTTTCTTGCTTTTCGGACATTTAAATATTGGCTATTTTTCAGTGCATGCCTTCAATCTTACTTTATTTATACTCACTGCATTCTGTATGACTAAAACTTGCACTAAAACTTGCCAGCAAGTTCATCAATGACAATAAAGATACTTATTATTGAGACATCTCATGTGTTGCAGTTACCCTCAACGTGTATCTAAGTTAAAAGCTTCAGTCAGATACATGTTTCACAACCCAGAAGATGTGAGATGGTTTAAGGTTAGGAATTTGCTGCTGGTCTAACATCTCATGTTTCTCATGGTAACTGATTTATCAACGATGGATTTAATCCTTGTGGTCTTTGAAACTTTTCAATTTATTGCTTGCAGCCTGTGGAAGTTTGGACAAAATGCGGCCGTCGTGGTCGTGTTAAGGAGCCTGTTGGTACACATGGTATGTGTTTGATTTCTTTCTCGTCTAATTGAGAATATCTTTTTAATGGAGTCCACTTTTTTCTAATTTCGACTCTTGGTGCTAAGCGCTAAACCTGCTCTCCTGTTTTCGACTCAGGGGCAATGAAGTGTGTCTTAAATGGAGTTCTTCAGCAAAACGACACCGTATGCATGAGTTTGTATAAACGTGCATATCCCAAGTGGCCCGAACATCGCTTCCCCATTGCGGATGCTTGACCAGATGAGACTTGCGGTCGGTCTGGTTGGGATTTATTCCAGAATCACAGATGCAGATGCCATGGTCTGTGAAGGGAATGAAGCTCTGGTTCAGAATATCTATTGTAGGTAAAATTTTGGCAGTTTGCATGTGCTGTAGTGTGAGATACTCAGTCTGGTGGTCAATTTTTTTCCCCCCTGTAAAATACCCCCATTGGCAATTAAGGAGCATCAGTAATCTAGTTTTCCCCCATTCTTTCGAGGGTTGGAGCCAAGTCGAATTCCTTTGGCCTGCTTTTGATTGGTTCACCGTCTTTATTAGGGTAAATTTTTGGTAAATATATGTATTTCGCTCTTTATTAGCATGACATGAGTTTACGAGACTTCATGCATCTGTCTACATTCCCTCAAAAAAGTGAAAGTTTTGTTTGGCATTACTACGTTATAACAGGATGTAAATAGGTCCAAACAGTTACGCCATCCGTGATCCTAGTTCTAGATCTAGGGACATAACTGAACATAGATTTATCAAAGCAAGTCAGTGGCCTGAAATTGTAGGTAATTGACTCTTTTCTGACTTGTCTCATTTACTGCCCCGATGGATCATTTGGTATGAACTGAATGGCCTGAATTGGTGAAGTCGATTCCTCATGAACAGCTCCTGCAAGAAATTTGAATTGCCTAACATTTTGCATTTACATTTTGACCGATCTCTATCGCTCTGGCTTGTATCGTGTCTTAACATCCCTTACCAAAGGTGAAATCTGACTCACAACGCTTGGTATGCTCCAAAGTATGTGCGAAATGGATTGACCGCCCCAAATCGAACGATTCGTGCAAATGGACAATGTAGAAAAATAAGATCCTTGTTCTAATTTGCGACCAAAATGAATATGGAATAGCATGGGCAACCTTATATCCGTTGATCATTGGTAGCTATATTACCATTTGAACACTCGTTAGAAAACACCAATTGGCAACATATGAATTTCATGCCTTTTACCACATGGTTGGTGGTGTTTGCCTGTCAATATTTTCATATCCTCTCTGTGGTCAAACAAATGATAGATCTGTCCATTTTGTCTTAGCTAAAGAATAACCAGATTGAATAGGTTATTTGATTTGACACATTTCCATCACGATCGTTCTATCATCGGGAAAATTGTGTAAGAAGTCATAAATTTATTACACTTTTATCAATTCAGTCTTAAACTTTTTTATTTCTTGCCAATTTAGTCCTAAACATTTTCACTTCTTATCAATTGAGTTCATCCAGTCAAATTTGGCCAAAAAATGCTGACATGGATGGACCAGTTCTAACGTGACATTTTTTAAATAATAATTTGAGTATGTTATGATTTTTTTCCTTTTCTTTACTTTTTTTTTTTTTTTTTTTTGGGTGGGGTTTGGGATCTAGTCGGCAAGGATTGTTGGCCAACCCCTGTTGGCCAAAGGCGAGGGTTGGTCGACCCTTGCTGACTCTAGGCAAGGGCATTGCGGCTCTCCCCAGCTCTAAGCAAGGGCCATGATGCCCTCACTGGCGAAAGAGAGGGCACATGAGCCCTCACCCAAAAATGGTGAGGGCTGTGACACCCTCTGGCAGGTGAGGGCTTGGCAGCCCTCATCGATCCCAAGCGACAGCTCTATGCGAGGTCGCTACCCTCACTTGGCCAGATCTGGTAAGGGCATTGTGTCCCTCTATTTCTAGGCAAGGGCTCGTGCGTCCTTTCTTTTGCCGGTGAGGGTCAATTGGCCCTTGCCTTTGGTTAGAGAGGGTTGGCCAGCAACCCTTGCCAGCCAGATTCCAAATACCCCAAAAAAAAGCAAGAAAAAGAAGAAGGAAAAACCACAAAAATTCAAAATATTATTTAAAAATGCCAAGTTAGCGCCGGTCTATCCATATCAGATTTTCCGACCAAAATTAGCTAGATGGATAGACTCAATTGGCGAGAAGCGAAAATATTTAAGACTGAATTGGTAAAGTTGAAAGATTTAGAATTGAATTGGAAAAAATGTAAAAGGTTTAAGGCTTTTGGACCATTTCCCCTCTATCCTCACACCAACACATGATAGAGGCATTCTCGAGTTCTTGACAGGGACAAGTTAACCCGACCATTCCACGTTCATGGATACAGAGCTTGAGTAAGCTGAAAAAGAAAGCGGAGATGGCTTCTGCTTTTGTGGAATGGGCATTGTGTGCTTCGCTTGTGCACACCCATTTGATGTGGGACTTGGTGTGATTAGGCCTTTTTTCATAGGATTGTGGTAGGGGTGTGCAAAACAAACCGTCAAAATCGAGAATAGCCTGATTTGGACCAGACCGGCCTGTTTGGTTTGATTCTAGGGAGTGTCCGTTTGGTTCTTGATTTCCACAAGCGGAATTGGTGTTTGGGTAGTCTGGTTCCTAGTTGCAAGGGGGAATTGGACCGAGTTGGCTACATTTACCTATATTTTTAATTATTTCTTCAAAAATTTTAGTAAAATGTGAATTAAATACTATTTTGGCTTGGTTTCAAGTAGTGGGAAAAGAAATAATGGGAAAATAAGAAGTGAAAAAAATGATCGGTTCCATTGGACCGGATAGGATCAGTGATTCGGTCTAGTTTTCAATCCTAGGACCAACCAATCTGGTCCCTAGTTCTTGATTCCACATTGGAATCGGACCGGATCGGAAACCAATACTCCTAGATCGTGGTGCTAACTCTTAGAAGATGAGAGAGGGTGGAAAAAATTGGCATTTCTGATGGCCAGAAAGGGGCATTTGGCATTTTTGCTTCATATTTTTCCGTATAGCATATACGGTCCTTCCTTTCTTAGCAAAAATTAAATAGTATACTTATGCTTTCCTATGTTAAGTTGAAGCGATATCACTAGATAAGGGCCAGCATCACTCAATTCTCGAACAGTTCATTTCTAACAAACAATTTCAACGTGCACGGTTCAGCTTTCAGACACTAATGACCTAAATCCGCGTCGAAATTGAACTAACCTTAAGAGTAGGGGTGAGCATGGTCTAGATTTGGCCAATCCAATATCTAATCTAGGGACTAACCCGCACAGTATTAATCATCATATTTTGAGATGAAAACCAACCATATTGATCTTGCGACCCAGGATTGAACCGACCGTATTGGGTCTAGTCTGGTTCTAGGGTTAATCTAGGACCAACCAATTATTTTTTTGTTTCATTTTTTGTATGTGAAAGGCTAAACATACTCTTTTAAATTACATATCCATTAATAATAGCAAATTATGAACATTGGTACATATCAACTATAAATCTAAGATAGGTAATAACAAAAATCTTCATTTGCGATTGTTGAGCTGTGTTGGTGAGGCGAGCCAAGAAAGGTGATGAACTATGCTCATGAGATGAGTGAGGCTAGAGAAGAGAGGCAAGCAGCGAGGAAGGTGAGCAAACAGTGAAGAGTTTTTTTTTTATATGTTGATTGAGTTTCTACTTTTTAATTTACACGGCAGAACCATATAAGAATAAACTAGAGGGAGGCGTTAGGGTTTAGAATAGACAAAAACTATCATATAATATATATGATATATATATATAATGTTGGTTTGGGTTGAATTAATCATAAAGTCATCAGCTTAAGGACCAACTTGCACAATATAGGATTTAAGGGTCCCACGATCAAGACCGGCCCAATCCCCTTGAGATTGGTCCAGGTCGATCTTGAATGGATACTCATCCCTACTTAAGAGGTCCCCGTCTAACGAGGGCTCAATTAATTTATCCGGGACGTCAACCTCATTTCCATTAGGTCCCATACGATCTGACGTTGATGTACTGGATCTGGCCGTCTATGTCTGGTCGGGAGAAAAACATTTTCGATTCAGACATGTAGGGGATCTTCGATCGCTCTTGATTGGAGGTATATCTTATAGAAGACTTTATTTTCTGTCATAGTCGCGTGAAGGTAACGCAAATTCATTTCATAATGTCATTACTCTACTTCTAATTTTCCTAAACTCCAAGAGAGAAAATCGCCTTCCATGGTCACATCATTGGATTCGTCACCTCTTTAATTATGCTATCCTTTATCATTGGCGTTTTAGGAGATTGATTTTTCTTTTTAAAGACTAAGATTCCAGTTATTTCAAGAAAAATGAATGATTGGAAAATATTTATTGTTATATATTTTTCCTCTATGTTTTATCTTTTTATCACGAAATAACTGGAGGTAAAATTTTTCCTCTATTTTTAATTTTTTAATTTTATTTTTCGCGAAATAAAATGGAGGTAAAAAGTTTAAAAAATAAATTTTTGTATATTTTCCTTACCTTTTTTTGTCCTTCATTGTGTTGGACGGGACAAACATTCTTTGGTCAAAACTTTTGGAAACAAAGGAAGGGTTGGCAAAGAGATCAAACAGATAGATACGAAGGCATAAATCTTTCCTCTAATTTTTTTTTATTTCGTTTTTCGCCTTTTCCTTCTAATATGAATATTAAATATATAATCCTAACTATCATAGATGAAAAAGACAGAGAGTCGACAAAGGAGACCATATCAACTTCTGTTTTACGCATTACCAGTTGATGCGGGAGCATACGAGCTTGGAAATTCATCACAACTTAGAAGTTCCATTGACAACAAGTAACTCACAAGTTCTATTCAAGCCTCATCAATCAATGAGGTCACCGAGGAGAAGGCAAGAATTGGGTAAACTTTACAAACAAAGCACTCGAGTGATTTTGATAATCTTTGTGGTTTTTGAGTTCCGATTACTAGATTAATACTAAGGATTTGGTGATTTATATCTTAAAAATTTATTATATTCAATTCAAGTACCTAATAAATATATACATACACACTACATCACTTTTCTTAATACATTTAGCGAAGTGGATATGTAAGATAAGTTTTGAAAGAATTGAACGTATCTGGTAGAGAGATAGAGTAAGATGTGGAACTCATTTCCACTTCGTCATATTCTGGTTGAATTACTCACTAGACTTGACTGTGAAAGCTTGACATATTCAAATTAAGGTCAAGGTTAAGATTAGGACTAAGAAGTGACATTTTTTACGTAAAAAATTGATTGGGAGGTTACGTGGTTATTTTAAAGAAGAATTTGAGTCTGTCGTCATGAAGACTATTCCTCCTGCATTTGGTCGATTGATGTTTGAAATAACTACAAAATAGAGAGAAAAAGCTGCAGAATAAGAAGAACATCAAACAAAACAACTTCAAGAAAATCACCAAATCAGTCTTAAACTTATTCTACATATGCTAATTCAATTCTAAAATTTTGAATTTTGCCAATTTAATCTTAAATTTTTGTTTGCAATTCCAATATAACTCTTATGGATAATTTTTGCCAAAAATGGTTGATGTAATGGCCATCAACAACCATCCTACTTGGTACACTACACATCTGTGTTTTTCGATGAAAAACAACTGGATGGACAACATTGAAATTTTGCACAAAGATTTAGGACTAAATTAGCAAAATTGAAAATTAAGATTGAATTGCCATTTGTACAATAGGTTTGAGATAGAGTAGACAATTTCCCTCAACAATTTCCAAAGATTAGGTAGCGGGATAAGTGTGGTTTTAGTCTTCTAAGTTTCCGCGTTTGCCTAATTTGGTACTTTTACTTCATTTGGTTCAATTAAGAACTTTAAATTTTTTTGATTTGTGCAATTTGATCTTCTAAGTTTTATTTTGTGCAATCAAGTTCTCTAATTTTTTCGATTTGTGCAATTAAATCCTTTGGTCAATTGCCCTCAGCAAACCATCAAATTGATTAATGAATTGGTATTGCTGATGTGATTAAAAATGGGAAGTGATGCTAACATGGCGCTAATTGAGCGCCTGAGATTAGCAAAAGCCAAATTGGGGGAGAAAAATAAATCCTAATTTGATAGTATTAGTTATAATGGGTCGACGAAGCACTTGATTGCCTAAAGAAACTGGAAAGACTTGATTACACAAAATAATACTTCGAGTAACAAATTGCATAAATTGAGAAAGATAACAAGGACTTGATGGCACAGAGCAAAAGTCAAAGGGACCAAGTCCCACAAACGTTGAAACTTAGAAGACTAAAGTTATACTTAATTCTTTAGGTTCTAACAAATCATCCCATCATTTGTGAAAAAAATGTACCATCAAACTTTCTTGGTAACGACAAGGTACCACGACTAGGCAGGGGAATGATCATAGGCAAGAGGTGCCTGAATAATGTGTGACTTCTTAGAGCCTTCCTGAATGATAAAGGGAGTTGAAATTAACTGAGCAATACATTAACCAAAGATAGAGTTCTTCCTAGCTTATGTACGTGAAACTAAAATAGATGTCTTTAGGTGAACACAGTTTAGTTAGTATCGCAGCTTCAATATTAAGTGTGCTTAGATGAGTGTGTTATAAGGACCGATAACCTTATGGAAAAAGTGTTTATCTATACATCTCCACAAGCCAAAATTAAGTTTAGTATGGGATATGTCAAAGTGGACGATGTATACCTTGATTGAGTTAGGCTAAGAGTGATGCTTCATCTGGAATATATGAAAAGCATCAATGATGTTCATAAAGCTCAGGATCTGCTCAAAATGAATTATTGGCATGCACAAATTAAACAATAGCCATCTCTTTGATAGGGAGAGATAGAATGGCCCTCTACCCCTTGACTTGATTTTCTTTAGATTTAAGATTATATGCCCTACTTTTGTCTTAGCACCAACAGCTTGTTGTCTGGACTCAGCCTAGGAATCTTCGGTCGTTAATCACAACATTTTATCGCATGAGGATTCATTTTTACCCGTCGACTATTTCCTCAACTGACAAATGAATACTTCCATACACAGGCCTCGAAGAAGTAGTAGTCATGTTCTGTCATCTTTCTCCAATGCGAACCCTCCCACTATAAGTATCTACACTTGAGCTCGCGGAAGATATCCACAAGATTTGTTCTATTTCCTTTTCTTGACTACTATGGTCACTGATAAAGGAAAACTCAACCTATCTATGGTATTTTCTCTTTTCTCTTCATCGATTTATTTGTCTGAGTTTTGTGTAGGCTTCATCTTTGTCATTGTTAATCAGCTGCTTTTCCAACTAAATGTTGTCATCCAGGAGAGCAAGGCTGAATTTGTCGAGGGGAAGGTGGATTGGAAGGGAAGAAAAGCTTTGAAGCACAAGCATGGTGGGATGAGAGTTTCTTTGCTCATTCTAGGTAGGTATTAATTTTACTTCAATTGCCACTGCCATGATCGGGGTCTTGTACACGAGTAAAAGGGTTTTAGGACCTCTCAGAGTCTCACGTGTCGATTTCTGTACCGTTGATAGTCGAGAGGTTCCTGTACCGTTGCAAATAATGACATGATCCATAGGAAGGACTGAATAGCTCCTTGTATTTGAGTGTCTCACAAGCATTTTTGAGTGTCAGTGCTGTGCAATCAGAGTACCTTATTGATGAAGGAATTTGAACTGACTTGTATCATATTGATCTAAAGCAAGACTGACTCTTTTTCATTGTCTCCTTTTGGCTTAAAATGCAAATTCCGCAGGGGCTTTTAGCTTTGAGAGCTTGGCGACTTTGGCACTCGCTGTCAACTTGGTGACATACTTCAACGGAGTGATGCACTTTGAGCTAGCTGATGCAGCTAACCAGCTCACAAACTTCATGGGGACTAGTTACATCCTCTCCATACTGGCAGCCACTCTTGCTGACGCTTTCATTGGAAGATTCAAGACCGTCCTCATTTCAGCCTCGATCGAATTCCTGGTACACATTGCATGAATAATTCGTTTAACACTACATAGTAACTAAATTGGCAATTGGTTTCACTGGTGATCTCTGAACTTTGTTCAGACTCGAATGAATTACCTAGCATTAGGAAAGGAGTTTTCATAGACTATTAGTTGATCCCTGGTCGTAAGATCGAATCTTTACTTGGGAATGCTCAAGCAGGGACTGGCACTCCTAACAGTGCAAGCTCACTATCCAAAGCTCCGACCATCGCTGTGTAATGTTTTCAATCCCACTTCCCACTGCGAGAAAATCAGTGGTGGAAACGCTGCTATTCTATTCCTCGGCCTATACTTGTTGGCCACCGGCAGCGCGGGGATGAAAGCCTCCCTGCCAGCCCATGGAGCCGACCAGTTCGACGAGAGAGATCCACAGGAGGCAAGGCAGATGTCGAGCTTTTTCAACTGCCTCTTGCTAGCTGTGTGCACCGGGGGGTGGTCAGCCTGACGCTGTTTGTCTGGGTCCAAGATAACAAAGGATGGGACTGGGGGTTCGGCCTGTCTACCTTTGCCATGATCTTGGCAATAATCATCTTTGCCGCAGGATTGCCGCTGTACCGTATTCAGATAGTTCAGAAGTCAAGTGCCATCATCGAAATCATTCAGGTATGAGCTCATCATCTTCTTTCGTATGTGTATTTCACTCCAATTTTTGTTTTATCTTGATCTCGGTCATTTGTTCAGGTATATGTAGCTGCAATCAGCAAACGAGATCTTCAACTCCCTGAGGAACCAACAGAGCTTTATGAACTTGATAAAGACGGAGAAGCAGCCTTGGAAGCAGAATTTTTACCTCACACTGACAATTTCAGGTTGATTCCACCTTTAGTGAGGAACAGCAACGTTATATTAGACTTAATAATTGCAAAAATAATAAGCATACTGGGTCGATGTTCTAGTTCAGAAAAAATGCTGAAATCATAGGAAAATCAGAAGTTATGACATCCAAGTTTGGGCAAAAAATCACAACTGAACTGCTTCAATGTTCTTCCTCTTATTGCTTGTTAGGTTTCTTGACACAGCAGCTATTCAGACGACAACTCCGGAGCAGTATGGAAGTGCGAAAACACCAGATCCATGGTTTTTGTGCCGGGTCACACAAGTGGAGAATGCCAAGATCATATTAGGCATGGTCCCTATATTCTGTTGCACCATCATCATGACCCTGTGCCTTGCTCAGCTCCAAACCTTCTCCATCTAACAAGGCCTAACCATGGACACAAGCATCACTAGCTCCTTTCACATTCCACCCGCTTCCCTGCCCATCATCCCAATCGCGTTCTTGATCATCATCGTCCCAGTCTATGACCAGGTCTTTGTGCCCTTTGCATGCAAGCTCACGGGCCACCCAGCCGGCATCACACACCTGCAGCGCATTGGGGTCGGCCTGGTCCTGTCATCTATCTCGATGGCCGTGGCTGCAGCCGTTGAAGTCAAGCGAAAAGCTGTGGCAAGGAACCACCACATGCTTGACGCAATACCTGTGCTCCAACCTCTCCCGATCAGCACGTTCTGGCTGTCCTTCCAGTTCTTCATTTTCGGGATCGCAGACATGTTTACATATGTGGGGCTCCTCGAGTTCTTCTACTCTGAAGCACCGAAGGGGCTCAAATCAGTCTCAACTTGCTTCCTCTGGAGCTCCATGGCACTCGGGTACTTCTTCAGTACAATAATGGTGAAAATTGTGAATGGTGCGACGAAGGGCATAACGAGGAGTGGAGGCTGGTTGGCAGGAAACAACATTAACCGGAACCATTTGAATCTGTTCTACTTGTTGCTCTCCATGCTTAGCTTGATCAACTTCTGCGTCTATTTGTTTGTAGCAAGGAGGTACAAGTATAGGACTAAGTCACCAATGAAAGCAACACCGTGTGAGGAAGCGAGGGATTGTAAGGTGGAAGAATCAAATTGAATTACATCAGTAGTTGAATATTGCTACAGTCTGTGGTCCCTTGCGCTGCTTTGTGTGTGGGAAAGGGTGGGTTCTTGAGCTATCATTTAGTGTTCATGAGTGAAAGCTGTTGGTAAATTGGGGTACAATCATGAAGACTGGTGCTTGTAATCTTCCCATAACCATCTATTTTCTTGTTAGTCTCTCTTCTCAATGATAATGGCTAGTGCTTGAGGTATCAACTAATGGACTAAGAAAGGTTTAAGATATTTATCCGCTTTAATTGGAAGATAAAGCATTATTTAAGCATTATTTTACTGGCGAGCATTATTTGACAGTTTGGCGTAGTAAAGTTTACAATCACACATCTTGCGTTGAATAAGTCTTATTATTGTAGTAATAAATATAGATATATAGGATCTTTCTGTTCTACAAATATAATATATGCCACTCTGAAGAATTACAAATCAATCTATATTTTGCTGCTTTTGTTCATCATCTTAGACAATTTGTTTGGTGTTAGTGTTATGAATGAATCATTGGATCGTTGAGAGGATTCATCCTCACTGTCATTTTGATGGACGGATGAATTTTGTGACGTGTTATGCAGTGTTCCTCAATGGTGTTGACGTCGAAGATGTTTGTCAATTTAGTTTATAGATGTTGGAGACTCGTGAGGCTTGTTCCTCCATGATGCTAAAGTTGGTTGTAGACTTCTTGTTCTTCTGACTTATGTGTTTTTTAAAAATTATTTTGCATGATGGATGATTAGATTATTGCAAGGCAGGTTCTTTTATTTTGTTATAACAGGTTTTCGACTTGTTATGTTATCGTTATTTTATTTTTTGAGAGGATTAGCTAAAGTTAGTTTTTTTTACTTTTCCAGATTGGGCCATTTGTTGTTTAGCTGCATCAACCTTGTATGTTCTCATATTGAGTAGCGAGGAAAGTGTTCTCTCTGTTGAACTTTTTCCCTGAGGATGTTCTCATATTGAGTAGCTCTCTGGGAAAATTCAAAGAGACCTCTAAAGACTTCATGATCGAATTTCTTTGTCAGCTCAACATTAGGGAGAGGAACTCTTCCTCTGGAGTACTAGTTCTACACCAAATTCTGTCTTTTTTAAACCTCATTAAGTATTGTTCAATGGACTCTCCAGATTGTTGGCGTATCTTCCCAGTTCGGCCACCAGTACTCTGGGGTCGGTTGGAGAGAAATATATCTAGAATTGGACTTGCATATCCTGCCAATTCCTAATAAATACGCAGGCAGATTGAAGTATCAATTGAAAGCTGGTCCTGGCAGCAAACTAGGGAAGAGGCCTAACTTGAGAAAGTCATTAGACATCTCTCCACACTGATAAGTGAATCGAGCAATGTCCCCTATGGTTGTGATTTCACCTTCGTCAGAAAACAAAGCGAATTTAGACCCTCCATAACCCCTTGAAGAAAGTTTCAGTTGATGTGATCAGGGCTTGGTTTCCCATACGGAGTCAGATTATTCCTTTGAAATCAAGGTCCATACAGATGCTATGTGATCAGGGTTCGTTTCCATCGAGTCCTCTTTCAGGAATTTCTCTATTTCTGGCCTCCCTGGGGGTAAGGTGTGGTTCTCTACTTCTCCTGTCATTATTTACATCGGCCTCTCTATTGGCTACTTGTGACGGTTCCCTCCTCCTAAAGGGGTGCTCATGGTGTCTAGGCCTTTTGGGCTAAAGCCGGTTCAAGGATAGTCTTGACATCTTCCTCCAAGAGGGTGTCTTGCCTAGTTCGATCGTAATGATTCTTTTCAGGAGATGCCGATGCTCTTGGTACTACAGCTTTCTCCAGTTGTTGGGTGTGGTGTGTAAAAAATTATTCCCTGAGAAATTGGATGAATTCTAACGGGAGTTCATCCACTGATATGGTCGTCATTTCCACAGGCACCAATTGGAATTTCTCCAGGAGCCCTATCAACAAGGTTTCTTGCATTCGTCTTTTTTTTCAGAAGCATCGACGAGTCTCCTGACATATAGTTCCGTGATTGCTATCGACAATTCTTTGCCTTTCAAAAATTGGCTGTAAGGTTTGAGACACTCATTCAGCTATTTTGTTAGTCATGGGATTATCATTCCTTTGCCGACTTGATGAATCCTCGTAATTAATTTCTCAACTTGTTGATCAACACTGTTAATGATTTGACATTTTTGTTTCTTTTACCATGTTGCCAGAGTACGGATTCATCTAGGTAATGTGTTCAATTTGATTTTCAGTGTTGGCACTAGCGTTCAAGGTCTCGCTCCTCCAATCTTTGTAAGGTTTTGTCTTGAATTTCTAAAGTGATCCGAGTGAATCGATCAAAGGGATCTCCTTGCATACTTACAGCAGCAGATTGAGGCAGCGGTCTTCACCCGTGGGACCATACCATCTGTAGCCTTAGAGGCTTTTGCTGGGTTCGGATTGAACTACAGATTTTTTAAGCAGTTGGCTTTAGATTTCTGAAGCCTAGACACACTTCCAGTAATTCGGCAAGACATTCTATTCTCCCATTGTGGAGCCAAAAGACATGTTATGTGAATTTTTTGAGGGTCATTGTCGTCTGGAAACTCGATGGTTTCAATTAGTGATTAAAGTTGGGTCGAGGTTGATTAACGTCCAATGAAATTTTTAAGTTCAACTTCGAATCAAATGTATATGGATTCTTATATGTCTTAAAGCCTCAAGGAAGTAGCAAAATTCGAATACTAATGATGCAGAGACTGTAGATTGAAAACAATAAGGAAATTGCATGAAACTTTATTGAATCAGGACAGATGACATACATTCTTGGAGGTCATGCTTGCTCGATAACTGATATTAAACATGAGCTGACATTGCTGATGTGATGGAAAATGGGAAGGTGATGCTAACATGGTGCCAAATGAGTGCCCGAGATTAGCAAAAGACAAGCTCGGAAAAGAAAGAAACTCTAATCTGGCAGTATTAGTTATGGTGGGTAAACGAATCACTTGATTGCCCAAATCAAGAAACTCAGAGAACTTGATTACACAAACTAAGGGTGTGCATGAAATCATTTTTACTTCTCTATTTCTATATTTTTCTGTTTCGGGGAATAGATTTGTGATAGAAATCTATTTGGTAACGCAATTTCATTTTTCTATTTTTGGAATAAATTTATACTTTAGAAATAGATTTGAAACAGAAATCAGATGTTAAATTGTTTTACTTCTCTATTTCTAGAACAAAAGTGAGAAACAATTTTTGGAACAAAAGTGAAAAATAAAAACTTATCTCATTGCTTGCTTTTGTTATCACTTGCCAGTCACTCACTCGCTGCCGACCACTGCTGGCCTACAGCCGCCGCCACTTGGGAAGGAGAAATTTTATAATATTGTCAAACGAATTTTTATTTTGGAAACAAAAATTTTATATCGTTATCAAATGCTTATTTTATCTAAGAAATTCGTTCAGAGAATAGAAATATTTGGAACAGAAATTTTATCACGCACGCCCTAAAACTCCGAGTTCCAAAGTTGCACATATTGAAAAAGACAATGAAAAGGGCTTTTGATTGCATGGAGCAAAAGTTAGAGGACCAAATCTCACAAATGTTGAAACAAAATATTTAAGTTGTAGTTTATTCTTTAGGATACTGAAACATACCATCTCGTTGGTTATGAAAAAAATGCACCGTTAGACTTTAGTGGTAACGACGAGGTAAGGAAATGATCAATTGATCATAGGCAAGAGGGGTCTGAACCATGTGTGGCTCCTAATAGACTTCCTTAATGATAAAGGGGGCAGAAATGTATTAAGCAACGCATCGAGCAAAGCAAGAGTTTTCCTGCCTTATGCAAGTGAAACTAAAATATACTAAAAAAAGAGACGTCTTTTGGTGTAACACACATTAACTAGCATTGCAGCTCCAATGTTAAGTTTGCTTAGATGAGAGTACGTAATGAGGATAGATAACCTTACGAACAAATGCTCATCGATGCATCACCACAAGCCAAAGTTAGGCTTGGTATGGGATAGGTCCCGCTCCATTTAGAATTTATGAAGAGCATCATTAATAAGCTCAGGATATGCTCAAAATGAATTATTGGCATGCACAAAATGACAGATAGTCTTATCTTTGATAGTGAGATATAGAATTGCCTTCTACAACTTGACTTGATTTTCATTAGATTCCAGATCATATGCCCCACTTTTTGTCTTAGCACCCAACAGATTGTTGTCTGGACTCGGTTGAGGAGTCATCGATCGTTACTCACAATATTTTATCAGATGAAGATTCATTTTAAGCCGTTAACTATTTCCCAAACTGACTAATGAGTACTTCCAAAGTAGTCATTTTCTTTCATCTTTCTCAAATGGGAACCCTCCCACTTTAAGATCTACACTTTAGCTCGTTGAAGATATGCACAGGAATTGTTCTATTTCTCTTTCTTGATTCCTATTTCTACTGACAAAAGAAAACTGAACCTATCTATGGTATTTTCTCTTCTATCTTCATTGTTTTGTTTGTCTGAATTTTGTGTAGGTTTCATCTATGTCTTTGTTAATCTGTTGTTTTTCCTACTAAATGTTGTCATGCAGGAGACCAAGACTGAATTTGTCGAGGGGAAGGTGGATTGGAAGGGAAGACAGGCATTGAAGCACAAGCACGGTGGGATGAGGGTTTCTTTGCTCATTCTAGGTAGGTACTTGTTTTACTTCGATTGTCACTGCTATGATCGTGGTCTTGTACGCCAGTAAAAGGGTTTTAGGACCTCTCAGAGTTTCACGTGTTGATCTCTGGACCGATGATAGTCGAGAAGTTCCTACACCGTGTTAGTCTTACTATTCCCCTATTGTCTAATTTGAACATTTTCTAAAGATACCGTGAGCATTGAGACATGATCCTTAGGGAGGATCGAATAGCAACTCATATTTGAGCATCCCGCAAGCATTTTGGAGCGTCAATGCTGTGCAATCACAGTACCTAATCGATGAATGGATTTGAACTGACTTGTATCATAATGATCGAGAGCAATATCGAACTGTTTTTATTGTCTCATTTTGGCTTTAATTGCAAATTCTGCAGTGGCATTAGGCTTTGAGAGCTTGGCGACTTTTGCCCTCACTGTCAACTTGGTGACATACTTCAATGGAGTGATGCACTTTGAGCTAGCTGATGCAGCTAACCAGCTCACCAACTTCCTGGGGACGAGTTACATCCTCCCCATACTCACAGCCACTCTCGCTGACACTTTCATTGGCAGATTCAAGACTGTCCGCATTTCAGTCTCAATTGAATTCCTGGTACATACTGCCTGGATAATTCTTTTAATGCAACATGGTAACTGAATTGGCAATTGGTTTCACTGGTGATCTGTGAACTTTGTTTAGATTTGAACGAATTATCTAGCATTAGGAAAGAAGAATCTTCAGAGACTGCTAGTAGATCCCCATCAGTCAGAAGTTCTAATCTTTGGCCATGTTCACACATTGATTCCTCCAGATTTTAACCGACTTTAATTGTGAAGTATAGTGAAGCCCCTTTATAGACTATGGATGAGTTCATGAACACATCAAAGCTCTTGAGCGACTCAATTTTACTTAGCAATGCTCAAACAGGGACTGGCACTCCTAACAGTGCAAGCTCACTATCCAAAGCTCCAACCACTGCTGTGCAATGTCTTCAATCCCACTTCCTACTGCGAGAAAATCGGAGGCAGAAATGCTGTTCTTCTATTCCTTGGCTTATACTGGTTGGCCACTGGCAGCACAGGCATGAGGGCCTCCCTGCCAGCCCATGGCGCCGACCAGTTTGACGAGAGAGATTAAAGGGAGGTGAGGCAGATGTCAAGCTTCTTCAACTGCATCATGCTGTCTGTGTGCACTAGGGGGTGGTGAGCCTGACGCTGGTTGTCTGGACCCAAGATAACAAAGGATGGGACTTGGGGTTCGGCCTGTATACCATTGCCATGATCTTGGCATAATCATCTCACCCTGGGAATTGCCACTGTACCGGATTCAGATAGTTCAGAAATCTAGCGCCATCATCGAAATCATTCAGGTATGAGCTCATCATCTTCTGTCACATATGTATTTCGCTCCTCCAATTTTTGTTTTGTCTCAATCTCGATCCTTTGTTCAGGTACATGTAGCTGTAATCAGCAAACGAGATCTTCAACTTCCCGAGGACCCAACTGAGCTTTATGAAGTTGATAAAGATGGAGAAGCAGCCTTGGAAGCAGAATTTTTACCTCACACCGACAATTTCAGGTTGATTCCACCTTTAGTGAGGAGCAGCAATGTTATATTAACTTACTAATTGCAAAAATAATAAGCATACTGGTTAGATGTTCTAGTTCAGAAAAAGTGCTGAAATCATAGGAAAATCAGAAGTAATGAAATCCAAATTTGGGCAAAAGATCACAATTGAACTGCTTCAATTTCCATCCTCTTATTTCTTGTTAGGTTTCTTGACAAAGCAGCCATTCAGATAACTTCTCCAGAGCAATTTGGAGGTGTGACAGTGCCGAATCGATGGGCGTTGTGCTGGGTCACACAAGTGGAGAATGCCAAGATCATATTAGGCATGGTCCTGTCTTCTGCTGCACCATCATCATGACCCTATGCCTATCTCTGCTCCTAACCTTCTCCATCCAACAAGGCCTAACCATGGACACAAGCATCACTAGCTCCTTCCACATTCCGCCTGCCTCCATGCCCATCATCCCGACCGCCTTCTTGGTTGTGGTCATCCCGGTCTATGACCGGGTCTTTGTACCCTTTGCACGCAAGCTCACGGGCCACCTGGCTGGCATCACGCACCTGCAGCACATTGGGGTCGGCCTGGTCCTGTCCTCTCTCTTGATGGCCATGGCTGCGGTTGTCGAGGTCAAGCGAAAAGCTGTAGCGAGGAACCACCACATGGTCGATGCAGTGCCCGTGCTCCAACCGCTCCCAATCAGCACGTTCTGGCTGTCCTTCCAATACTTCATTTACGGGATCGCGGACATGTTCACAAACGTGGGGCTCCTTCAGTTCATCTACTCCGAAGCCCCATAGGGGCTCAAATCAGTCTCAACTTGCTTCCTCTGGAGCTCCAAGGCACTCAGGTACTTCTTCAGCACAATAATGGTAAAGATTGTGAACAGCGCAACGAAGGGGTTAACAAGGAGTGGGGGCTGGTAGGCCGGGAACAACATTAACTGGAACCATTTGAAACTGTTCTTGTTGCTTTCCATGCTTAGCTTGATCAACTTCTCCGTCTATTTGATTGTTGCACGGAGGTACAATTACAGGACTAAGTCACCAATAAGAACAATACTGTGTGAGGAAGTGAGTGATAATAAGGTGGAAGAGTCAAATTGAATCGCATCAGAAGTTGAATGTTGCTACAGTTCGGTGCTCCTAACGCTGCTTTGTGTGAAGAAGGGAAAGAGTGGGATCTTGAGATATGATTTGGTGTTCATGACTGGAAGCAATTGGTAAATTGGGGTGCAATGACGACGACGACTACTGCTTGTAATCTTCCCAAAACCATCTATTTTTTTATTTTAATCTCTCTTCTTAATGATAACTGCTCGAGATATTAACTGACTACAATCATGGGAAAGGCTTAAGAAATTTAACCCTATAATTGGAAGACGAAGCATTATTTTACTCACGAGTATTATATAACAATTTGATGTAGTAAGGTTTACAATGACACATCTTGCATCAAATAAGTTTTATAATTGTTGTTATAATTTATAAATATAGATATCTAGGATCTTTCTGTACTGAATATATAAGACACGCTGCTCTAAAGAATCACAAATCACTCTATATTTTGTTGTAGAGGATTGATTGGATTGATCCTCATATTTATTTTCATTGATGAATGATTTTGTGACTTGTTATGAGGATTGTTACTCGATGTCGTTGGTGTGGATGATATTTTTTAATTTTGTTTATGGATGTTGGTTTGTCAATGATATGATAGTTGGTTGGGGACTTCTTGTTCTTCTGACTTATGAAATGTGTTTTTTGGAGAATTTTTTGCACGACGGATGATCATATTATTACATTGCGGGTTTTTTACTTTATCACAACGGGTTTTTGATTTTCCATTATACCATTATAGGTTTTAATCCGTTTCAATGTTTTGAATAATGTTTTATATTAGGTTTTCATGACAGGTTTTTCATACCTATTTGGAGAAAAGTCGCAAAAAACGTTAAATTGTACTCCTTGTGACATAGTTACCCTGAACTTCTTTTTGTGATATCAAAAACCTCAAATTATACCCATTCTGATATATTTATCCAAAATTTTTTATTGTGACATAAAAAACCCTAAACTTATATACCTATGTGAGCATTTACCCTCCATCAATATTCCGTTACATGATATTTCAGCAAAAATGACGTTGTTTTTATTTCATTTAAGCCACATGGGTATCATGTCAACACTGTTTGCTTTTTAGTGTCTTTGTAAGTAAATTTTTAATGGTTCTAATTGACAAAACTTTAACAAAGGATAAATATGACACACAGGTATAAATTTGAGATTTTTAATATCATAAAAAAATTGGGATAAATGTGTCACGACAAACATAATTTAAGATTTTGTAGTGGCTTGTGCCCTATAAATGCAATAAGAAAAAAAAGGAAAAGAAGTTTCCCATTTCAGTCCTAGGCCTAATAAAGCCTGGTTTTTTTGAGTCCGGGCCAAATTTTCTCTGGCTTAATAAAAAAGGGCAAAAGCTTACCTAGCCCAACTTAAACCTACTATTGGAACGCATAACGAAAGCCTGATATCTTCACCACAAATAAAGAGCTCATGTCAAAGCCCATTATATCTAGTTCAACCGACATTTACTTTAAACTTAAGCCAATGAGCTATATATATGCAATTAAGATGCATAATTATCTATTTGATATTACATCAATTATCTAATGTAAGACTGTTAAGTTGATTCACTCATGCACATCAACAAATCTCTCCTTTTACTGTGTCAACACTACATATGCTGTCTTGACTCCATCTCAATTGCCTTGGCTAGTGAAGTTTGGTGGGAAGCAAGGGATGACATGTATCACCCTAATTGATAAGGAAGCAATCCATCGACCACTTCTTCGATGTGGCGTTTGATGTTAAGGGCGAGGGACATGGATTAGGTAATAGTTGCCCACATAAACCAAGATTGCTAGAAAAATTGTTTGCACTAAGCTTCTATTTATTTTGAGGAAAATGAATTATTTTTATCATCCATGAAAATGTTTATACTTTAATTATTGTCGATAACGAAAGCATTTTTCATAAAATGTTTCAAGCTATACAAAAAATATATTTTCCAAATTATTTATTTTCAGTGAAATAAATAGAGCTTAAAACAATCCCTTACGTTAGTAATTTGGCATTGTTGGAGACATTCAATACCTCCAACTTGGCAAACTCGACTTATGTACTCCATGTCATTTGAAGGGGAAAATTACCAAAAAAGTCCTAAACATATTGCATGGTACAAATTCAATTCTAAATATTTTAATTGGATCACCTTAGTTCTAAACTTTTTCATATTTGTACCAATTTAGTCTGTCCGGTAAATTTAGGCAGAATTTGCTGACGTGGATGCCGGTCGACCAGTTAGCGCTAATGTGGATATTTTTAATAATATTTAATTGTATTTTGAATTTTCTTGAATTTTTTCCTTTTTTTCCTTCTCTTTTCCATCTTTTCTTGTTTTTTTCTTTTTTTATTTCCTATGCTAGCCTCTGGGATGGCTAGCAAGGGCGAGGCCCAAGACACCCTTGCAAGCCACAAGACACCCTTGCTAGCCACAGGCGAGACTGGCCCTTGCCGACCTTTGGCAAGTAGATTCGATATTGAATTGCTTAAGAAAAGTGTATAGTAATTGTGTTACATTAATATATGATATGCACATGCTTAGATAGAGCGTGCGGATGGGTGGTTCTGCACTTGAAATCGGGAATCAAACTGGTACCCACCGGTTCTGATAAATTGGAATCGGTAATTGGACCAATTTTCTTAGGAGCCGTTGGTTCTTGGGTGATCCGATCCACAATTTGGGCTGTTTCCGATTCTTTTTGACACCTTTAATTGGGCCCCTCTACAGAGACCAAACTAGAGTAACCTGTGTTACCCAACAAAATTCAAACACTAAAAAAGTGTTACGTGTAAGACTGAGGGGACGAATAATTCTTGTGTGTACGGTTCAATGTTCATGGAATGCAAAGTGTGAATTGGATCCCCACTAAAATCATGGGGCCCCATCGCCGGGTGACTGTATAATGTTGTCTTGAACGGGGAGACTTTGGTGTCGGTGACACGAGGCTTAGCCAATTGAAGACTTCCAAGTCAATATGTTGAATTGCTCTCCAAAAGTTCATTTCTTCTACTTCCCAAGCAAAAGAAGAGATCCTCTCTCTCTCTACAAAGCATGAAGATATCCCATACGATTCACTCAAATCCAGTAAGCACACCCATTGGTTTGCATGTTCCCCAGCCGATGATTGCAGCTATATGGATAGTTATTGCGCTGGCTCTCTCCCAGGACTTCCCTGTCCTTGCCACCAAAATAGAGACAATTGCTCTTCTGAAAATTAAATTAAATAATTAAAATGGGATTTATTGATGGATTAGTGGATGGTTAAAAGGACCAGCATAAGTTCAATTACTAAACACCAATAGTGTCCTCAAAGCAATAATTATCAATTTCATAAACATAATGGTACTCCTTAAATAATTAGGAGTTAACCTTTGAGTCAAATTGGAGAATTTTATGTGGTCCACTAGAAAAATTCAAATCTTCTTTATCCGAAATTGTGGCTCTTGTTGAACTTTGGACTTTTTTTCTTTTAATGTATTTGTTTAGGTAATCGCACTTATCTATAACACTTGTTTCCCATTTTGGTTCGTAGGCCTCCCTTCCTATCTCGACGTATCAGAGATAATAAAGAAATATGGAAGTTACTTGTCGATAAGGAATTATGATAGGATGCACTAGAACACTTCATCATGAAAATTGTATCGTGGGTGGAGGTTACTATAGTGTATATAGAGTGCAATTGCCCAAGGAAAATTGTGGCATTGAAGAAACTTTACTATCTTGAAGCAGAGGACTCATTTTGGAAAGAGCTTCCAAAATTAAGTGAAATGATTGACAGAAGTAAGATATAGAAGCATAATTAAGTTCCATAATTTCTGCTTAACATGTGCTGTGTGTTCTTAATTTATGAGTACATGATTGGAGGGGAGTATAATTTGTGTTTTGAGAATTAATTCCAATAGGATCCCGCTTTGGTATTTACGAACTGTGTGATTGGAATTAATAAAGATATATCTCTTGATAAGTTGAAGGCTTGTTAGTCAAAAGAAGAAAAGGCTGAAAAGCTGGTCCATGACCTTTCCCTTACAATGGGTTAGAAATTTTTAAGGCCAAACATCACCAATAAAAGTGTCGTAAAGACCACGGCTTCCCATGAACCATTGACCACGTATTGATCCAAAAGTCAACACACATGAAACTCCAAAAGATCTTGACTTCTTGATGGATGTTCACCAGATCGATCCTTACATGGTTTAAATCCTTTTCTTTTGACCGGCATGCTTGATTAAATTCTAATTGAATCATAAAACTGCAAAACTCAAAAATTTGCATTAGCAAAGTATTTTATTTGCTAAAAAATTAATGACATAACTTTAAAAAAAATGAATACCTAAAATTACATTGATGATTTTCCTTGAAAATCCGTTGTGACATTAATTTAATATTAAATAATCCAATGTAATTTGCCAAAATTCAATGGCACATAGGAATTTCTAGTAAAAAAAATCACCTATGTAACTTGGTGATCCAATTTTAAAAATTATGACAGTTAATGATTGTTTAAAAAGTCATAACGTTATTTGTGTCTTTATATTGTTCAAATTTCATCAAGCAAGCGATGGTGTGAAGCATCAAAGGTCAAGCGATGTCACGATGCTCAACTCGAATTTTTATCCATATCAGAGCTATCGCTAATTTATGTTGAATCACCCAAAAAAAAAAAAAAAAAATCAAACCTGATGAATGTCCATTTATCATCGGTATTTTGGCACTTACCAACTCTTCTGGGAACTTACAAGCATGGAAGAAGATCCTTTACTTTTTGTCTTTTTTCTTTTTTCAGTTTGAAGTAATAGAATACTCCTTAGTGAAGCAATGTGACTATGCAAGGCCGTAAAATGTACAGGTAATATCTTATACTAATTTTTTGGTTTGCGAGGGTGCTAAAACTAGCATTGCTTCACAAACTAATTCAATTTTTAGAAATTAGTTCTCCTTTTTCAGCCCTACGAGTTGATGGCAACTCCATCGTCTCAAAAGAAAAAGGAAGGAAGGAAAGACTAAGAGAGTTGCGATTGAATATAGGTGTCAAGTCAATAAAAAGATAACACGTGATTTGTGCAAACCGTGTTTCCTTTGATGCGTCGGTACAGTATCTTGCTTTACTTTATAAGTGCCATAGTCCAATGAATCTGGCAATAACAACTGGCTAAAGCTGCAACATGATGAGCATAATCTGCAACACGTCCTTAGCTGTACTGATTACCATATCTTTCTCTTGCTACAATTCAATTGTTGCAGCACCTGCACCTTCTAATGAGTCAGAGGCAAGTGCGCTTTTCCGCAGCAGGTGGTGGCCTTCCTCCGTCACGGGCAACACTACCTTATCTCATTGCGCGTGGGACAGGGTATCGTGCGACGCCTCTGGGAGCGTCTATGGGATTGACTTGGCGGGGTACCAAATAGGAGGTAATCTCAGCAACATGAACTTCTCTCTACTTCCGAGCCTCACTTATCTTAAACTCTCTGACACCGGATTGGCTGGCGAAATCCCCCTCCTAATATGTACTCTATCGAGGCTAACTCACCTTGACTTGTCCGATAATTCTATCACTGGCAAGTTGCCTCCCTGTCTCCTAAGCCTCACGAGCCTTCAATATCTTGATATCAGTTGGAATCGAATTACTGGCTCTATCCCTCCGACTATTGGTCGCTTGCACAATTTAGCATTCCTCTATTTTGGCTCAAATCAGTTAGTTGGCTCTATACCTCCAGAACTTGGGAACCTCACAAAAATGGAAGAAGTTGGATTAAACGACAACAACTTCACTGGTCCCATTCCATCGTCTATAGGAAATTTGACTAGCTTGACCCAACTCTTTTGGTATGGAAACAAACTCGGTGGATCTATTCCTCCAGAAATAGGGAATTTGAGGAATCTCAAATTTCTAGATTTGAGCTCGAACAACTTTGTTGGGAAAATTCCGGAAATAGGAGATTTAAGGAATCTCGTTGAGCTTCAATGCCCTTCCATCATGAGAATTTGAAATAGGCAATTTGAAGAGGCTGAATTTAACCGAAAATAGATTTGATGGAGCCATCCCATTAGAAATAGGAAATCTTCACAATTTGAGCTCAAACAATTCTCTCTCTGGCTCAATTCCCCAATTTAAAAGAACTTCTCACTTATATTACCTTAACTTATCATATAATCATCTCAAGGGCCCAATTCCATATAATCTTCATTTTCATGATTCCGCTTTTCTCGGCAACGAAGATTTGAACCAGTTTGACGAAACCCAAGCCCACAGAAGGAGGTCTAGCGTAATTCATTATATGATGGTGTTCATTCCGCTGGCTGTAATATTCATTTCATGTATAGTTGTCAGATCATGCTTTCTATTTCGATGTGCAACAAAGAGCGTGCAACTAGAGACTACAGAGAAAAATGGAAATTTCTTATCAATATGGAATTATGATGGGAAGATTGCATATGAAGACATAATCAATGCAATAGAGGACTTCGACCTCAAATATTGCATCGGGACTGGTGGTTATGGTAGTGTCTATAGAGCACGATTGCCCAATGGGAAAGTCGTGGCATTGAAAAAACTTCACTGTCTTGAAGCAGAGGACCCAACCTCCGACAAGAGCTTTCGAAATGAAGTGAAATACTTGACAGAAGTGAGACATAGAAGCATAATCAAGCTCCATGGTTTTTGCTTACATAGGCGATGCATGTTCTTGGTTTACGAATACATGGAAAATGGGAGTCTATTTTGTGCTTTGAGAGATGACATCGAAGCGGTGGAATTAGATTGGTCCAAAAGAGTCGATCTTGTCCGAGATACGGCACACGCTTTGTCTTACATGCACCATGATTGCGCTCGGCCAATCGTTCATCGAGACATATCTAGCAACAACATCTTACTGAACAGCAAAATGCAAGGTTTTGTATCAGATTTTGGCACCGCAAGACTTTTGGATCATGATTCCTCATCTAACTTCACTGCAAATATCGCTGGCACCTATGGATACATTGCACCAGGTGAGCAATACTTTGTGCTTCATAATTATTTTTTACCCCGAAATTTACTGCTAGAGGCACAAGTCAAATAAACGACATTGTAGAAGTTCCACTATCCATGCACATCAATGACTTGTAGACTTGTAGTGTACTAGCAACAATAAATAGCCAAGAATTGGTTGTGTCTCGATTAGGGATGGAAAAATTCCCCAGGGAACCACCCCATTTGTCGTGGCTCGGACTCCCGTATTCATTTTTTCTATTTATGTATATTTTCGAAGGTTTTTGGATAATGTTTATTGATTTTTTATGCCACTATCGTTAATTACCTGAGTACTTATTTAATTTTTTTTTATGCCTTTTGTATTCTTTTTTCCAGAGCTCGCGTATACGTTAGTCGTTAATGAGAAATGCGACGTATATAGCTTTGGAGTGGTAGCAATGGAAACAATGATGGGTGAGCATCCAGGAGATATTGTATCTACCTTGTTAACATCCTTTGGAGAAGATATCATGCTACATAAAATCTTAGACCCACGGCTGTCTTTTCCGAGAGAGAATTCTATTGCAAGAAGTATTGTTCTCATAGTTTCTTTGGCACTTGCTTGTTTGAGTGCTAATCCAAAGTCTCGACCAACTATGAAGCAAGTCTCGGAAGCTTTTCTAGCTCGAAAGTTACCATTTGTGAAGCCCTTCCATGAGATCTCATTGGCTCAGCTCCGATATAATGACAGATCATGGTTGGAAGGTGGATCAATAGAAGCTTCATTAGGACTAAGCAATGAGTAAGAGTCATCGAGTGCTTGTCTAGTAAAGAGATAGATTGATAAAGTGTAGCTGCAATTTGGTGAAAGTGATTGAGGATATAAAAGTGTATGGCTTTTGCAACTTATTAAGTCGTGTTAAACTCTTTTTCCATCCTATGCTATAGGACTCGAAGTGAGAAGCAATTTTTATGGGACATCCATTTAATTTTCTTCTTTTCAATAAGATTGAGATGCATGGTCAATAAAACAATGCATCAAAAAATAACGAGACCCACACCGACCCCAATATAAAACACGAGTAACCATACATGATTTCTACAACATAATTGATTCTTTTCAGATGAACTCATAGGGCAAGTTTATTTAATATTATTTTTCGTTCCATAAAAGGCAGGTATCGCTCGCATTTTCAAGGCCAAACATCGACAAAAAGTCCATGAAGACCATGACTTCTCATGAACATGGTAACACATAGTGATCCACAATATTAACATATGAAACTCCAAAAGACCCGCTATAGGTAGTTCTCATAGTCCCAAAAGTAATGCACAAAACCGAAAAAAGAACAGCCTAAGTGTTAAAATTTATTGTGAATTATAAATATTTGAAGGAGTAGACCCCATAATAAGTTATAATTATTTATCATTTAATTTTTTGTGATATAAAATAAACTATTATTCTCATAATATATTAAAAAATGTTAAATAATCATTTCTCTTTTAATAAATTCGTACCACATGAATTGTTGAGTCCATTGCCATGTTAAAAAATTGCATCCATATCAGCTTTAAATTTATTAGCTGAAGGATTATGGTCCCGTTTGGTTTAGCTTTAGACAGATGTCTTTGGAAAGGCTAAAAGGGTTTTCCAAAGTACAAATAGCATTTGGTAAATTGTAATTCTAAATTGTATTATGAAAAACAACTTTAACTTAAATACGGTTTGGTAAAAACTACATTTTGCAAAGGGCTTTTTCTAAATTTTTTTATAAAAAAAAAGTTTTAATTTTCTTCTAATCATCGATGGTCAGATCTGGTTGCTGGCCAACCTCCGGTGGCCAATTCTAGCCACTGGATTGCCTCGCTTGAGATGTCGCAACCCCAGGTGAGGCTATCTGAGGTTGCGCAACCTCAAACGAGGTAGCCTGAGGTCGGGCAACCTCAAGCATCGCTTGAGTCGCTCGAGGGCCCACAACCTTAGGCGGTGGTTGAGTTGAATGATATTTGCGCGTTGGCATCCCACGTTGCTGCTTCAAGCTTCCATGGCCGCGAGGGTTGAAGCTCTAGTAGTCATGGCTGCAAGCAAGCTGGAGCTTCGATGGCCATGGGCACAAGTCCAAAGCTCGAGCATCCCTACCCGTGAGCTCAAAACTTGAGTAGTGACAACAATATTCTAGGAAAAAAAATGGACATCAGCAGAATCCGTCGTCCAAGGACAAATTGTCAAACTTTTTTTAAAATAAGATTAATGTCATAAAAACAACCCCAATTTGGTACATTAATTGGAAATTTACCTTTAACCAATGGCATATCTATGATAAATTTATCCTCCATTAGTTTTTATTAAATTTTACTGTCAAATTGTTGAGTTGGATAATATGTAACAATTGACAAGTGTTTTTTTTTTTTTTGTATTAATCCAATAAATGAAACTAAAAGAGAGTAAATTTGTTATAAATGTATTAGTTTTGAATTTTTAGTGATCAAAAGATTAGTTTAGGTAAACTTGTCATAGGTATAGCAGTTTGAGATTTTTGATAATCAAAAAATTACTTTCTAATAAATTTACTACAAGTATACCAGTTTAAGGTTTTTTATGATTTTAACCTTAAAAGTAAGAGGTCATTTTTGGAAAAAAAAATATGGTTAATACCAAAAAAATTCAAAACCATTACACCTGTAACAAATTTACTCTCCGTTACTATTAAATCGTTGAATTTAATGATATTTGACAATTGATAAGTATATTAGTTTTGGATTTTAACATTTGTGATGGATGTACCCGTTTCTCAAGCAAATGATACATTTGTCGTAAATATATCAATTTGAGATTTTTTATGATCAAAAACTAATTTTTGATAAATTTATCATCGATATATTAATTTGAAATATTTCGTCATATTATCTCAATAAAATAAATAATAGAGCGAGGACGGATGTTAATTTTATGAGAAAACACCTTAACTCACGGGATTCGACTTTCCACGTGCAAATGGCAATCAAAGCTCCACCGGGATGCCCTGCGCATCTCCCGCCTGCGCATTCCCGATACCAGCATATGCTCTTCCACGACTCACCAATCAACCCCGTCCCTGCGTCAGACCAACGTCCAAGAATCGTCCTCCTCCATCCCCTCCCCGTCGCCGCCGCCGCCCGCTCTGCATTTCTGGGTCTCGCCGGCAGCCCGTGTCTCATCCTCCTACCGCCTCTGCTCCCATGGAAGCCCCGCCCGAGTTCGTGTACTCCGTGTGGGCGCTCCCGCCGGACGACCTGGCCCCGAGGCTGAGGACCGTGATGGACGGCCTCCGGTCGGAGTTCGGCGGGCCCAAGTTCGAGCCCCACGTCACCGTCGTTGGAGCGATCGCCCTGACGGAGGACGATGCCGTCGGCAAGTTCAGAGCGGCTTGCGAGGGGCTCAGGGCCTACACCGCCACCGTGGATGGCGTGGCCACGGGGAACTTCTTCTACCAGTGCGTGTACTTGCTCCTCCGTCCGACGGCTGAGGTGAGTTTGCGCATCTGTTTCCAGTCCCATGTGGCTTGTTCTTGGTGACCCGTCGTTCGCTTTGATTGCCTCGGGAAGTGTTTGCTTTAGTACCTCAATGGGAGTGTTTAATTATGTCAATAGTAGAACTTCATTTGGTTTCTGTTTGAGATGAGGAAAAAGATACGTTTTCTGTTTTCCCTTTTTCTGGCGGTTGTTTAATTAGACAAAAAATGGGTTTTGACTCCAATGTAGATGAATTTACGTGTTTGAGTAGGTAGCTAACAGCTGATTCGTTTTAGGATATTGGAATGGTGTTCTGGGTTGATTGAGATTTTATGGCTTTAGGGCTAGGCTAGTGTGATATGTTGAAGAAGAGTTGATAGCCTGACACATTCTTAATTCATGTGCTTCGCTTACAGCAATTGACTTTTTTTAGGCTAATATGAGCTTTGATCATATTTGTCTGTAAAGAAACTATAATGCTTGCTAATTTTGTTCTGTCAATCTGATCATTGACCTGTTATTGCTTGTTTGATCGCATATTTGGTCCATCATCCATTCAAGAAAGGACAGCTCATTTGCTTCTTTTGGTTGTATTTCCGTTTTCTTTGGGCTGTGGGAGAGTTTGGAGGGTGCACTTTCAAGTTGGATTCCAGAGATGCACTCTGGTTCCTTTTCTTCAATGTTCTCTAAGTGACGGGTTATGTGGCTGTAGTCTTGATTGATATGTAGAATTCATGTTCTTAATCGAAGTTTTGAGTTGAGTAAGAATAGAAGAATCTTCTTCAATGGATTTACAATTATTGCAATCTCAAATTTCTACAAGAAGTCACAAGGTCGGTTTTGACTAATTACTAATGAGGTGCCTGAAAACTTAAGATTCTGACAACTACCTTCTACTAACAGAAGTCGTACACATCACCAGTCGATCCAACATAATATCTTGCACCATAAAAACAGTTGATCCAAAATAATACTCAAGGCAGCAAAGTTCTTCAGACGAAGTGAGGACAAGGTTAATTTAGAGAGCTCAACAGGGTGCGTGTTAATTGTGGTATTTCATTTTTAGGATGTACATTGTGAATTTCTTTTTCCTTTTTTTATTAGGACATTGAAAGATGGGCATTGAACCCACTGTTGATAGCATATTTGTGCTCCGGATCCACTTACTTGTATTCAGAATGGGCCTATCTGTGTGTCAACAATGTGTTTGGCCTCTCTATATCTTTTCTTAATTGTAGTTTCCTGTGTGGTCACTTGTTTCATGTCTCATCCAGTGGCATATTTGGATGATATTGGATTTTGTTGGCATTAGTTTGCATTTCACATTCTTGCAGAGAAATTCCTCCTGGTTGGAATGAATTGAGATTGTTGAGAAGCAAAAACTATTTGCACGATTGTGAAAACATGTAGCATTTTTTTGAATGAAATGTTTGAGAAACCTGCACATTTTTCTTCTTCTTCTTAGTGTTTAATGTGATAAGTGATTCACTCATTTTCTTCTTTCAGGTTGTTGAAACCAGTGATCACTGCTCTGCTCATTTGGGTTACAAGAGGCCAACACGTAAGTTCCGGACCTTACTGCTTTGGTTCTAGTCTATCCATGGGTTGCTGATTGTAAGCTATTTAAAAATAGTTTCTTTATTCTACATTTAACGAAATGACTGTTGTCCAGGATTTGGCTTTAACCATGGTGGCTGTTCACTTTATTTAATATATTTGTCAGATGGAGTAGTCGATATCTTTGTTTCAAGTGTCACTGCATGGAGCAAAACATCTGCATAAGTTCTGTCCATTTCTGAGAGTCACTGATGTGATCTCTAAAGAACCATGTTGAATTCAAATTTGTGATGACAGTATGAGCGATTTGCTTTCTGTTTTAGTGAAATAAAAAGACAAAACCGCAGAGCTTCCATATGCAAAGTTAGAATCAGCAATAGAATGAGGTAAGCCGACAGGAGTCTAATGGAGATGATAATCTATGGTCACTATTTACATTCTCATAAAATTTAGAATTACTGAGAAGGTGCCCACTTCTACCTTATGGCAGTACCTCGTCTTAAGGTGAAAATAAAGGAAGCCTGCGAGAATTTCGAAAAGACGCTCTGTCCCCTTAACCCTCTTTTGGCTTTTTGCTAGAAATGGTGTTAAATTTAAGACCTTCATAGGCTTTAAGCTAGGATTAAGTCAGATATACGTATCACTTTATTCATTGGAAGGATCTTATGGCTGTAATTATTAAAGTTGCATGGCCTTCTTTGGGATCTTTCTAAATTTTACCATCATTTCCTGAGACTGGAGGAAATTCTGAATTCTAACAATGAACAATATTGATGTCTCAGGAAGGAAAACTCGTACATGTGAACAGCAAATCCATTTATCTCGATTGAGTCTTTACTTTATTCACCTTTTTGGCTTGGCTTTGCTGTGCTGAACATGCAAATGAATAAATTTGTGCCTGCACGACCTATTTGGAGTTTCATATTATTTGCTGTGACTCTAATTGTGAAGTATAGTGAAGCCCTTTTATAGACTATGGATGAGTTCATGAACACATCAAAGCTCTCGAGCGACTCAATTTTACTTAGCAATGCTCAAACAGGGACTGGCACTCCTAACAGTGCAAGCTCACTATCTGAAGCTCCAACCACTGCTGTGCAATGTCTTCAATCCCACTTCCTACTGCGAGAAAATCAGAGGCAGAAATGCTGTTCTCCTATTCCTTGGCTTATACTTGTTGGCCACTGGCAGAGCAGGCATGAGGGCCTCCCTGCCAGCCCATGGCGCCGACCAGTTTGACGAGAGAGATTAAAGGGAGGCGAGGCAGATGTCGAGCTTCTTCAACGGCATCATGCTGTCTGTGTGTACTGGGGGGGTTGTGAGCCTGACGTTGGTTGTCTGGATGCAAGATAACAAAGGATGGGACTTGGGGTTCAGCCTGTCTACCATTGCCATGATCTTGGCATAATCATCTCACCCTGGGAATTGCCACTGTACCGGATTCAGATAGTTCAGAAATCTAGCGCCATCATCGAAATCATTCAGGTATGAGCTCATCATCTTCTGTCACATATGTATTTCACTCCTCCAATTTTTGTTTTGTCTCAATCTCGTTCCTTTGTTCAGGTACATGTAGCTGCAATCAGCAAACGAGATCTTCAACTTCCCGAGGACCCAACTGAGCTTTATGAAGTTGATAAAGATGGAGAAGCAGCCTTGGAAGCAGAATTTTTACCTCACACCGACAATTTCAGGTTGATTCCACCTTTAGTGAGGAGCAGCAATGTTATATTAGACTTACTAATTGCAAAAATAATAAGCATACTGGTTAGATGTTCTAGTTCAGAAAAAATGCTGAAATCATAGGAAAATCAGAAGTAATGACATCCAAATTTGGGCAAAAGATCACAATTGAACTGCTTCAATTTCTTTCCTCTTATTTCTTGTTAGGTTTCTTGACAAAGCAGCCATTCAGACAACTTCTCCAGAACAATTTGGAGGTGTGAAAGTGCCGAATCGATGGGCGTTGTGCCGGGTCGCACAAGTGGAGAATGCCAAGATCATATTAGGCATGGTCCCTGTCTTCTGCCGCACCATCATCATGACCCTATGCCTATCTCTGCTCCTAACCTTCTCCATCCAACAAGGCCTAACCATGGACACAAGCATCACTAGCTCCTTCCACATTCCGCCTGCCTCCATGCCCATCATCCCGACCGCCTTCTTGGTTGTGGTCATCCCGGTCTATGACTGGGTCTTTGTACCCTTTGCACACAAGCTCATGGGCCACCATCACGCACCTGCAGCGCATTGGGGTCGGCCTAGTCCTGTCCTCTCTCTTGATGGCTGTGGCTGCGGTTGTCGAGGTCAAGCGAAAAGCTGTAGTGAGGAACCCCCACATGGTCGATGCAGTGCCCGTGCTCCAACCGCTCCCAATCAGCACGTTCTGGCTGTCCTTCCAATACTTCATTTACGGGATCGCGGACATGTTCACAAATGTGGGGCTCCTTCAGTTTTTCTACTCCGAAGCCCCATAGGGGCTCAAATCAGTCTCAACTTGCTTCCTCTGGAGCTCCAAGGCACTCAGGTACTTCTTCAGCACAATAATGGTAAAGATTGTGAACAGCGCGACGAAGGGGTTAACAAGGAGTGGGGGCTGGTTGGCCGGGAACAACATTAATCGGAACCACTTGAACCTGTTCTACTTGTTGCTTTCCATGCTTAGCTTGATCAACTTCTCCGTCTATTTGATTGTTGCACGGAGGTACAATTACAGGACTAAGTCACCAATAAGAACAATACCATGTGAGGAAGTGAGTGATAATAAGGTGGAAGAGTCAAATTGAATCGCACCAGAAGTTGAATGTTGCTACAGTTTGGTGCTCCTAACGCTGCTTTGTGTGAAGAAGGGAAAGGGTGGGTTCTTGAGATAAGATCTGGTGTTCATGACTGGAAGCAATTGATAAATTGGTGTGCAATGATGACGACTGGCGCTTGTAATCTTCCTAAAACCATCTATTTTCATCTCTCTTTTTAATAACAACTGCTTGAGATATTATCTAATTGGCTAAAATCACGGGACAGATTTAAGAAATTTAACCCTATAATTGGAAGACAAAGCTTTGTTTTACTCACAAGTATCGTTTAACAATTTGATGTAGTAAAGTTTACAATCACACACCATGCATCAAATAAGTTTTATTATTGTAGTTATAATTTATGGATATCAATATACAGGATCTTTCTATATTGGATATATAATACACGTGGCTATGAAGAATCACATATCACTCTATATTTTGTTGTAGAGGATTGATTGTATTGATCCTCATATTTATTTTCACCGACAGGATGACTTTTCGACTTGTTACGAGGATTTTCACTCAATGTTGTTGGTGTGGATGATATTTGTTAATTTAGTTTATCGACGTTGGTTTGTCAATGAGATGATGGTTGGTTGGGGACTTCTTGTTCATAACAGGTTTTTGATTTTCCATTATACCATTATAGGTTTTAAACTTTTTATCAACGTTCTGAATAATGTCTAATATTAGGTTTTCATGATGGTTTTTTCATTTATGTTTGGGGAAAGATCACAAAAAACCTTAAACTACCTATTGTGACATATTTACCCTGATTTTTTTTTTCGTGACATAAAAAACTCTAAATTTATATTTATGTAACACATTTACCTTCCATCAATATTCCATTAGATGATATTTCAGACATTTTAATTTCACTTAAGTTATGTGAGTGTTATGTCAATACTATTTGCTTTCTAGCGTCTATGTAAGCATATTGTTAGTGACTTTCATTGACAGAATTTTGACAAAGCGTAAATGTGTCACACATATACAAGTTTGAGATTTTTGATATCATTAAAAATTTTAGGGTAAATGTGTCACAATAGACATAATTTAAGGTTTTTAGTAGCTTTTCTCATGTATGTTTTATCACATGAGAATGCGATTTTTAAAAAAATGGAAAAAAAGTTTCCCATTTCGGTCTAAGGCCTAAAAAAAGCTTGGTCTTTTTAAGTCCGGGCCATTTGGACTTACTTTGGGTCAAGCCTAAGCCTAGGCCCAAATTTTCCCAAGCTTAGAGAAAAGGGCAAAAGTCCACTTGGCCCAGCTTAAATCCACTACTGGAGATGCATAGTGGAAGTTCGATATCTTCACCACAAATAGAGAACTCATGTCAAAGCCTGTTATATCCAATTAAACTTACATTTATTTAAAACTTAAACCAATAGGCTATATATATACAATTAATATGCATATTTATCTAATCGACATTATATCAATTTTCCAATGCAAGACTGCTGAGTTGATTCGGTCATGCATCTCAACAAATCTCTCCTTTCACCGTGTCAATATAGCATATGCTATTCTAACTCCATCTCAATTGCATTGGCTAGTGAAGTTGGTGGGAAGCAGGGGGATGCCATGTACCTCCTTGATTGATAAGGAAGCAATCCATCGACCATTTCTTCGGTGTGGTCTTTGATGTTAGGGGTGAGGGACACGATTAGTTATCAGTTTGGAAAAACTATTTGCGCTAAAGATTTATTTGTTTTGAGAAAAATCAATGATTTTTATCGTCCACGAAAATATTTAGACTTAAATTAATGTCAATAATAAAAAAGAATTCATAGACTATATCAAGCGATATAGGGAATTTGTTTTAGAAAAATATTTTCCAAGTTCCGCAAAACAAATAGAGCTTAAAACGAGCCCTTACAGCAGAAATTTGGCATTCTTGAAGACATTCAATACCTCCATATTGGCAAACTCGACTTATTTACTCCACGTCATTCCGAGATATACACTTGTGTGCAAAAGACATAGCAAAAGCACCCTAACTTCAAGTCCATTTACATATTTGGTTGCACTTTAATGACAAATATTAAATCAACAAGTTTTGAGCTACTTAGTAATACATTGAAAGCCATACTTCATATCAATTCTTTCGATATGGGACTATCGCATAATGCTCTCACACATGCATTCAACATATATGATACCTACACCATTTGCACACTCCTAGAGCATGATAGCCCAATTCATTTCAACAAGTCCCATGTAAGGTCTGCATGGTCCAATGGCGAAATTATATACACTCATTTTGGTGAAAATTCGAAACCTTAATTTACCTAATCGATGAAATTTTGTTGGTTAAACCATAATTTCGGATCAATTAGGACTTTAGGTTCCGTGTTGATTCTATAGGTTGTTGAACTGTAAAACACATGCACTTTGGGTATCAAGAACCTCTAGAAATTTATAGAAGTGGAATTGGGGTTATTGAACATGATCCCGCAATGGAAATGACTGGAATTTGTAGAGGAAGTAAAAAACTTAGAAATAACGACTAGAATATTTTTATAAATAAAGATGAAAATCGAACTAAAAAAATTTAATCTAATTCGAAATTCAAAGCCATCTTCTTATCTTTAGAGTTGAAAGGTTTCAGTCTCTAAAGATGATTGGCTTGCGATTGATTGTTAATTTTCTGTATTGTTGTCGATTCTTCTAGACTCTTTAAATGGACAATTCTATTATGCATTCTGATCTTCCTTCGCAAGAATCTTCAACAGTTTTGGCTTGCATGCTATTTTAGAAATGATTCGCAATCGCTTCCGTTTCTTAATCGATGGTAATTCCACAGTCGATCGATCCTCCTTGACTCATTCTTTGACTTTTATTCATGCTTCGTGTCAATCGATCATAGCCAAGCCTGAGCTCATCAGGCATTTTCATCAAGCGTCATGTGCTTCCCTTGAATTCTGCCAATCGATGGGTGAGCTCATCAGGCATTTTCATCAAGCATCATGAACTTCCTTTGAATTCTGCCAATCGAAAAATCCATGATGCGTGAGCTCATCAGGCATTTTCATCAAGCATCGTGCACTTCCCTTGAATTCTGCTAATAGAAAAATCCATGATGGTTGAGCTCATCAGGCACTTTCATCGATAAGATTCGTAGATCCAGTTAGGGGTGTCAATGGGTCGTGTCAGGTCGGGTTTTGATGTTACCCGACCCGACCCCAATCGCCAAGGGTTACGCTCTGGCCCGACCCGACCTGACCTAAAATGCATTAGACCCGAACAAAAAACTGGGTCGGGTATTTGGCCATACCATTTAGTGTGTTCTAGTACCAAAATGTTAGAAATCTTAGAAGAAAATTCTAGTAGAAACCCAAGATTAGACCCGACCCGACCCGACCCGAAATACCCTAAGTTTAGGGTTGGGTCGGGCCGGGCCGGCTCCATACTCGGATAAGATTTTGACCCGACCCGAAAATACCCTAAGTTTAGGGTCGGGTCGGGCTGGGCCGGCTGGACTGAGTCGGCGCGGGCCTTTTTGACACCCCTCGATCCAGTGTACTATCATGACTTGAATTTGGCGTTTGCTAACTATAAAAATTTCTTATTCTTGGAATAGAAAAGGAATAAAAATGCGTTTGGAATTGACAAAAATTTTTTATTTCTTTTTTCCCCGATGGCAGCGGCAATCGGCGGGCAGCGGCGGCGGCCAGCTACCGGCGGGCGGGGCGGCCAGCCACCGGCGACCGTTGGCTACCGGTTGTCGCCACCGCCGCCGGTCGCCGCCGTCTGTCGCCACCGCCGCCGATCGTCGGTCCTCTCTAGTCACGTCGGGTCGCCGGCCGTCGGGTGAAGGCCGGCAACTGGCGATCAATTGGTGGCGAGCAGGTGGTGGCGGTTGGCGGCCGACCATCGGCGAGCAGGTGGGGGTGGGCGGCGACCGGCGACCTGCGGCCGGCGACCGGCGGCAGCCAGCGGCGGCGGTGGTGGGCGGCGAGCGGCGGGTGGTGGGCGGCGGTGGGCGGGTGGTGGCGTGCTATAGGCGGTGAGTAGTCCACAAGAAATAATTTCTAAAAATTGTTCCCAAGAATAAAAAGCTGGTTTTTGCTACTTCTCATTTCTATTCCCAGAAACAACTTTCTATTCCCGGGAATAGAAAAATCAGTTTGTGTTAACAAACGGATTGCCTTTCTATTCCAGGGAACAAAAGAACAGAAAAATAGAGAAATAGGAGTGTTGCCAAGCGGAGCATAACTTTTTTACGGCTCTAATTTTCGGCCTGGTCTAAACTGAATTATACAATACAGTTTAACGAGTAATTTAGGTCAAACTTACATACTCGATATCAATACAAGCTATATGCTTCCACACTTTCGACACTTGGCAATCGATGGCGCTATTCTCGAGCCACCTTGCATTGCTTCGGTTCCTTCACCAGCATCCACGCACTCCCTCAGAATGCATGAAATGAACACCAAACGAAGGACGCTTGCCAACGCTCTGAAGAGAACAACGACGAGAGAGTTCTGTTTTGCTTGATTTCAAACGATGGCCTCGACTGACGAGCGGACGACGGCACCGCCGACGACAAAGGAGGAGGAGCAGCAGCAGTCGGGAGAGCGGACGACGATATGGCAGCACGTTCTGCAGAAGGGGGCGGAGCTGATGCAGTCTCTGGCGCCGGTGGAGCGGTTGAAGCAGCACGCGTGCAGATTCGCCCTGTGCAGCCACGACACGGGCCGCCAGATCGAGACGTACCACTCCCTGGCGCGGCTCAACCAGGACTTCCTCCAGTGCGCCGTCTACGACGCCGATGACCACCACGCCCGCCTCGTCGGTAATAATCCCGAACTCTCTCCCGTCTTGCGACATGATTAGTCGGGTTCAATCTATACTCCCTTAAAAAGAGATTGTTGACATTATTGACGAGGAATTTTCTTACGTGAAATTGTTTGAGAGACATATACATTTGTACCGATAGGATAATGATGCATTGGTGATTAATTGAGGGCGGTTTTCTATCACTAAAATAGGAAGTTATCTCCATCATATTTTAGCTCAATGACATTCTCTCTCCTCTTTCTCTCTCAATGAAGGATAGAAAATCAAATCTATTTTGGCAATTTTGTTTCGTGGAAAATGAATTATTTAAAAAATATTCTTTTGAAAATGATACCATATTTCGCAGAAATTCATTGATTTAAAAGATATATATTTTTTAAAATTATCACTTATATAGTTTAAAAAATAAAAAAATGAAAAATGTTTTCAATTAAAATGCTTAGAAATAAATTGCTTAGGAACAGTGAATAGTAATTGTGTTACATTAATACATGATATGCACATGCTTAGATAGAGCATGTCACATAAGTGCCCCTATAATTAATGTTTCGATCGGCCTAGGTTCTGATTTTCAGGTCAATTGATTTAATCGTTGCATCTCGAAGAAATTGAAATATTTACGATGAAATTAATAATATATTAAGTATGCTTATAGCAACAAAGGGAATGCTCATTCAAGTGGATGAGTTCCTTTTCAATGTGTAAGAGGTCAAAGAAGTATTCTTACCTGACTCAACTCTTTAAATATTTTCACGAAGTCAACAATTTGGTTAAAGATTTGGTCCAACTGGTGGCCAGTTCACCGATTGAGCGACCAAACCCGGTTCGACCGGTTCTTGACAAATCTAGGTGAACAAGAAAAATCAAACCAGACCATGTTCAAGTTCCTAGTTCAACTGGCTATATTGGCCTATTCAGTTTCGGATGTGAAAACATAGCATATAATTTGTTGGAAGAATAGTTGGCATAGGAAACGACTAACCTCTTTAATGTGCAACAAACAAATTACCCAGTAATGCACGTTGACTCACGAGCAAGCGATTGACGATACAACTTCACGTTGGTCCAAATATAATCACGAGAAAGGTATTCCCGTTCCACAGCGTTAATGGCAATTATCTTCTTATAGTAAATAATGGAACCCTTTGTATGTTTTCTTTAATGGAGAGAGAAATGGGATGTTCCTTTCTTCAGATTGTTTTGTTTTTGTCAATTGCATTAGTGGGCGGTTATTTTCAGAAGTTATCTTTTATTTTTCTCTTGAAAGATAACCACTCATATCTCTTCAAATGGTATCTTTTTAAAACACACCCCATCATAGACAATAATGCCTCTTGGACATAACTTATCATGGATGTACCAATGAAATATAACATCTCCCACTTAGGCATGATGGGTTTGGTAATGCTCTATCAAAGATATAAATCATTCAACATTCATCTACTTTAGAAACAATTTATATTAACAAGAAAGCCATGCGATCAGTGAGTATATCTGCACTTAGGAGCTCTAATTATACACCTACTATAGATAACATAATAGCTATAACCCCAAATGATGTCTCAGAGTGCCCTAGATATATTTTATTACATCAGTTTGAGTATACCTATCCCTTAAAGGCTATACTTAACTTGTCACGCCCCGAACCCCGAGCACGCGACAACCCCTTACCATGGTCAATTGAAAGCGACGTCCCAGGACTCGTCGACGACCATTCATTTTAATCTTTCGTTATGCGCAAGCGGAAGACGAACCATCCCCGGTCCAACAAACAATCAATCAATCAATCAGGGATATAGGGATGAACAGCAAGAACAACCATCACTACTCATTTATACAGTTTACTAGATTAACCAACGGAGGATCGTTTTCCGATTTACAAGCCCGACAACAGGGGCCGATCCATCCTCTAAGCCAAACCAAAAAGGAACTAGGCTAGGCTAATCCAGCTGTACAAAATGAACCCTCGGGTTCAACACCACGGTCACTCGGACCCATCGGACTCGACTCCGTCAGGTCGATCACTGGAGAAGCGGGGGTAGGATTCTCCACTGCGGGTGCGCCATTCTAGGGCCTGAAAATGGTTAACCACGACGGGTTGAGATAAAATCTCAGCGAGTTCTTCCCCTAAGCCCTGGTTAGTATACCAACTCAACCTGGGGTATCTCTCCAGAACCACCCCTCACTTAACCCAATCACAAACAACCAGCAATCAACAATAAAACATCAAGCAGGGTCAACCAACAATCAAAAGTCGGTTCGCATGCAACCTTACCCGGTATGCCATACCCTGCATGTTATAAATTAGCACAATACACGCAATGCACATAGCCGTTAGATGATGCAGTTCATCAATTACATGTGAGTCGCGTCACAAGCGATCTCACCTGGCCATTGCCACACCCTGCACGTTATCAATTCATGCGTGCGTGCCATAAATGATGTGATCATCTCATGCATAATCAGAACTAATGATGCCATGTTTTCTCATGCAATCTCGCATCCACACGTGTTCCGATTATTACTGCCCCACAGGGCTACAACTAAGGCGCAACGGCGCTATAGCGCCCTTCCTCCGCAGAGGCGCAACCGTGCCCTTCCGTGCCCAAAAGATGTCAAGGGATACTCTCCCAAGACCGCATGCCCAACGAACGTCAAGGGATACTCTCCCGAGACCGCATGCCCAATGAACGTCAAGGGATACTCTCCCGAGACCGCATGCCCAACAAACGTCAAGAGATACTCTCCCGAGACTGCATGCCCAAAGGATGTCAAGGGATACTCTCCCGAGACCGCATGCCCACAGAACGTCAAGGGATACTCTCCCAAGACGGCATGCCCACAGAACGTCAAAGGATACTCTCTCGAGACGGCGGTTTCAACTTAGTGATCACATAAGCATACCATCACAACCCACTTATTATCTTTGAGCATTAGCCAATGCACACATGCTTGCATATGAAACCTCAAATAATTTCTCACAAAAGCGGTCCATTTCCGGTGTCCCTTGGACAAACCATTTTCTCTCTCCTTTCTCATAAAAGCGGTCCATTTCCGGTGTCCCTCGGACAAACCATTTTTCCCTTTTTATGAAATTCACACGATTCATGCGAATGTTCATGCCACGACACATCAATTTCACTTCATATGATCAAGACACATGAAATTATGCACAATTTCACTTCCGGATGAACAGTGCCGTGAACAGTAACCATGAACAGTAATCCGTGAATAGTAATTTCCAGAATGCAATTATTAATAAATTAAATTCAGAAATTAAACAAAACATTGATTAAACACAAATTAATCAATCAATTAAGCTAAACAAGCTTAATTATCACATAATCCACAAATAAGCACAATTAAGCATAATTAAGAAAGATTAAGCTAAGATAATCTTAATCACCTATCTAACCACCTATCTTAGGGCAAATACAACTTAATTAAACCCCTTAAACCAAATTTACAACTAACTAAACCAACCCTAAGCAAGTTTAGGCACTAAATAGGGATTAGGGGCTAAACTCACCCATTAAGCGGGCCGGCGACGAACCCGACACCCAGGGACTTCTCCTACGACACTCCAAGGCGGTCCCGGGTTGAACACAGCAGGAACAAGCTCAAACTCCCTCTGCAACTCTGAAAATCTGCACTGCTCAGGGGGAAAGTGGCTGACCGGAGTTGAACGGGCTGCCCAGACCTCCGGCGAGTGGCGGGGCGGCAACCGGTGGCACCTGGGGGTTGAGGGGGAACCACTGGTGGCTGGTATGGGCGGTGGTTTGGCTGGAATGGGAGAAAAACAGGTGAAAAGGCGGAACAAAGTTGCTGCAGGCGGAACAGTGGCAGTTCGGCGACCAGCGACTTCCGGCCGCAGTACGGATCGGTCGGAGGCTCCGTTCGACGAACGGCAGACGCCATCCGTACGGATTCTGTCTCCTGAACGCAACGATGGGTGGCACGGGCCGAGATTCAAACGGGAAGGCCATGCAACTCAGTTTTCGGTGAGAGGTCAGAACCAGAAACTGCAGGAAGGCAAGGGAAGCAAGGGGAAGAAGGGCTGCGATTTGTGGAGCTGAAGAGGGGAGAGAGAGAGTGAAGTGAGCTGATCAAAACCCTTCATTAATGGCCTTAATGGCTGCTACAACTCCCCATGCACATGACCTCATATTCTCTCTCTTCCTTTTTGACTTTTCTTCAAAATATCCAAGGGCATTTTGGTCATTTCCACCTTGCACATTTCCCAATCTGCCCTTGGGCTGAAAATGAAATGCGGGCCTAGGAAACGGGCCGGAAAATGAATAGGATCGGGCTCGAATCGGCTCAGGTTTAGACAACGGGCTCGGAAGGGTAAATGCTCGGTTTGGTCCAACGGGCTCGTTTGTTTGTCTCGGTCTTCCACGGTGGCCATCCCACCTTGGGCATGTGGCCCACACTACTCTTGCCCCGCCCACGTCCTTGTAGGCTCGTTTCCTCGGTCCGAAAATCCTTTTCCCAAAAACTCGGCTCAACCGACACTGTTGACTATCAAGGAAGCATCATCCAAAAGTCCATCCCGGACGTTCCTGAAAATTCGAAGTCCAATCTTGGATTCTCATGCCTTGTGAATTTTGCCCAAATGTCATTTTGGTATAATTCAGACTGACAGACGGCTTCGAGGATTCACGCGTAACCGACTCGTGCCAAACCACGTTCAAGACTTCTCGACACATGGACGTCCTTGATGACATGAAATTGCAAAGGATAGATTCTTATTTCAAAGTACACGATTATCAAGGATCGACATAGGGTCGTTCGCGGGTTCGATAATAGTAGACGGAATCACCCATCGTCCCATTATTTCTGTCCGCGAATCGACTTCTATTCGTCCCTGAAATCGGCCTGCATGACTACAGGATCGTCCTTACGCAAGTCTCACGGTCGAGTCGTTTTCTCAGGTCAAGTTCTTTAGTCGTACGAGTTCTGTCCTCAGTAGCCTTTCCCCTCAAGGTCAGTATCTCAGAAATGATTGGGTCCAAGCGGAATCAACCAACAATGCATTGGCGAAATTCACGTTCACTCATCCCTAAAAGGGCTTGAATTTTAGGACGTCACATAACTATTTTAAAAAAACACCAAAGATTTACAAATATATCCAAAACCATAGAAGGCAATATAATTGGTTGACCAGTAAATACATGTGACCGATGTAAAACAACAAGACTCTTTCTTCGCACTCATGTCCCTCTCCATTTTGGAACAATTGCTTTCCTAGACACATCTCATAAAGCCATATATATTCATGACCGTTGGTAACATGCTAAAATTGCAACATTGATCTTTTACTTCGAGAACATAGTCATAAATAACATAAGGTACAAAATAAAGTAAATTATAAATTACTTTAAGGATTCACACGATGAGTAAATAGGTATAAGTTTTATTTATCTCATTTATCGATTGAATAAAGCACATGTAGTAATAGATTTCTCTTTCTATAAAAGTATATGATGTCATTTATTAAATATATTCACTATATGGATTTTAACATAAACATAGTCACATGCTTCTCACGTACTCCAGTTTAGCTCAAGTGATATGTTAGCTCGCTGTCTGCGATGCCCAATTAAGTACTTGCATTCAACTTCCTTTAGGCATACATAATTGCTAGACTATCATATTCGATTTTATCATATACAAAACACAGGCCTTATCTTGATTCCAATCAAGGCGACTTAAAATTATATTATGCATTAAACTTGCTCTTCTAGTATCTATAGTACAGAACGTCTTATCTCAATATGCTAACTATAGCACTTGAGACGATTGCTCGTCTAAGTGAGCCAATCCTTGCATGTTGACATACCTTTCAACAATATATGTGTGTTTGTGTTAATCTCATAATGGATTTATACTTGTTGATGAAACATCTATTCATTAAAAAAGAAGAAGAAGTATAATACATATGTTCATATATACATAAACTAATGATCATTAACAATATTACATATCACATTCTACGAAACTCTAGAGACATAGGTCAAGAACACATTTCTAGGAATAGTCTTCGTAAATGGATCAGCAACCATCTTATTGGTTGAAATATATTGTAGGACCACTTCCTTCTATGTTATTATATCTCTAACAAAGTTATTATTTATGTTAATGTTAGGGGTGAGCATACTCTGAGTGGGCAGTTCCTACCCTAGAACGGAGAATCGCCCACTAAGGATCGGCTTCGAAAAATTGGAACCGAGAACTGCCTGTTGATCCCATGGATTCGGTTATCTGGTGGGTCCATGGAATCGGTCCCACCAAGCTTCACATGTTAACATTGTAATATGCAACAAAAAATTACATGGCAAAATCAACTCATCAAAGACACTCTCAAATAGAGCCAATGAACCAACAATATTAGTATATTAGGAAGTGCACAAGCAAGAGAGCACATTCACCAAGCTTATTATGACTAGGCAAAAGAACTAGTTAGTAGCCTAGGGATTTTTGATTTTTTTAAATTAAAGATTAAAAATATGTTATATATATTATTGGTCCAATCCGGGTGGGCGGGTGGGCGGTTCAACACTTGGAACCGGGAACCGGATTGGTATCCACTAGTTTTGATAAATTGGAACTGGGAATCAAACCAATTCGACGTGCGGACCCCTGAGTGCCAAAACTTGACACAAGGAGACACTTAAGTGCCAAAAGTTCGGAAATGTACATTTAAGTGTCAAGATCGAAGCAAAAAGGATCGGTTAAGTGCCTACGGCAAGAAAATCTGGCCAAAATGCTGACATTGCACTTTTCCGACAAGTTGAGGATGAAACGGCATCGTTTTGGGCACTGACATGGCCAAATAAGCCCAAAATGACATTATTTTGAGCGCTGATATGGCTAGATAAGGGCAAAATGCCATTTTGACCTTAATTAGATTTTTATATAAATATTAATTAAATAATATTTTAAAAAATTAAAATAAAGGGGTAGAGGACAAGCGGGAGGGGCTCCCCGCTTATGGCCGTCGCCCCATTGTTGGTGGGGCAATGGCATTGGTCGCGAGGGTCACTAGTGCCTGGGTAAGGGCCGACAACCCTTGCCGACTAAAGGCGAGGGCCGGCTAGCCCTCACCAAACACAAGGAGATAGCAGTGACCCTTTCCCAAATCTAGGTGAGGGTCACTGACCCTCGCCTTGACTAGGGTGAGGGTTGCCGGCCCTCACACTAGCGCCAGTAGCCCTCGCCCAGCGTCGCCGAGTGAGGGTCACCAACCCGCGCCCAGGTGTTGGCGACCCTCACCGTCCATCGCTGCCGCCCCACTGGCGACGGGGCGAGGGAGGCTCCCCCGCCTGTGCTACTGTTGCTTTTTTTTGTTAATTTTCGTTTTTAGTATTATTTAATTAACATTTATATTAAAAATCAAACTTTGGCACAATGGCGTTGTTTTCGGTGAAGGTGAGCTAATGTGGAATTCCGGCAAGCCACGTAAATGTTAGAAATTATTAAAATAAGCAATGTCGGATTTCCGGCAGCCTTCACTAAAGTTAGCATTTAAATGATCCAATTTTTTAAAAAAGTAGCACTTCAGTGTACATTTCGTAATTTTTGACAATTATGTGTCGTGCCAAGTTTTGGCACATGGACTATTTTTTTCCCGATCAATTCCCTTAGGAACTAGCGGTTCTTGGGTGGTCTAATATGATTCCGGGCGGTTTGAACTGTTCCTTGGTTTTTTGCACACTCCTAATTGTGCCCCTCTATAGATACCAAACTAAAGTAACCTGTGTTACCCAACAAAATTCAAACACTAAAAAAGTGTTACGTGTGAGACCGAGGGGAGCAATCATTCTTGTGCACATGGTTCAATGTTAATGGAATGCAAAGTGTGAATTGGATCCCCACTAAAATTATGGGCCCCATCGCTAGGTGACCGTATATTGTTGTCTCAAACGGGGAGACTTCGGTGTCGGTGACACGAGGCCTCACTTAGTCAATAGAAGACTTCCAAGTCGATATGTTGAATTGCTCTCCACAAGTCCATTTCTTCTACTTCCCAAGCAAAAGAAGAGATCCTCTCTCTCTCTCTACAAAGCATGAAGATATCCCATACAATTCACTCAAATCCAGTAAGCAGACCCGTTGGTTTGCATGTTCACCAGCTGATGATTGCAGCTATATGGATTGTTATTGCGCTGGCTCTCTCCCACAACTTCCCGGCCCTTGCCACCGAAACAGAGATAATTGCACTTCTGAGAAATTAAACAAAATAATTAAAATGGGATTTATTAATGGATTAGTGGATGGTTAAAAGGACCAGCATAAGTTCAATTACTCAACACCAACAGCGTCCTCGAAGCAATAATAATCAATTTCAGAAACATAATGGTACTCCTTAAATAATTAGGAGTTAACCTTTGAGGGGGTTTGGAGAATTTTATGTGGTCCACTAGAAAAATTCAGATCTTGTTTATCTAAAATTGTGGCTCTTGTTGAACTTTGGACTTTTTTTAAAATGTATTTGTTTAGATAATCGCACTTATCTATAACATTTATTTCCCATTTTGGTTCACGGCCTCCCTTCCTATCTCGATGTATCAGAGACAACAAAGAAATATGAAAGTTCCTTGTCGATAAGGAATTGTGATAGGATGCACTAGAACACTTCATCATGAAAGTTGCATAGTGGGTGGAGGTTACTATAGTGTTATAGAGTACGATTGCCCAAGGAAAATTGTGGCAATGAAGAAACTTCACTATCTTGAAGCAGAGGACTCGTATTTTGGAAAGAGCTTCCGAAATTAAGTGAAATGATTGACGGAAGTACGATATATAAGCATAATTAAGTTTCATAATTTCTGCTTAACATGTGATGCGTGTTTCTTAATTTATGAGTACATGATGGAAGAGGGAGTCTAATTTGTGTTTTGAGAATTAATTCCAATAGTATCTCCATCGTTTGGGATGCGCAACCCGCTTTGGTATTTACGAACTGTGTGATTGGAATTAATAAAGATATTTCTCTTGATAAGTTGAAGGCTTGTTAGTCAAAAGAAGAAAAGGCTGAAAAGCTGGTCCATGACCTTTCCCTTACAATGGGTTAGAAATTTTTAGGGCCAAACATCACCAATAAAAGTGTCGTAAAGACCACGGCTTCCCATGAACCATTGACCACGTATTGATCCAAAAGTCAACACACATGAAACTCCAAAAGTTCTTGACTTCTTGATGGATGTTCACCAGATCGATCCTTACATGGTTTAAATCCTTTTCTTTTGACCGGCATGCTTAATTAAATTCTAATTGAATCATAAAACTTTGAAACTCAAAGATTTGCATTAGCAAAATATTTTATTTGCTAAAAATTAATGACATAACTTTAAAAAAAATGAATACCTAAAATTACACTGACGATTTTCCTTGAAAATCCGTTGAGGCATTAATTTAATATTAAATCATCCAATGTAATTTGCACAAATTTAATGCCACATAGGAATTTCTAGTAAAAAAAATCACCTATGTAACATAGTGATCCAATTTTAAAAATTATGACACTTAATGATTGTTTAAAAAGTTATAACGTTATTAGTGTTTTTATATTGTTCAAATTTCATAAGCAAGCGATGGTGTGAAGCATCGAAGGTCAAGCGATGTCACGATGCTTGACTCAAGATTTTATCCATATCAGTAGCTATTGCTAATTTATGTTGAATATAATCAAACCTGATGAAGATCCATTTATCATCGGTATTTTGGCACTTACCAACACTTCTAGGAATTTATAAGCATTGAAGAAGATCCTTTACTTTTTTCCTTTTTTTTTTTCAGTTTGAAGTAATAAAATACTCCTTAGTGAAGCAATGTGACTTTGCAAGGCCGTAAAATGTACAGGTAACATCTTATACTAATTTTTTGGTTTGCGAGGGTGCTAAAACTTGCATTGCTTCACAAACTAATTCAATTTTTAGTAATTAGTTCCCCTTTTTCAGCCCTACGACTTGATGGCAACTCCATCGTCTCAAAAGAAAAAGTAAGGAAGGAAAGACCAAGAGAGTTACGATTGAACATAAGTGTCAAGTCAATAAAAAGATAACCCGTGATTTGTGCAAACCGCGTTTCCTTTGACGCGTCGATATAGTATCTTGCTTTACTTTATAAATGCCGTAGTCCAATGAATCTGGCAATAACAACCGACTAAATTTGCAACATGATGAGCATAATCTGCAACACGTCCTTAGCTGTACTGATTACCATATCTTTCTCTTGCTACAATTCAATTGTTGCAGCACCTGCACCTTCTAATGAGTCAGAGGCAAGTGCGCTTCTCCGCAGCGGGTGGTGGCCTTCCTCCGTCACGGGCAACACTACCTTATCTCATTGCACGTGGGACGGGGTATTCTGTGACGCCTATGGGAGCGTCGATGGGATTGACTTGTGGGGGCACCAAATGGGAGGTAATCTCAGCAACATGAACTTCTCTCTACTTCTGAGCCTCACTTATCTTGAACTCTTTTACACCGGATTGGTTGGCGAAATCCCCCTCCTAATATGTACTCTATCGAGGCTAACTCAACTTGAGTTGTCCGATAATTCTATCACTGGCAAGTTGCCTCCCTGTCTCCTAAGCCTCGCGAGCCTTCAAGTTCTTGATATCCATTGGAATCGATTTAGTGGCTCTATCCCTCTGACTGTTGGTCGCTTGCACAATTTACGACTCCTCTATTTTGGCTCAAATCAATTAGTTGGCTCTATACCTCCAGAATTTGGGAACCTCACAAAAATTGAAGTTGTTGAATTAAGTGACAACAACTTCACTGGTCCCATTCCATCATCTATAGGAAATTTGACGAGCTTGACTTATCTCTTTTTGCAAGGAAATAAACTCGACGGATCTATTCCTCCTGAAATAGGGAATTTGCGGGGCTTGATTGCTCTCTTTTTACAAGAATAAAACTTCGGTGGATCTATTCCTCAAGAAATAGGGAATTTGAGGAACTTGACCTATCTCTATTTGCAAAAAAACAAACTTGGTGGATCTATTCCTCCAGAAATAGGGAATTTGAGGAGCTTGACCTATCTCTATTTGCAAGAAAACAAACTCGGTGGATCTATTCCTCCAGAAATAGAGAATTTGAGGAGCTTGACCTATCTCTATTTGCAAGAAAACAAACTCTAGAGATCCATTCCTCCAAAAATAGGGAATTTGAGGAGCTTGATTCATCTCCTTTTGCAAGAAAACGAACTCAGTGGATCTATTCCTCCAGAAATAGGGAATATGAGGAACTTGACTTATCTCAATTTGCAAGAAAACAAACTCGGTGGATCTATTCCTCCAGAAATAGGGAATTTGACGAGCTTGACTTATCTCTATTTGCAAGGAAACAAACTTAATGAATCTATTCCGTCGGAAATAGGAGATTTAAGGAATCTCGTGCTTCTAGATTTGAGCTTGAACAACTTGGTTGGGAAAATCCCTCTCGAACTTGGGAGCCTCACAAAAATGTCTGGTGTTTATTTAAGTTCCAACGCCTTCAATGGTCCCCTTCCATCATTTATCGGCAATTTGACTAGTTTGACTTCTCTCTCTTTGCAAGTAAACAAATTCAGTGGCTCTATTCCGTCAGAAATAGGCAATTTGAAGAACTTGATTGTGCTGAATTTAAGTGAAAATAGATTTGATGGAGCCATCCCATTAGAAATAGGAAATTTAAGGAATCTCAAATTTCTAGACTTGAGCTCGAACAACTTTGTTGGGAAAATTCTTGTTGAGCTTGAGAATTTGATCGAGTTAACCCAGTTGGATCTTCACAACAATTCTCTCTCTAGCTCAATTCCTCCATTTAATAGAAATTTTCACTTATATGACCTTAACTTATCAGATAATCATCTCAAGGGCCCAATTCCACATAATCTCAAGGGTAATTTTCCTGATACCGCTTTTCTCGGCAACGAAGATTTGAACCAGTTTGACGAAACCGAAGCCCACAGAAGGAGGTCTAGTGTAATTCATTATATGACGGTGTTCATTTTGCTGGTTGCAATATTCATTTCATGTGTAGTCGTCAGATCTTGCTTTCTATTTCGACACGCAACAAATAGCGTGCAACTAGAGGCTATAGAGAAAAATGGAAATTTCTTATCGATATGGAATTATGACGGGAGGATTGCATATGAAGACATAATCAATGCAACAGAGAACTTCGACCTCAAATATTGCATCGGGACTGGTGGTTATGGTAGTGTCTATAGAGCACGATTGCCTAATGGGAAAGTCGTGGCATTGAAGAAACTTCACCGTCTTGAAGCAGAGGACCCAACCTCCGACAAGAGCTTTCGGAATGAAGTGAGATACTTGACAGAAGTGAGACATAGAAGCATAATCAAGCTCCATGGTTTTTGCTTACATAGGCGATGCATGTTCTTGGTTTACGAATACATGGAAAATGGGAGTCTATTCTGTGCTTTGAGAGATGACATCGAAGCGGTGGAATTAGATTGGTCCAAAAGAGTCGATCTCGTCCAAGATACGGCACACGCTTTGTCTTACATGCACCATGATTGCGCTCGATCAATCGTTTATCGAGACATATCTAGCAACAACATCTTACTAAACAGCAAAATGCAAGCTTTTGTATCAGATTTTGGCACCGCAAGACTTCTAGATCATGATTCCTCATCTAACATCACTGCAAATATCGCTGGCACATATGGATACATTGCACCAGGTGAGTGATAACTCTATTTTTAATAGAGTATTCTTGCTAATTTAGACTTGATATTTGCTAAATTTTGAGGAATTTTTGGGTGAATTTAATTGCTACTCACGTAATTTTATTTTGTATGAAATATTTTCAGATCTTCCGAATATTGCAATATCTTTCGAATATTTCATCTTGAAGAAAAAGGCAGCCCAAATCAGATATTTGGAGAATTTGACCATGATTGAAGATAAAGTTCAAAGAAAATCAAGGAGGAATCTTTTCCAAATCCTAGTAGGAGTCAACCTAGGGCAGATTTTTGGAAGCTATATAAACTGCTTTTATGCCGCAAAAGAGGAGAGAATCCTGGGAGCCACCATCTCTACAGAAGATTTTAGGTTTTAGATTTTGTTCTTCTATTTTAGTGGAGTTGATGCATGTCAAGGAGAGAAGGAGGAGACAAACCCGAAGCTCCTTGTTTCTCAATTCGGTGAATTTGTTTTTATTTAGTACTATGTTTTCTTTAATTCTTGTTAGTTTAATTTTTACTATGTTCTAAATTTCTTTTGTTAGAGCTCCATTGGATCTTAATCATGATTGATTAATTTTTAAAGACTTTCATGCAATAGAATTTTTGATTGTGTCGTTCTTTATCATGATCTTAATGCTTTTAGAAGTCGGCCAACTTTTGAATGATTTTTTATGTATACATGATACCGGTGGAGATTGTGTGCATGCGCATTAGTGATATTGAACCATAAATTAAATCTAGGTCAAGGTACACTAGGTTATTTATGTGGCTGCGGTAGTAGATCTAGGTTGGGACTACTTAGATTAAATCCGGGAATTTCCACAAGAACTTAATGCTTTTAGGTAGTTTAAATTCACCTAAGGTTAGTGTGGGTTAACATATCTAATTAGGGATTATTAGACCGAGGTCGGCTTTTAATCCATCTTAGGGAAATTTCGCCAACACAATTGGAAATTAATTTGTTGCATGAAAAGTTAAGAAAATTAATTATGAATGATTAAGTGAAGTTGGATGCTCTAACCCTTGGTGATCTTGAATTTGCTTTAGATTAATTTTACTTAGTTTTTAATTCTTTAAGTTTTGACCTTTTCTATATTTTAGTATTTTAGTTGGTTTAGTTTACGTTTTACTCATCTTTTCGATTTGGTTAGCTAGATTTTTGAATTGATCACTTTCGGTAAGTAATTGGATAAAAAAAAAAAAAAAAAAAAAAAAAAAGAAGAATTTTTGTGGTGATGAATTTTCTATTTTGCAGAGATAGTAGTGCACACGATAGGTAGAAGAGGGGTTATAGGGGTACAGCCATGCGATCATGAAGCTAAGAAATTTTCTGCGAGCAACGTCTAACGACACATCTCGAACCATTCCTTACCTTACCGGGCGTGATTCAACATAGACAATTGCCATATTCACATCTCCAGGGAGTATTTCGAACTTTACTCTAATTTGTTGGCCTCATTGCCTGTATTTAATTCTTTATTTTTATGCATTGAGGACAATGCTTCATTTTAAGTTGGGGGTAGGGGATCGAAAATTTTGCGAAACGAAGTGAGAGGCCGGGGGACAGGGAAAAGAGTCGAGTCGATCAGGCTTCGGGAGAAGCAAAACGAAATCCGGATTTGGCCGAAAAAGAAGCAAGGCTATGGATACCATGACCGATCACCATCGATAAAGAAGAATCTTTCTAAATCACTTCGGGTCAGCGGGGCCTTCAAGCATCCGAAATACGCCGGGGTTGTAAATGACATAGCCTTCCTGATAGAAAATGATGACTCCTTCAGAAAAACGAAGTTATTTAAGTTCTTTTTCCCAAAGAAGTCCCGCTCCGACGGCCCGACGAGTCATCTACTTAAAAGGACCCTCCCTGCAGTGCGCCCCTCCTTGAATTATTTGGTCATGCAATACTTATTGAATACAAAGAACCAAATTCATTTCGACCCCCTCGTAGTTCTCAATCATTTTGTGGCACCGGGCGTGGCTGAACCATCTACGATGGGGGGAGCGAATGCACAGGGAAGAAGCTTAGATAAGAGAATACGTTCTCGCATCGCTTTTTTTGTAGAAAGCTCGACCAGCGAGAAAAAGTGTTTGGCCGAAGCCAAAAAGAGGTTGACCCACTTCATTCGCCAAGAGAATGATCTTCGCTTCGCTGGAAGAACAAAAACCACCATCTCGCTCTTTCCTTTCTTCGGTGCTACCTTTTTCTTTCCAAGGGATGGGGTTGGGGTGTATAAGAACCTTTTTTTTGAGGATGCCCGGGAACAACTCCTAGATCAATTAAGGATCAAATGTTGGAACCTCATGGGTAAGGATAAGGTAATGGAATTGATAGATAAATTCATAGACCTAGGTGGGATAGTCGAATTGATAAAGGGAATAGAGATGATGATAGAGATCATACTGAGAAACAGAAGAATTCCGTACGGGTACAACTCGTATTTGAACGAAGTGAAAAAAATGCGATCTTTGTTGTCTAATAGAACAAAGACTAATACCAACATTGAGTCGGTCAAGATCAAATCTGTTTATCAAAGTGCTTCTCCGATTGCTCAAGACATCTCTTTTCAACTGAGGAACAAAAGAAGATCATTTCGTTCTATATTTAGTAATATAGTGAAGGATATTCCATTAGTAATGAAAAAGGGGTTGAGGGGATCCGTATATGTTGTTCAGGTCGATCAGAAGGTGCGGAAATAGCTAGAACTGAATGCGGAAAGTATGGAAAAACATCTCGTAATGTATTTAACCAGAAAATCGATTATGCTCCTGCGGAAGTATCTACTCGTTACGGAATCTTAGGTGTCAAAGTGTGGATTTCTTATAGTAAAAAAAAGGGGGACGTGCTATATCCGAAACGTACGAAATATAGTAAATATCGTAAAGGCAGATGTAGTAGGGGTTGCGAACCGGACGGTACACAACTGAGTTTTGGAAGATATGGCACTAAAAGTTGTAGAGCTGGTCGTCTTTCATATCGAGCCATTGAAGCAGCGCGTCGGGCTACAATCGGACAATTCCATCGTGCTATGAGCGGACAATCCCGAAGAAATGGTAAGATATGGGTAAGAGTTCTCGCAGATCTCCCTATTACCGGGAAACCTACAGAAGTAAGAATGGGAAGAGGAAAAGGAAATCCTACGGGTTGGATTGCTCGTGTGTCCACGGGACAAATCCTATTTGAAATGGATGGTGTGAGTTTGTCAAATGCTCGACAAGCCGCTACATTAGCGGCGCATAAACCCTGTTCGTCAACCAAGTTTGTTCAGTGGTCGTAACGTAATTGGTTAGTGGGGATTCAAAAGAATTAGGCGAAGTGTTTGTCCCTGAACGACGGAAGTGGAAAGACACTAAAGGAGAGGGGTATACTCCTTGATTTTTTGAATCGCCGAAATTGTACGACGAACCTTCTTGTTCCAGGCGTACAACCCGTATACGTTACGGTATCCCGGCCTGGCTTATAAAGTGATAGTGATAAGAATAAATAATAAAGATAAGAGCTAAGATTCAGGAAAGGAAGCTTTATGGGAGAAAGGGGGAAAGGTATGTATGTATCTGGGGGGTGGGGCTATGTATGTAGAAAGGGATCAGTCTCTATCCATCCGGATACTCACGTAGGCTACCAAGTAAGTAAATTCAAGTAGTGTCTAAATAACAATGAAGAAAGAGCAAGCCAACAAGCTGAAACATGAACAGTTAGTTAGCAAGCTAGCTGCATTTCTTATCAGTCGACCCGCGCACGGGCGGGCAGCGGAGGTAAGATCGACGCAAGGGCCATATACGTACATCAGCCGCATGTGTATAGTGCGGTTAGCAGGTGAGGGCAGCATTGTTGTTCCTAGTCTCTGTTAGCAGCGAGCCTACTGAGTTCTCGGGGTCGGGCTGAGGCAGCCCACGAGGCCTGCATGGCGCAGCAGCCTAACCCCAACCCCAGGGTGGGAACTCTTAGGAGCCGGTCACTGAGGTTGGTAAACTCAGAGTGCCTACCGTACTTGTTCCTCTATCCATCCCCTCTCTATGTAGGGAAGAGGACGGAATTCTGTCTTTCGGGAGGAGAGAGGCCACTGGAGTAGCATGGCTACTCCAGGGGGGCAGGCCTACCAACGAAGAGCTGGCTTACGGAGCTTACTCATCAAGGGGCTGCGGGGGGTTCATGCATCGGCATCACGCAGGATTTCCTTCAACAAGAAAGGATTGCTGCTGTGAGTGATCATCACGCACGATAGAGAATGATGGATCAGCGGACCGATTGATTGACCGAGATGTGATACTCACTAATCGACCATGCAAAAATCTCCAAGCCCCTTTACTATACAAGGGTTCCAAACCTGAAAGCTTTCTGTTCAACCGGAGCTCGCTGTCTACTAAACGAGCCTTCACTGCCCACAGTCAATTCCTTTTCTTATGTTATGAGAAACTTTTTTTATTTTTTATTAAATAACTTTATTCGAAATTGAGTTGATCGAAACTCTATAGCCATGGCCATGAGGGTTTGGGTGATTCGGCCAGCTAACGAAAGCCATTTGTTTGCCCAGAAGCTGTCCGACCGGACCGGGTCCGATCTTTTCGGATCTTTTCGCCCTGTTTTAGTTTTTGAAATTTTCTATTCAACCTTTCCTGTCCCCTGCTAGACTTGATTGATTTATGATCCCTTGAGGGGATGAACCTGTTTTGTTCTAATCTGAACGGAATTGGACCCTATTTTGGCGTTAGCATTAGACTTCAATAGGTTTATAGTCCGATAGCTGTTTGGGAGCACTTTATGATTGCACAGTTTTGGAAAAAAATCTATCACTAACTAGCATTCGATCAATACGCTCCACCTGTTCTTTCCTTCCTTTTTTGTCCATGTGAAGAAACCACTAGATTTATGTCTTCTGGATTGAGGGTTGCTAGCATTGTTTTGAAATCCTCCATCAGAGTGATGTCTTTCCTGTTTTGCCGCCCCTTTCTATCTCTTTGTTCCTTGATGAAGTTGAAGTCCCCCATTGCAACAAGCGGAGTTTTTCTCTTAGGACGTCAGGGTCAAATCTAGTTGGAATTGGCTTCTTAGACTGATCATAGCAGGACCGTGTATGTTGAATACAGCTGCTTGTCTTCCTGAGGATTTGTGTGTAAGAAAGAGTGCCACCACTGGGCGGATACCCTCGGAGATCCCAGTGAATACATCTGTGTTAACAATGCTTCCTAGACACTGATTGGAAAATAAATATACTTTCTTTTTTTTTTTTTTTAATATGGAGTCTGCCTATTCCTGGAAAATATCTGGCTTTCTCTTTCTCGATAGTCTTTTTTTTTTTATACTCAAATATACTCGCCTTGCCGTGATAAGCAAATTGGATGGTCTGTCTTTTCTTCCGACAGACCATGCCTATAATGTTCCACGATAGCACTTTCATTTTTGCTTTTGCCGGGGACTTTGTTGCCGGGTCTCCTCCCCTACTTCTCTTTCTCCAAGAGCCCCTTTTCCTCACAGACTAGGGGATGAATCTCGAGACCTAAAAGCAGTTAGATAAAGCACTGCTGCCACTTCCTTTGCTACCGGCTTCTTTCAGTCCTAAAGTCAATCAAGAGGCTAAACTCGATCTATCTTTCCGGCTTAGCCGAACTCCTTCAGCTCTGAACCAAAGCTAATTTTTTCTATATTGTACCCTCATCGACATCTCCTTACGCTGATTCAATAGAAGCTGGGTCGTGAACAAGAGCTGAAAGACGTTCAAGCTCAAAGCTACTGGTTCTGTCATACTCTATTCTATTTCTTTCTACTCTCGAGTGACTGGCTTTCCTTTCGAGCAGACTAAAAAGAAGAAGAAGGTAAGGTAGCAGCTACGACTTCTTCCTTCGGGCTTACTTGCCAAGTCCAATAGCAACGGATTCTGTACCAGCGGATGAAAGAGTACCGGAGTCATTTCCATGAAACCTTCCACCAAGAACAGATTCAATAGCTGCGCTTACGGATAGTTGACCAAGAGCCTCTACGATCAGATCTGCAGCGGAAATGCCATTAACATTCACAGCGGGTAGGCAAACAACGGTTATTCTCGATGCAGTGGGAACAGTAAGAGCGGCAAGGGTTATTACCCACACTGGGTATTCAATAGCCAGGGATGACAGCTTCTTCCCCCAAAAGCAAGAGCGGGAGTACTCAAGCAGCGGCAGCATTCACAGCAGATGAAATAGCTTCCTATTATTTCACAAGAACCATGGCATGAGGTATCCGAATCCCGCGAGTAGGAACTCGGCTCTTTCTTCTGGTATGTCGATGTCCGAGTAATCAATATGTATAGGACATTTTGAATCACTTGAGCCCTGATACTACTAAGCTACTTGTGGTCCACGTGCCCTTTACGCCCAGTCTGCAGTCTCGGTCTCCTCCACTCAGAAGACTGTCCATACTAAGAACCCGACTTGATCGAAATATCGTCAGAAATTTTTCTTATTCACATAGGCCACTCATAAGTTTTGTCGAAAGACTAATGACGTGGTTTAGGCAATGTATGTTTTTTCCTTGTTGACCAAAAGGCGGTTCCGATGTTCAACTCGTAAAGGCAAAGAAAAAGGGATCCGCCTCGTTAGCCCTATGTAAGAAAAATATGGTTAAGCCGCTGTTCCCATCTTTCTAGTAGGGTTCCTCCATTATAAACAAGCGGGAAAAGCTTCTATAGTGGGCAGCACAAGGTTTTCCTTATGGCCCATAGATCAGAGTGGGAACAGTTTTTAAAAACTAGGGAGAGTTTTCCTAGGCTAAAGCTACTTGATTGTACCGGAGGGTGGTAGTCAACTACCGTTCACTATTTTTTCACGATTGTCGGCAGACATAAAATAAAGTAAAAAGTGGGGACATTCGACAAACGAACGGGCATCGAGGTGCCAAACGTCATCAAACCGGTTAAAACTTCTTTAATAGTCCACTGTTGGCGGAAGCCAATGTCCCGGGGAGGCAAAGTACCTGTAGATGGAAAGGTTATTGTTTGGCAAAACGAAGGTTAATCGCTAGTAATCGCGGATCTTAGTTTTTAAGATCCCCGGGGTGATCATCACCACCTGCACCTCACATCTCGGCACAGTGGAACGTGTAACCCGCCTGCTGTCCCATTCAACTACATTTGTTCCTGTAATCCATATCCTAACAAAACGCAGCAGCGAGGGACAATCCGCCCATACAGCTAGCGGGGAGGATGGCACTACTGGCAAAGACCGTCTGGCGAAAAGGCCGCAGGCGCGAAGCGTGGTAGGCCTGCGCCGGGAGAGCATAGCATAGGGAGGAAAGGGAGCCCGGACGGTGGAATAGCCGTGAAGGGGAGAACCCCGCAGCTGGGGTATGTATCTTCAAGACCTATGGTCCAATAACCTGTATCGAATTCTTTCGATTCGACAGAATTGGACAGATGTGTGGGGATGTTTTACTCTGAAGCTGTCTTCCGATGATGATTGGAACTTCCAGATGTCATCTTTCATCTTTGCCTTGTTTTCTTTTCCTCCCATGCATTGGTTCTCAGAGTCTGATTTTAGCGGGCTTTCTCAATGGATTGAGTGAGTCCATATGTCGATCCCCTTTCCGGGAATAAGTGAAGTTTGAAATTCTGCCCCTCGTTGTTCCAACCACTATAGCCTTCTTCTTGCAATATCAGTCTGGAGCCTCCGCAGTCTTTTTTCACGTATGGCGCATGGCCCATAGGGAGGCGCTAAACTCCCGCTTAGCTCTCAACATCTGACTGACCATACAGAAAGAGCTATAGCTAATGTTGTTCACAGATTGCGGACGCTACCTCACAACTTATTGTAGCTACCGCTCCGTGGGCTCTTTGTTTAAGCGCCATACCGCTCGAAAACGCAAGGAAAAGCTCCTCATGGGTCAACCAACCGGCGGGTATGATCAATTGGTGAAGCCCCGCGTACAAGATCTACCGGCAGGGCGTGAACCTCGTCTTTCAGACGTCTTCGGCAACTTCATGCTCAAACTCAAACCTACCGCTACCGGTCGGCCCCCAAGTCGGGTCCTCCCAATCAGCGAAGTCCGGGAACTATCTCATTGAAAAAGCTAAAACATCACAGGCGATCGGGCCTACCCCTACCTTTGAATCTGCTAGAGAACAGAACCTACCACCTCTAAACGTACGTTTTCAGCACGACATGATGCCTTCGTTGACCCCTTTTGAAAGCATGACGAGCAGCTTACCTAAGCCCACCCATCGCCTTGCAGCAAGCAACCTGGCATCCATTAGATTAGCGGCTGGAACCTTCGAAAAAACATCAGGAACGAGGCATAATAGCCCTTACCCTTTTGAATCAGCTAAGACGAGGCTTTCTTACTTGTTCACAGCACTACTTAGTAAATAAGCTTCCGAGGCCAGCCCTTGGTGAGTTTACGAACCTTGACCATCACCACTTCCAAGCCCACCCATTTTCATGGGGAACTCACGCCACACAAATACCCTGGGAGTCTTTTGTCTTGCTATCATTTCGTCCTGGCGCTTTTCAAAGGCACGTCTTTAGCGGGGGAATCATTGGTCCTTTAAAGTTGCTCAACGCCCACATGCAAGACGGCTATTAACTCAAAACCAAAACTCCCTTTTTAGAGATAGGAAGCAAGGACGGGCCCGTCGGATAGAGCGGGAACTGGAGTACAAAGTACGACAAGTACGAGGAGAGCACGGAAAGGGACACGGGTGAGACATGGTGGACCCCCGGGCACGGGTTAGAGATGAGAGCTGAAAGCGAGCGGGACGGCTACTTTGAGGAAAGCGGCATAGGCGGCTACGGTTGAGAGCGGTACGTGCTACCTTGCTACCGAACCCCTGTACAGACCAACCACGGAAGCCCAGCCCACGGAGCGGTAGGGGGAGTTTACGAGCCTTTTGAATAAGCTAATAATCGATTCTTTCATCCTCCTCAGTATGTTCATTCGTTTGGGGTTATAGATTCCTTCTCATCTCAGATGCAGAGAATCGTCCGCTGGCGTGATTGTAATTGGTTTTTGATACATATCTGGGCAGATATGATAGATAGGAGTTAAGTAGAGAAGTAAGAAGTAGGAAAGCAATCGATCTCTAGTCCCACTCTTTCAACTGCTCCATCAACAGTTATCTACAGCCGTGCCTCGGGAACAGCAAAGAGCAAGACTACGTCCCTTTACAGCGAGATACCTCTAATAGCTCTACCTTCCGCAAAGCAGACTTCCAACAAGGCCTTTGCGGATTATCCGGTGTTGTCTCTTTCCTGATATCAACCCGCTCATTGGTACTGAGGCTAGAGTTCTCACCCTTTTCTTTACGGAATGAGGCAAGTAAGGCAATCTCCGTACTGGACTGAGACGATTTACTTATCAAACGAAAGCTAAATCATATGTTATAAGCGCTACGCACCCCAACTATCAATAGGGTGGCACTGGCAGGCGCTGGTAATTTGAGATCTGGGATCCATCAGTCCAGTCGAATATGTTCCCACGGAGCGATAACTAGTCTGGGTGCATTCTTTCGGGATTACTATTGATTCAATTGCGAAAACAGCTCCTTGCAATGGCACTAAGAGAGGCCTGCTAGAGTAGAGCCCTTTTGCAGGCAAGGTAAGCTGATTCAATGCCATCTCTTGCTAACTGTGCATTCTATTCCTCTTTCCCCAAGTTGCTTCTGTCTTCTGATTACCTTTCTGAACCTATTCTTGCTAGACTCGGTATCAAGACTAGTTGCCTTTGAAAGGTATTTTGACATTATCCCATTTCAACATGAAAGCAGATAATCAGTCTCGTCTTCATCATATTGTGATGTCATCTCTATGAAACCTCCTTTTCCTATCATGCTATTGCTTCTGTCTTCCAACCATCTAAGACCGGATTCAATAGCAGCTCCTTCTCTCTTGTTTTCCTCCGATCTATTATCTTGGAGCAGGTATAATAGTACTGGAATAGGACATGGATAGCGCGGTAGTGGGATGAGAGAAGTGTTATACCGTTTGTTGAATAAGCCAATAAGAAGGAAGGGATTTCTCAAGCAAGCAAGATAGCATTCATCAAGCCTGAATGCCTATGGAATCGGCTGTTGTGAACTGAATCGTCTCTTGCAAGACATGTGGAATATAGTTTGTGTTCTTTGAGGGGCTTTTCTCTTTTGGTTGTCGATTGCGTGCAGCTTGACTTCTTTCTTCCGCCTGATAACCTGTGATGAAACTGGTAAGTTAGCCGAAGCTTATAAGCAGGAATAGGAATCGGTCATTCAGGCTAGTCCTTTATGAGCAGTAATCCCCTCCCCTCCCTGAATGAAAGGTCCGATTCGCTTGTCAGCCGAGAAAAAGAGTTTAGAGGTTGAATTGGAGGTTCTAACCCGCAGATGATCCTTTCAGGTAATTGGGTTCATTCAATGAGTCTTTTAATCGACGGTTAATCGCTTGTTCAATCACTCTGCCGTAACGGCCAAGGCAAAGTTCATTATTGATTTTAGGTTCTAGTAAAGGGGATGTAAGAGCGAGTCTTCGACTTACTAATTCTCAATGCCCCTTCCTCTAGGGTTTGTATGACACCATTTTCAGATTTTTGTTTTAAGGGGCTGTTTGATACGTCGTCTTGAAGAGAGTTGGCTCCCGCTGCTCCTTCCGAGGAGGAATTCCTAAAACAAAACGTATTCCCCTCGTAAACAGTATAAGTCCTTTGTTCCAATTCAAGTAGAAAATCCAGTAGATTCAGTCAAATTGGCCGAGGTCGAAGCTTCTCTTCCAGGAGCTGACAAGTACTTTGTTCGACCTGCCTGCCCGCGTTAAACAAGTAGTTCGCTTCTTCTTTTCTCTGAATCCTACACTCCCTCTCTTCCGAATAGGGTAGACCCATGTACGCTTGGGGCTGGATTGAATCCTTTGCTTTGACTTGGTTCACAGCTCATTTGAACAAAGATGCAATTCCCTCTTAGCGCTTACGGTAGGAGATGAGGTTTAGAATCCAGATCTGATTCCATATCTTCTATTTATTTACCAAACCAAACCCGAATGCAACAGCTTCATGCCAAATAGGCTAAACTAGTCCGGTATTCTAGCTTGAATCGAATTCATACTTCATCCCATCCGAGTGTTGGAAAGATCCAAGAGAGAAGCAACTCTTCCAACTATTAGAATAGGATAGGATGCAAGTCTGGGTGAACCATCTTCGACTAGCTCAGATCGGAGAATAGGTTGTAACACCGGATATTCCGTATTCCTCGACCAAGGAATAGCGGGACGGGAAAGAACGTGTGCCAGCCCTTAGGCATCCCACTCTTTTAGCTCTTGTAGACCTTCCTTTTAAGGACCGAGGGAATGAAAGTTGAACCCTTCCTTAAAGAAAGATAGGAGAAAAGCCTCAGCAGACAAGATTACTATTCCTTGCCCGTACAACGATTAGCTCCTGACTTCGTGCCACTTCTTCTTTTTCTGCTCCTGGGAGAGATAGAAGAGTAGTTTACGGGTTGGGTAAGCATGCGGGGAAATCTACAACTTTTGCATCCGACTCTTTGAAACCAGCTTTTCTTAGAGCTGCTGAACCTTCCTTAGCCGAACTTGCAAGACCTTGGCCCGAAACTCATAGGAAGGACTAGCCCTTTTCCAGACAGTGAAGATGTTGGAAGCAGAGTGGGAGCTAGTCAGTTAGCAAGTAAGAGAGCTCTTGGGGACCAGCCTCTGAGCTAGACTCAGGTATTTCCATTCCAGGTATGAGAGCAGGGTAAGGCACAGACCGAAAAGGTAGATCATCAAGGGCAGATTCAAGGGTCGGATTCATTGATTGAGTGGACCTCGGGAATGAAAGTAGCGCAAAACCTTTTATTTAAGGCAGCTCCTAGGGCAGCAAGGTTGGCAGCAGACTTCGAGGACAGTTTTGGATCGACTTCCGCTCCTCTCTAATCAGTCGAGCTTCTTTCGCTCCTTCTGTAATATCCCTTTCCTTCTGGACGCACTTTGACTATGCTATTTCCAGACATAAGTAATCCCCTGCTTCTTTAAGTCTCACATCCCGCGAGGAAGACATTTCCATCTCCATCAGTCCACTAGCCAGTACCACTTTCAAGTAAGTCTTCAGTACTAGTGTCAGCGGGCAGTTTTGAAGTCTGTTCATTAGGCCGTAGAGGTGTAGTGTTTGTTGTCTTTTTCAAATCCCGGGAAGGAGGCGGGCAAGAGAAGAGATAGAACAGAATCTAGGGCATAGGGAAAGCATTAGCATCCGAATCTTCAGAATCAACTTGAGAATCAACCGACACAGGCGCATGACGCAGAAACTGAAGCCGTTTTAGACGCAGATACAGACGCACGCAGCAGAATCAACAGACGCATCAGCTCGAACAACTAAGATAAGACTAAGGTTGGTTTTGTGAGATAGGATCGGATCGTCAGAAAGGCTCTCCGCCGATCCTTATGAAGCTGAAGCACCAGGGTGTAATTACTTATCATATGTAGAGTCTGTCCTCAGATACGTCTTTCTTAGACGCCCAACTAGCTACAACCTAACTCGAGGAAGCTGTATCACAAGGCAGGCTTCGCGGCTTTCCAGCTCTAGCATCTGCCAATGTGGTTATTCCACTTCTATAGTAGGTAAGGTAAGCCAGTCCAGTTGCTCTGTCAGTCTGTGAGAGAGAACCGGCCTACGAAGCCAGCCAGCTAGCTAGCCTTCACCCACTCCTGAATGCCAGCGTTGCCTTCCTTAGAGAGAGAGAATGTTTCCAGTCCCCAGTCCAAGGAAGCAAGCCAAGCAGTCCGAGCAAGCCAACGGTTGAGGGCACTTCTTTAGCCTTAAAGAGAATAGCCTTCCTTTCCTGTCTTGTCTGCCCGGTGAGGAGTAAGCACGCGCGGAGGCTCATAATCCTCTGGACTAACTGGCCACCTTCAAGCTAAAAGTCATTCTAGAAAGAAATCCGTTTTGTTCGATAGCGCAAGAACAGCCTTTTTCCATTCCGACAATGGCATTCAGGGTTTATTCCGCATCAACATAAGACTGGTAATTCCTTCGACACATCTACGGAGCTCCTTCTTGTTGTAAGCTTTCGGGCGTTCTAGGGGAACAAAATCCAATACTTTGTAGTTGGGCTATTGTGCGTACGAAACTTGTCTTCAAGCTTGAAACTTCTTTTCCATCTATCCTGGCTTTCAACATAGGATTGGTCCTGTCTCAAAGAAAGCATGGAAAGAGCATCCGAGTACTGGATCCACTAAGTGATCGTCGCTTAATGCACGGATGCCTTTAATAATGGCTTTTGCTTAAACCGCGTGGAAAACTTTGCTTTTTTCTGGTGCAATATCGAAAGCAGTATTCCATCCGCGCAAACGACTGACTTCTTACGACTTGACTTTCCTGTCGAACAAGGATATCTCCTCCGCGCGTCGTGTCGAAAACATGCCTTTTCTATCGATTACTTTCCTTGTCTAAATAGAGGTAAGCATTTCCCGTCAGTAGCCAACTTCGAAGAACGAGCAGAATCTTTGAAATTTGCATTTCTTCACCGGGCTTGGACCATGTCTCCCGAACAATCTCAGTACATATGGCGCAAGACGATTCCACATATCGAGGTCGGAATGGGATCGGGTGTTTTCACGTCTCACCGTAGTGCCCGGTTTGTCTTGATTTCCGATTGATGAACAAGAAGGAAAATGGAACTCTTGGATTTTTTGACTCGCCCCGGCTACCTGTCCAAAACAGCCTTCGTCCGCCCGCCACCAGTGGAAGCAAGCTAGCCCCCTATGTTGGTTGCCCCTTGATCCTTTCTCTAAGTTGTTGGTCATTTTTCAAGCCCAGCAAGAAAAGGCCCCTGACTATAGATAGGCTAAGGCGCCATTATAGAATAGTTTTCGAAAAGCAACCTTTCGCGCAGCTCAAGCAACCTGACTAAGCAAACGTAGGCTTGGGCTCGAAAGCAAGAAGCAAGGGATTGAGCAACTTGTGCTCGTTAGCGCTAACCTTTGATTGCAGTTTAGGCTTGACTAAGAACATAGAGAGGGCTTTTCCCAACCTAGGTTAGGTTTGGAACCCTTCCCTATTTGTCAAGCTTTGATTGGAAGCCAGCTGAAAACGGATGCGCGCTACTAGCGCGGCTCGCTTCGCTTTTGTTGCGGAGCTCGCTGCTTTTCATTTTGTTAGGAGTAGGTGCTTGCGGGGGAAGAGGGCATTTCCATTGCGAAGGATTCAATCCAGCCACAGGTTCCCCTACGGCTACCTTGTTACGACTTCACCCCAGTCGAAGACCCCACCGTGGTATGCGCCAATAAGACCACCAAAAGCCTTTGTGGCACTCGTGGTACACAGAAGTCATGGGTGATCATTGGTCCGATGCTTCGGGCGAAACCAATTCCCAGGGTGTGACGGGCGGTGTGTACAGGGCCCGGGTACATATTCACCGCGGCATGCTGATCCGCGATTACTAGCGATTCCATGAATGAAGGGGGCGGGGAGAGTAGCTAATATGCCCTGGCTTTCACGCAGGGGACATGAATGAAGTTGTCTCAAGAGGAGAAGGGGGAGCCCCAGTGAGACACTAAAGGTGCAGAAAATTGGTTGAGTTTGTCTTGGAATCCAATCTCATTGATCTGGCTCACTCAGGCCCAGCATTTACAATATCCGGCCGGGTCGAGCCAATGGGCTGGACAGAGCCTTATGTAATCAAGCCTGAGGCTTCAGTTTCAAGAAGCTTTTGTCAAGCACCTCCCTAGAATGCATTCCGATCACCATCCAATTTTTATTTAATGTAAGGACTGTCAGTTCCACAGCGTACACTCAGACCTTGAAGAATGGAAGCGGCGTGGTTGACACATCCGAATTCCCAGATTTTGTTCAGAAAGCTTGGTGCTTTGAAGAGGGTTGTATTGCAGAAAC